>JAPKLW010000986.1:13438-84906 GCA_026898455.1 Plectranthus barbatus | reverse complement strand
TGTGGAACTCGCCCCAATTATCAATATTTCGTATCCGGATGGAACTCATCCAATTGGGATGGTCCTCGTTCCAATTGGAATGAATTTCGATATATTGGGATGGAACTCGCCCCAATTATCAATAATATTATTAATTCGTAAAATATCAGTTTAATTTCAACTATAATGTACGAATTAATAACATTATTCTTAAGACGATTTGCTACAAAATTCGAAGCAATAAATTACAAGCAAACTCACAATTTTATTAATAATTTTCTAAAATATTACACAATTTGATACACATTTTGAAACACATTTTGATACACATTTTGATAGAAAACACCGAGCTAGTGAAGGAGATGTTGTATTTGTTCCTTCACCTTGATGTCTTTTCCAGGAACCTAGCAACCATCTTTTGATTGCTTTCCCTGGTTATGGAGGTTATATCTCCATAACGTGATCGCTACTCCATGTGACGTAGGAAAAATCCTCTTCCGAACTGTTTGAACGAATGAAAAAATCCTCTTCCATTTGAGCAAGTGCACGATATCTTGGCTCTATTTTTTATTACTTCGTATGAGGGGAATAAAGAGTAAATTCCTCCACCCTTAAATAGAAGTTAAATTTTAAATAAAAAATTGTTTTAAAAAAATTATTAATCCTAAGTGGTCGACATGTGTAGTGGCATGCATGCATGAATTATTTGAGCATCTTTGCAGATATTCACTTTCTGAATTGGCATGCTTGAATTATTTGAGCATTTATTGAAATACAAGTACATGACCGAATTCTCTACCAATTGATTCGATATCCATCTCATTTGATCGAATTCCTTCCCAAATTGGACGAATTCCATCACAATTTATATGAAATATTGCTAATATTTGAGAGATCCATCCCAAATTATCGAGTTCCATCGCAATTTGGATGAAGTCCATCCCAATTTATCGAGTTCCATCCCAATTGGGATGAAAAATTGCTAATTTGGTTACATTATAGATGAAATTGAACAATAATGTACGAATTAATAACATTATTCTTATGAATATAATGTTATGGTTACATTATAGTTGAAATAAAACTATAATGTAGGAATTAATAACATTTATTCTTAGGAATATAATGTTATGGTAACATTATAGTTGAGATAAAACTATAATGTACGAATTAGTAACATTAATCTTAGGAATATAATGTTATGGTTACATTATAGTTGAGATAAAACTATAATGTACGAATTAATAACATTATTCTTAGGAATATAATGTTATGGTTACATTATAGTTGAAATAAAACTATAATGTACGAATTAATAACATTTATTCTTGGGAATATAATGTTATGGTTACATTATAGTTGAAATAAAACTATAATGTACGAATTAATAACATTTATTCTTAGGAATATAATGTTATGGTTACATTATAGTTGAGATAAAACTATAATGTACGAATTAATAACATTTATTCTTAGGAATATAATGTTATGGTTACATTATAGTTGAGATAAAACTATAATGTACGAATTAATAACATTTATTATAGTTTAATTTCAACTATAATGTAAACAAATTAGCAATATTTTGTCCAAATTGGCATGGAACTCTCTAAATTGGGATGGACCTCGTCCGAATTGGGATGAAACTCGCTTAATTGGTGTAAATTGGGATGGAACTCGATAGTAAGGAATAATATTAGTCTCAATTCGGATGGAATTATATAGATTCGGATGGAACTCGTCCCAATTGGGATGAATCTCGCTAAATTGGTGTGGAACTCGGCCAAATTATCAATAATTTGTCCAAATTCGTTAATAAATGGGTGTTATAGACATGTCACATCAGTCTTGCATTTACACATCAATGTATGTGCCAATTTATCTTTTGAGTAAAAAATTGCTGAAATATTTCAATTTCACGTGAAAGTGAAACTCTGAAAAGTTGCTCATATAATGCATATGATTCTTACACTTTTGTCTACCAAGCCATTTACTATTCCTTTCTATATAAAGGTGATTTTGTATAGTTCCAAACCATTTTTTCTTGATTCCTAAATTAATCCAACTACGAATGGAGGTTTTATTTCTTTTTCTCTTTATTCCATCATCCTTTATGAATATTGATGAAAGAATTAGTGAGCGCTTGCTCAAATAGAAGAGGATTTTTTCTACGTCAAACAGTCCGGAAGAGGATTTTTCCTACGTCACATGGAGTAGGTGTCCTTGGTCCGGATTCCTCCGCACTGTCTCTTAATTAAGGGGAGCAGCAACAACGTCTCCTTCACTAGCTCGCCGACTACTAGTATCAAAATGTGTAATATTTTAGGCATATTGAGGAATAAAATTCGAATTCAAATTAATACAATTGTGAGTGTGCTTGTAATTTATTTCTTCGAATATTGTAGCAAATTATTAAATTATATATCGTTAATTTGTCCAAAAAAAAAGTTCAATTCGGTCTGTGCTTGAATTTAAGATGTTATTCATTTACAATTTTATAAAAAATAAACTAATTCGCATAGATGGAAGTCGGTCTTCATTAAGTCAATAGAATAGGGATGGAACTCGCCAATTTGGGATGGACCTCTGCCGATTTGATATGGAACTCGCCAATTTCGGATGGAATTCATCTCTAATTAAATAAATGGAACTCTGTCCCAACAACATTGAGATGGAACTCGCCATTTTGGAATGGAAATCGACAATTTGAGATGGAATTAGGCCAAAATTGATCAAAATAATGCACTTGCAAGTCATTGACATATCACATCACTCTTGCATTTACACATCAAAGTCTGTGCAAATTTAACTTTTTCAGTAAATAAATGCACCCATAATTTATCGACCAACAACATTGTTCACATTCATTCCACTAAGTCCCTTCTATTTAAATTCACATCATTTCATTCCAAAACCATAACAACAACAAATGACTATTCTCTTGCTCTTATTCATTTTTTGATTCCAATCATATGTCCCATATTTCTTTTGATTCCAATCAATTAGAAGAGGATTTTTCCTACGTCAAACAATCCGGAAGAGGATTTTTCCTACGTCACATGTAGTTAAAATCCTTCATCCGGATTCCTCGACATCTTTCTCCTTTACCCAAAACCAGGAATAAGGAAAGCAACCAAAAGAGGGTTCCAGCCCATCAACCCTTGCTTCTCCGTTACGGGAAAAGAGATGAAAGGTTCTAGTTAGTGAGCATCAATGATAGCTATTTCTGATGGAAACCCGGTGGCTTAGGAGAAGCAGAAACTCTCTCCACCGACTAACAATTTCGGTGCTCACTAATTAATATATTTAAGCTGCGAAAGAGATGAAGGAGACCCAGCGGCACTACTATCTCCTCCCCGGAAGAGGATTTTTCCTACGTCACATGGAGTAGCGATCACGTTACGGAGATATAAATGTGTATCAAATTGTGTAATATTTTAGAAAATTATTAATAAAATTGTGAGTTTGCTTGTAATTTATTGCATCAAATTTTGTAGCAAATTATTTTATTATTTACGTAAATTCAATTGGGAGTGTGCTTGAATTTACGATGTTAATCATTTATAATCTTATAAAAAACAAAATAATACGCATAGATGGATGTTGGTCTTCATTAAGTCAAAACGCATTGGGATGGAACTCGCCAATTTCGGATGGAACTCGCCAAATGGGGATGGAACTCGCTTATTTAATTAAACCAATGGAAATCTGTTAAATTGGATGGAACTCGCCGATTGAGGATGGAACTCGCCGATTTTGGATGGAACTCGCAATTAATTTAACAAATGGACCTCTGATAAATTGGATGGAACTACCCAATTGTGGATGGAACTCGGCCAAATGGGATGGAACTGGCTCAAATAATTCACATGCATGCAAACACATTCAATTCGACTTTATTCAATTGAATAAAGCCAACATTTGCGGAGTTGGAATAAATATCACATGTATTTCTGGATTTAATAGTACAAAGATGCAGAAATATTACTATTATAACTATTCAAACTTATTATTCATGACTGAAAATATTTTGTCGCAAGTGAAACACTCATTCAATTTGAAACACTCTCTCATGTAATCGAATACTCATTCTCAGGAAATTCTCCCAAAAAATCAAACACAATCAAACACGCTTTCTCAAAAAATATGGAAAATTTTCGTTCTATCATTTTGCATTACAATGGTCAATGGGACAATGCATACAACTACATCGGCGGTGAAGAACGAGTTATCATGATATCCACTCATGATATCACGATAGAAGGTCTCCAAAGAAATGTTCAATACATCCTAGATGCTCATGCCATGGTGGGCTCTTACACCCTTTATTATCTAGCTGAAACAAGAAGTGGGAGGATGGTTCCTTCAGTGCTGGCTACGGATACACACCTTCAACGGCTTTGTAACATGTTGTGGGAGCCGAAGCTTTATTTAGTGGTGAACATGCAATCAAATGAAGCTGCTGGAAGCTCTCGTCGACAACCATCTCCGTACAGGCCATACATGGCTTCATTGAGCCCACAACCGCACAACCCTTATAGTCCAACACCAGAAGAACTACATCGTTTTTCTACAACCATGATGTTTGGAGAAGGAAGCAGTGGAAGTCGAAGTTCTCCAGTCCCCGATTTAAACTACAATGCACCTGAAAATGATAGTGATGATGATGGCAACCATGATGGTGGTGATGAGGGTGATGATGATGAAGACGGTGCCGACACACAAAATCCGAATGTAGTTGTCCATTCAGATGAGGACGACGAAGCAGAATTCGATACGGAATCATCCGATGGTGATGAACGCCACAATTACAATGCTTCGTTATTCAATTGTACAATTGAAGATTTCACCGCTTGGGTCCGAGAACAAGGTGGTATCGGTGCCATTGTATCAAGCCTGGTCCCGACTCAGCCTTTACCGGCTGAAACAATTGATGTCCTAAGTCATCAAATGAACAACTGGTTATTGCCGATAATTCCAGTAGATACATCTGACGTACCTATATCACGAGATGTCCAAGCAGTATTGGACGAGGAATTGCAAAAAGGATCATTGTTTTGGTCTAAAGAAGACTTGTATGTGGCTGTCGGACTTTGGCACATGGAGCATCAAGTTGAGTTTAAAGTGTCGCGATCTACCAAAACTCGGGTGGAATATAGTTGCAGCCGCAGTGATAACTGTTCGTTCATGATTCGAGCCGCTAATTCAGATGGATGTTGGATTGTATACAAATTCTGCTCGAGTCATACTTGTGTTACAAGTATGGACAACATCCGAAGCAGAACTATACGCTCGAAGGCTATCTCTGCATATTTTGCCCGGAGAATGCGCCGACAAGGATCGATCATGAAACCGCGAAATATAATGGCGGAGCTGCAACATAATTTCGGCATTAAGGTGAGCTACAGCAATGCCCTACGAGCTCGAAATGGAGCCATAGCTATGATATATGGTGGCTTAGAGGATTCTTCCAACTTGCTGCCGAAATATTTTTATGTTCTCGAACAGCACAATCCCGACACCATTACCGATCTTAATATCGGCGAAGATGGACGACTACGACAGTTTTTTGTTTGTTTGGGTGTGTCGCGTGCAGCATTCTCAACTTTATTACGGCAAGTGATTGTCGTTGATGCCACACACCTCAAGGGCAGAAATAAAGGTGTGCTATTGGTTGCTGTAACCAAAGACGGCAACGAGCAGATATTTTCTCTGGCAATTGGATTTGCACCGATCGAGAATGATGAGAGCTGGACTTGGTTTATGTCCCGGATCCGGATGGCTTTCAATTCTGATGAGCATTTGCTGATTGTTTCAGATCAACACATCAGCATAGAAAACGCAGTAAGTACGGTTTATCCAGAGGCAACATACGTTTTGTGTTGTTACCATATCCAGAGCAAGTTGACAACCTTCACTGCTCCAATTGTGAGGTTATACCATAAGGCAGCCTATGCTTACCGTCCTATAATCTATCAGAAGACAATTGACCAGATTGCACAATATTGCCCGGCAGCTTACGAGAAACTCATGATGCTCGGACCGGCAAAGTGGGCAAGGTCAAAATGCCCAGTTCGCCGATTTAGCTACATGACATCGAATGCAGCCGAAGTATTCAACTCCCGACTGTTAGATGCTAGACGTCTGCCAATCTGTTCCGTTGTCGAGCTATATAGGCACATTGTAGAAAAATGGTTTGACGAAAGGCGTGCTAAGGCGTTTGCAAGAACCGAAGAGTTTACTGAGGAATGCGTGGCCAAAATGACTCCAATGGTGGAGCTCTCACACAAATACTCTGTTGTGGCTATTAGTGATGATCAATTTAAAGTCAGCCTCAAAGATACAACGTGGAAGGTTGATCTCCAAGACAACTTGTGCGACTGTCGTGAATTTCAGCTGGATCTTATTCCACGCTCGCATGCTATTGCTGCAATTCGGTTAGTAAATATATAAATACATCATTCTTTAATTATAATGTTCACTACTTAATCTTTGTTGTTGACACAGCTTCAAGGGTACGAGTGTATGACTACGTTTGGTCATACTACAAGACATCGAATTGGCAAGAAATATATGGAGGGGTCATACACCCACTGCCTCCCAAAGATGAGTGGATTGTATCACCAGAAGCACAAGCTTGCGTTGTTTTGCCGCCGATTGTGAATCGGCAAGCCGGTCGACCCAGAAATAGTCGTCGTCCTTCAGGAGCAGAGGCGGGACAAACATCGACCACTAGACGACGAGCTACAAAGAAATGCAGTATATGTGGATCTACAAGTCACACGAAACGTGGCTATCCAGAAAGAGTTCCGCTTGATTAATTTGTTTGGTTTTTAGGAAATGTATTGCATAATGTATTGTAATATGTTTGATTTAATTGTCTTAAATTGAGGACATGAAATTCCGATTGAATGTGTTTGTGATTCCCATAATTTATATTTTATGTGATTCGTATTTCATTTCTAAATACAAACAAATTTTACATGATTTATATTACTTGAGAATCGCAACATGTAATGTAATTTTCAAAAGATCCCACACGACCCTAAATCCTAAATTGGCCTTCCATTCCATTTTTGTTGAGTTCCACCTCATTTAAGCGAGTTCCATCTGATTTAATCCGAATTCCATATGAATTCCATACGAAATCCAACCGATTTTCATACGAATTCCATACAATAAAGCAGAAATAAACCGAATTCCATACTAAATAATTTCGGATTTAACAAAGTACCGAATTCCAGCTAGAATGGCCGACTTCCATCTGAATTGATTTACTTCCATCCCAATTCAAAGCGAGTTCCATCCCATTTTCAAATCTGAAGTCCGCACAATGTTTTTTATTACATTTTAAATTCAACCCTAAATGAATAATAATAAAATAATCAAATAGTTGGACTTTTCACACTAATCGACAAAAATGATTGGGAGATTGAGACAGTTTTTACAGACAAAGTACACTTTTGCTATTTTGTGGAGTTTTTCATAAGAGGTGCTATTTGGTGGATGTGTTTTATAACTTTTGCTATTAAAAATTATTCCCTCATATTACAATGTGTAGATTTAAAAAAATTAACAAGATTGTTATTATAAAATATCCAGTATTTATTATTTATGTAGAAAGTGGGAGGGTTTTTATATTTTAAACGTACGGTGTCTGATATGTTTATGAGATTAGTATTTTTCGTGAAAAAAAAAATAAAATAAAATAGGCCAGTGTGATTGTTTTTTGTTTTGTTTATTTATTTTTTTTGTATTATGTAAATTCCAATGAATCACTATAAAGAATTTATGATACTTCATTGAAAGGATATGAGAGCAAATGTGTATTTTAATGACTAAATCAGTATTCAATTTGAAATTATGATGTAGAAATTGGATCATTAATTCAATCAATTGAGTATTTGATTTATATATTATTAAAAAAAAAAGATAATAAGAATACTTTGTTAAAATTCTCAACCCTACCATAGATCATTTGTTTAAATTTAAATTTCAATATATAGTTTCAAAACACAAAGATGCAAACTCGAATTAAAATGATTGAGATTCATTATTTGAATTGGAGTGAAGCCTCGTCAAAATATTTATTGATAATTACATCAAATGAATAAATGCAATCATTGTAATAAATAATAATAATGCATAATTTATGAACGTGAACAGTGAGCTGTCGGCAACAATTTATATCTTTTTACATTTAAAATTATTTGAAATCAAACACAACAATAAAGTTGGTGTCGAAATCCATCTCGGATTATTCCATTTGTAGTTGGGAATTTAAACTGAAGTGTGTGATAATTAGCTTTTTTTGAATTAGGGGTTTGTGGTTGGCCGGTTTGATTTGGTTGGATAGCAAGTAAAATCTCGATCAAATTAATAGATATAACTTGAGATTTTTTCAAATCAAATCGATTAAATAATTTTTCTAAACCAAACCATCAAAAACTGTATAAAAAAACGGATTGATTAAAGCTAGTTTGCCAGTTTTAAATAAAATATTTTTAACTTTGAGCAATATATCATAATATTATAAACTTAAAATCTCAAATATAAAATCGAAAGAAACATATAAAATTATATTTACAGTGTTATTTGTTAATACTTAATTTAATGTAAAAAATATTAATTTTAGTACTTAATACATATTAGTTGATTTTCTATTTTTTATTTTCGATAAAAAAAAATATCAAAACTAGAATTAGAATATGTTGGAGAGAGATTTGAACATTGATCAATCAGAATATAATGGTCGGTGTGGCGAAACTGATGGTTTGAGCCACGAAACTAATTTTAACCGATTTTAAAAATTTTCAAGCCGTCAATTTGAAAATTAGATGTATAATCCGATCAAATTGACCCAATCAGATGGTTTTGATTGGTTAGGGTCAAACCAGTAACACCCCTAATTTGAATGGTGTTGTAATGGAAACCATTTTTTTAGTGAATGTCTCAGATTAGGCACGCCTAAATGGTTTAGGCGGGTTTTATCCATTAACCCAACTCAAACCCATTTAATATACCCTAATTGAGATTAATAAACCCTATTTGGGATGGGTAAACTCATTTGGGTAGGATAAAACCCGCCTAAACCGTTTAGGCGTGCCTAACACAAGTTTTTGTCTTTAATATTATTATTATTTGATTGATTATTTTTTTTCTGAAAATTAATTAATATTAAATTACTTTATAATGTCGCATTAATAGGGGTGGGAATATGTCAGGCTACCCGACAGGGGCCTTAGGCATGGCCTGGCCCGGCCTGTTTGACAAATAGGCTAGGCTTGGGTTTTTTAAAAAGCCTACATACGTAAACAGGCTCAGACCCAGGCTTCAAATTAGGCCTTTTAAGCCTAACAGGCCGGCCTATTTAAAATAATAGATTGTATAAATTATTAATATTTTAATTATTTAATATTAAATTGATTGTTAAATTATTAAACACTTTGTTGGGCATTAAAAATTTATTAATAACTACACATACATTAGATGGACCGTAGAGCATTATATGATATTAACCATAAATATATATCTAAATTATTAAATATTCTAATTATAAACTTCACAATAAAAATAATATATTAATAAATTGTTAAATTATTTAGCATATCTATAATTTTTTATGGTCTAGACTCACTAAAGAATAAGACCTATCAAAATTAAATAATAAGATAAATTTAATATTTAAAATTATATGTTTATTTATAATATAAAAATAAAAAAAATAAAAATTTATTATATAGACCTTAATTAAGCCAAAAATCCGATCTTCATAACTAAATAGGCCATGCCTAAACCTTTATAAATGTATATTTAAATTAATAGGCCAGACTAAGGCCTATAAAATTTTAGGTAGACTCATGCCTACTGGGCCAAAGCTTGGCCTATTCCCATCCTACGCGTAAACGAACTTTTTCCAAAATGTAACCTCAATAACTATGCTTTCCCAATTATTGATAGCGACTTGCTATTATATTATAATTTATAATACAACTTATATTTTTGAAAAATACTCCTTCTGTCCTTAATTATTAGTTCCAAACTAAAATGGCACAGTAATCAATATTTGTGAGTGTAGTGAAATTAATATTTTATTTGTGAGTGTAAAAAAGTTTGTCATTTTAGGAAAGAAGACTAATAAGTGGGACGACAAAAAAGTAAGTAAGACTAATAAATTGTGACGAATGAATACTTAATATACAGTGTTTTTCTTTCTTTAAAAAAAAAACTATAGTCAAATACGCTGTAATAAGTTAGTGTGCAAATCCAAAGAGTTGATTAATTAATGCTCAGCCCATGAAGAAAAGTCAAAGTCCATGGATCTATCTCTAAACTCGATGTGAATTAACTTAAAATTTAGCAAAATCTTGTTTGCATGTGAAATTACACATCTACATATTTGCATAAATTTAACGTTTCAATCTATTGCCACAAATTCAGAAAAATACTTATATATAAAAAAAAAAAAAGATTTTGATTTGGACGTGTGGAGTAAAATTAAATAGAGTTGAAAGTGAGGTTGTGAAAATAGAAGAATAAATATGAAATGGATGAGGCGAGTCATGAGTGGCCAAAAATAGGCCACACGCCGAAAACGTTAAAGCTATGGTGAGAGGGGGAGGTAGATTAGATTGGCCTAAAAAATAAAAAATGTTCAAATTAATATTGAATGCACTTCACGTGGTCCATGCACGCCATCACGTGACCGCTCTGACATCGAGCTTCCAATGTGAATTGTGTGTGCATCCCACACGTCACACGTGCCAATTACTACTATCCACGCCCCTCGCCTTCAACTTAAGGTTACAGTTGTAAATTTTGTTAGGCTTTTAGTTGGTGTGATGTAGCGTTTCGGAAACTTTCTTTTTATGTATATAAATAATCATTATATCAAGGCAAAAACTTGCGTTAGGCAGACCTAAACGGTTTAGGCGAGTTTTATCCTATTTAAATGGGTTGACCCATCCCAAATAGGGTTTATTATATGAGTTTAGGCTTAGGTTAATGAATAAAACCCGTCTAAATCGTTTAGGCCTGCCTAACCCAAGACCTTCCCTTATATCAAATATAATAATATTTTTAAATAATAGTTGTCACATTTTCTATTTTTTGTCCGTCTCAGCTCAATTGTCCGGTTATAAAAAAATATATATTTTTTTTCCACATTAATCAATAAAATATTAATTATACTCAACTTATTTTATGTTTGTACTCCTTGGTTATTGTGTCCGGTTAACTCAGGACAATTAACCCAAAACGGAGGGAGTATAAAAATGAGGTATCTTCACTTTGATAAAGACATTCCTCTCTTACAAACTGATTTTGTGATAATGAGTGAATCTTAACATATTATAAGAATCAAAATCGGCTATGTACAATGATGGGTATTTTGAGTAATTGTTGTCCGCAATTTTTTTTTTAGAACCCAACAATCATATTAAAATCAAACATTTATATCAGCTTCCAAAATTCGTTTAATTGAATTTGGAAAACTAACAGACATATCAACATGGGAAAGTTGATTCCGAGTAAGAGAGGCAATGGCATGGGCAACACAATTTTGGGATCTAGGGACCCAACAAAATATAGCCTCAAAGAATTGGCTAAAGTGCAAAATATCGCTATAATTTGCTATACGCTCCTTTACGGTCACGTACCGCCTAGCCCCTAAGCGGTCTGCGCGGAGAGTAGGTGGATAATAGATTTATTTTATTTTTATATTATATTTAAATATAAGAGATAAAAATATTACAACAAATATATTACATTCAAATATCCTAAAAAATGAACAAAATATTCAACATTTATAAGTTTAAATTGAAAACAATATAAAATATTTGTGGAATTACAAAGTTCTAACGATTCTCTTACCATAAGGGCGAAGAGCCGAAAAGTCGAGCAAGAAAATTGGGAGGGTTACTCTTTTGGAAACCCTTAAGCTTTACCATATTATTATTATTATTATTTAATTTTATTTGTGTTTTCAAATGTTAATTTAAAAAATTTGAAAAAAATGGTGTATCTCGTATTGAAACCGCACATATCGTCTAATCGCACCGTACATGCGACATAACCGCAGCGTGTAGCCCGCATAGGGCGCCTAGGCGCCGCACATGCACCGATTAATTTTTAAAACGTACAGACCACCCGAACAAGCAGTTTTTGGCATGGTTGGTGGCCGCCTAGCGCTTAGGCGGCCGTACAAACCGAATTTTACAACACAGGTTGCGAGTGAGAGATGTTTAAGTATCCACATTTATTGATAATAATGATATAGATCGTATTATAATAATAAGATATCATTCTTCTTATAAATCGATTTTAATGAATTGATTCTAACACCAAATAACCTAAAATCATTTAACCATTTTAGTTACTACTCGAAAGTAGTATATCGCAAGTTATTATTTTTTTTCCTTGAATTACAGTATATTGCAAGTATTGAAACTGAAGGTCTTCCTAGCTAAAAAATCAGAGTAACAAAAGTACTAATGTATAACCAATAAAATCGCAAACATTATATCCAATATTTTTAATATATATAGAATAGTGATCATATATCAACAGATTCTGAAATACAAATATGAATGTATCTGTCAAGGGCTGAAAAACACATCACCTAGTAAAATAAAAATGATGCATTTTTTTACGCGGAATTAATGCATTGGAATGAATTTAAACATTATTTATTAAAATATGAATAGAACAATATTGTATATGTGAAATTGAAGCATTTTTTATCATAAATATTCAAATACATCAAATCACACATTAATTTTTTTTTTGAAATAGCTACATTTTTGTTTCACTTTTCTACCATTGAGAAGGACTTTTTTTTTTTTTTTAATGATAACATATAAGAAGCTGTTAATGAGTAATCAATAATCCCCTCTCTCTCTATAACCTAATTAATCAACCAATAATTGTATGTATAAAATACATGTATGTAATGTGTCGCAGCACGACTTGGAAGAAGCGGGGCCCACCCCTGCCCCCTTTAAAACATTGCATGAGACAATAATTCAAGATTAAACAATATTTATTTATTAAAGCACGATTGGATTGGATTAATTCAAGACAGGGTTTGGAATCATGGTATCGTATGCTTTACTCGATTTATTATTTAATTTTCAATAATTAATGTAGCTGTTTAATGTGCCTCTTAACTTCCATTATAAGATTATTAGTGAATCCTCGGACGCCCCTTTTGCCTTTTAGGTTGTTTCGAGAAAACAAAGAAGAAAGAGACAAACAAGATTAATTAAATTAAAGAAACGTAACACTTTTCATTCTCTATTATTTTCATATGATCCTGCACAATTGATAAAATATAAAATAATTAAATAAAAAAAAAAAAACTCATCCATTGTTTCATTTATTGCGTGTATTAGTGCACAAAATGCATAGTTCTTGCAATTATTTATTCAAGATTATCAAATGTATATTTTATGCTCGTCAACAACGTGTTGGTATCACATGATCATCGCGATTAATTACTCCATTTCTTTGGAAAAATGAATTACTATTTATTTAAATGCTGACACGTATATTTCCATTTTTATGATACAACATGTCCAAGATTTTGATATTTTCCCCTCCTTAAAATGTATGTAGTGTTACACAATTAAAATAATGCATTCGAACTATATAGTATGTATTTTTAATATTAAAATATTTCTAACATTGGTCCCAGTTCTCCCTTGTATTGTATGGATAATTTCCTCATATAGTATGGAAGTAAAATAAAAGTTACTACTATTTTGGGAGATACATTCAATTTGCGATTAAAATATTATATTATTGGGAGCTATGATTTATTGGTGATATTTGGCAGTGGCTGATTGATTGATAAATGTTGTTACATCACTCAAAATAAGCGATTTCTAAGTAGCGCCAGACGTTATCAGATTTTGGGAAAAAATATAATCGCTACGTCTCATTTTTTTTTTTTACTCTTTTATTTCAATTGTTCCGTTATATAAAAAAATAATTTTTTCATACTCAATAATAAAATATTAATTTAATTCAACTTACTTTACACTCACACTCTTTATTTATTGTGTCCGGTCAATCCGGGAGAATTAAACCGAGACGGAGGGAATATTTGTAAATTAATTTTTTTTGTCTCAAACCCAAAACAGTCATAATCCTATCCAATTTGCTCTTTCATACTATATTATTTATTGTATAAATGGAATTATTAGAGCCTAAGTCTAATGTATTTTTGTGAGACATTTAAGTATATTATGATTCGAAATATGCTATGTATAAATAAAAACATTCCATTCAAATTTCATTTGATTTGAATGCATTTCGTTCGAAATATCTCATGTTCTCGTACAAGCTTTTGCAAAATTATTAACATTCTTGTGAAAAATAGGCCAATTTTATGAAATTGAAAAGTAACACAAATACCCTAAAAATGATTTACGCAGCATTAGATTTATTTTCTCATAATTTTGAATTTTCGAATCAATTAATTCTGCAGTCGTACAAGAATTTTTTTGAGTGTGTGTTTCTTTAATATATGTTACATTTTCACCAACTTATTTTATTACTATCGTATAAAAATAAAATGTATAATTCTTATGGGTTAATTATCACGTAAAATTGACATGAAACTTAACGATACACTTAGAAATATATTTCTCTATTCACCCATTAAATGTGTAACATTTGAGAATAATTCAATTTACAATTGTATTAATATATAATAGTGATAAAATAAAAGTAAACATAATTTTGAATATATATTAAAATATATAATATATTGATATTATAAAAATATATTTCGTGTTTAATTTTTTATTGGTGCAATACGCGAATGTAAAGTAAAGATAACGTTTTTGAAATGGAAAAAAAAAATTTAAATAAAAAAAACACAAGATTGTTGCCGACTGCACACTTCTCTCTCTCTCTCACACACACACTAACCATGGTTACTTTTTCACTATTCTGTAAACCTGAATCCCAAACTCGATACACATACGGCAATTTGGGCAAGAAAATTTAGAAACACACACACAGTTTGCATATCTTCTTCTTTATTTTTTTGCTACTCTGCAAAAAAGAAAAGAAAAGAGGCGAAAATAAGAAATTCTTGTTTTTCACTGCTGATCATCATTCATTTGTTCGATAAAGTTGTGTATTTTCTGCCGTGGGAGTGTTGGAAGTGGATGAACTTGAGATACTGGTGAGTGATTTCCCTCCGATTTCTGCTCTTCGTGTGTGTTTTGATTTTGTTGATTGAATTTGATGTTTTGCTGACATTTAGATGGTTTGTGTTTTTATGCTTCGTTTTTGGTGTTGCATGTTGGTGTAGATATTTTGTATTTGAGATCTAAGGCTTGGAGCTGCGGCTTATTGGGATTCTGGAAGTGGAGATTGAATTTCTGTGATGGAGTGATGTTGGATTGGTTTGTGAGATGCGTTTAGTTTCCTTGATTTGGGAATTTATGGTCAGGAAATACTGGGTTTCTATTGTTCCTTTTCTCAGCTATTTGGGTTTTTGAAGTTGAAGGAGTTTTTTGAGGATTAGGATTGGAAATTGGCATGGGGGTTGTTGGTTGGAGTAATGAGGATAAGGCGATGGCTGCGGCGGTTTTGGGAACTAAGGCTTTTGATTACTTGATGTCGAACTCAGTTTCTGCTGAATGCTCGTTGATGGCTATGGGGAATGACGAGAATTTGCAGAATAAGCTCGCAGATCTTGTTGAGCGCCCAAATTCTTCCAATTTTTGTTGGAATTATGCAATATTCTGGCAGCTTTCTAGGTCAAAGGCCGGGGACTTGGTGCTGGGATGGGGGGATGGGTGTTGTCGAGAGGCTCATGAGGACGAGGAATCTGAAGTTACTCGAATTCTCAAAATGAGGCTTGAGGATGAATCTCAGCAGACAATGAGAAAGAGGGTTCTACAGAGGCTTCATACTTTGTTTGGAGGCGGTGATGAGGAGAATTATGCGTTTGGATTGGATAAGGTAACTGATACAGAGATGTTCTTCCTGGCATCAATGTACTTTTCCTTCCCCCGGGGCGAAGGTGGCCCGGGGAGGTGTTTTGGATCAAGCAAGCATGTTTGGTTATCGGATGCATTGAAGTCGTCTGCTGATTACTGTGTTAGGTCATTCCTTGCAAAGTCGGCTGGCATGCAGACTATTGTTTTGATCCCAACTGACGTAGGGGTGGTTGAATTAGGCTCTGTCAGATGCATCCCAGAAAGTATGGAACTTGTGAAGGTGGTAGGATCTTCATTTTCATCTTTCTCGACGCTCCTTAGATCCAAGCAAACTGCAGCTGTGGCGGCAGTAATGGATAAAAAAGATACTAATGGCCCCATTCCTAACTTGGCCATTTGTAACCGGCCAGAAGTTACTCCCAAGATTTTTGGACAGGACTTAAATTCTAGTCATGTGCAATTTAGGGAGAATGTTGTTGTTAGGAAAGCAGAAGTGCATGATCGGACTTGGGATGCCACTGGAAACAAGAACAGGCTGCCATTTACCAATAATCGGAATGGTTTTCATGGCGCTGCGTGGACACAGTATAGTAATGTAAAGATAGGAAATCCTGTAGAGGTTTACAGTCCTCAGACTCCAGCCAAGCACCGTGCTGAGCTTGCCAACGGGAATAGAGAAGAGTTCGTGCTTAATAATTTTCAGCATCAAAAGGCAGCTCAAATGCAGATAGATTTCACTGGAGCAAACTCAAGGCCGTTAACCCCGCATCAACAAAGTCTTGAGTCCGAGCTTTCAGACGTTGAGGCTTCATGCAAAGAAGAGGTTGCAGGGTTATCAGAAGATAAGAGGCCTAGGAAGCGTGGCCGGAAGCCTGCCAATGGAAGAGACGAACCCCTCAATCATGTAGAAGCTGAAAGGCAGCGCCGGGAGAAGCTGAACCAGCGGTTCTATGCTCTACGAGCTGTTGTCCCTAATATCTCTAAGATGGATAAAGCTTCCCTCCTCGGAGATGCTATTGCTTACATAACCGAACTTCAGAAGAAGCTGAAGGACATGGAGTCTGAGAGAGAGAGACCCGGCAGCATATCAAGAGAAGCATCTGTTTCAGAAGCCATTTCAACCAGAGAAATGAAGGACCTGGCTTCGAGCATTGACATCGAAGCTGGCCATGAAGAAGTCACGGTTAGGGTTAGCTGCATGCTGGATGCTCATCCAGCTTCGAGAGTTATCCAAGCAATCAATGATGCACATGCAACTATCGTGGAGGCGAAAATGGCTACGGGGAGTGACAAAGTGTTCCACACATTCGTTGTCAAATCCCATGGTTCTGAAAGGCTGACTAAGGAGAAGTTGATGGAAGCCTTTTCCCGTAAGCCCAATTCTCCCCATCAGTTATCTCTCGGGCAGTAGAGTTATGGTATTGAACTAAACTAGTAGCCATAATATATTATGCAGTGGAGCTTCATAGAAAGCTTTTGAAGAGATTTTGGTATACAGCAGTTAATGCTAGAAATTAGGGAAAATTCTATGTTTTTGACCTTCTAGGATAGCAAATTCTTAGTAATTGCTTATAGTTTTATACATATTTAGTGGAGTCAGTAAGTCGCTAGATTAATTAAACTTACCAATTCTACATTTGTTTATGGTTTTTTGCAGTCTTTATTATATCTGAGATTTGCTCATTTTATTTTGTCCTAGAGATGTACTAGAATGTTGAGGTAGAAAGCATATGGGTTTATTTATTATGACAATATATCTTCCTGAATTCACATTTTTTTTTCCTGTAAAAATCATGTTGTGTGCTTCTTTCAAGAACCTAGAATGCTGCTTTGCCTGATTTATATCTCTACTCCGCAAGCTGAAGCATTCATTAGTGTGGAAAATGCTTTTTTTTCCCATGAAATGAGAAACTGTTGATTTTCCTTTAGTATTTGGTCTGAAAAGGATGCAGAATCTTTTTATGCCGACTGTCATTGTGTAAGAAAGTAAGAAATCTTCGATGAAGCCGCCTCGTTTTTTCTTTAATGAATTATGTGGTTTGAGTTCATTGAAAGTGACGACTACATGATATGTCTTTTTTTGTTTGTTTGTTTGGAATAAGAGTGGAAGTCGTAGAGAGAAAGCAAATGCTTAAAATGATTTCAAGACGTCTGGAATTTATTGGGAGCAACTATTCTAATGAAATTTTATCATCTTTTGCCACCGCGGATTGGTTTTTTTTTTTTTTTTTTGGTCGGTTACGAAATGTAAATATATAAATTGTAAATGCAATGATTGATGTTTCATTTAGCTTTTTAAATCCGAAGATATATTATAGAAATGTTTACATATGAGATATTTGATGGACGATTGCTATACGTCCGAAAATTATACTCTCCCGTCCTATTAGTGTAGTTTTTTTTTTTTTTTCGGCACTGAAATTAAAGATTGTGAGTGTAGTGAAATTAATATTTTATTGGTAAGTATTAAAAGGTTTGCTATTTTAAGAAAATAAGACTAATCCTGTGGGACGGAATGAATATTGTAAGACACTCCCATGCTTAGCCGAAATTGATTTATCTGTATTTGTAAAAATTTGAACTTATCGTTTATACGTTAAAAAGCATTACAATAAAATTATAACTTGTATAACAAAAAGCACCTCTGTATTTTTTGTCCCAAAAAACTTGATATGAATTTGTTTTTTTTAAATTAAAATACAATTATTTAAATTCAAACATAAAAGTTTTTGTTGAAAAAACTCGAATTTATGATCTTTTAATATATTGAGTGTTGGTTGGAGATGGGAATCCCGCGTGGTAAACGCGTATGAGATATAGATGCCATTTCTATCGCAGTCAGTTATGAGTCTCTCTCCATTGATATTGATGATGATGATGATAATGACATAAATAGTAAATAACTCCTCATTTTTCAATTCCAACTAAACAAATCAAAATACGCTGCGTCACTAATTCTTCACATTCACACACACATGATAAGTATGAAGCCCTACTCATTCATGCACGCATTTCCACCCTTTTCATTTTATTTGTAATATAAAAACAAAAGGGAAGGGGCTGATTTAAAAAGCAGGAAACACGTGAACACTATTCAAAGCCCACACCTCTATTTCGTGCTTCTTCTTTTTTTTTTCATTAATTCTTTGCTTTTCATACTCGAATTAATTCAACTCAAGGCAGCTTTTCATTATTTTATAAATTGTTGAGAATTGCCCCGTGAGACGTGTGAGAGTGTAAAACCTATTTTTCAAATCTCTCGTGAATCATTCAGAAAATCGTTTTATTTGACGTAATTTATAAATGTAAAATAAAAATTTGTGCAAGATGGTGAGATGCTTTTAACGGAATGCATTTTACACTAAACTTATGCTGAACAAAATGCGCATACGAAATAAAACTTATTTATACATAGCTCATTTCAAAAGAAATGTATAATACAGTAAATGATTTATTTACGTGCAACTTCATATAAATTCTGAATGTTCGAAATGTAAATATATTCTAAAAGGAAAGGTCTTGGGTTAGGCAGGCCTAAACTATTTAGGCGAGTTTTATCCATTAACCCAAGCCCAAACTCATATAATATACCCTAATTCGGATTAATAAACCCTATTTGGGATGGGTCAACCCATTTGGGTAGGATAAAACCCGCCTAAACCGTTTAGGCCTGCCTAACGCAAATTTTTGTCATTCTAAAATTATTGCGGTCCCTATTTATATTTGATTTATGAGTAATTTTAAATGCATTCATGTTTTGCTAATCACAACCCCTTAAAATATAAAAATTCAAATTACTATATAATATTAATTTTTTTCTTATAGCCCATAATTTAGGATTTTAATTAAAAGAATAAAAATTTAAACATAAAACCCACCATCTCCATACACGTTAGAAAAGAAAAATCAAAATCCCTCAAAATATAATAAAAAACCCAGTTTATGAGAAATTCCCAAAAATTTTGTACGGCGCAAATGTTTGCTCATGCAATTCAAGAAACTCCCAATTTTTCAAGAGAATGTCTCGAGTTAAGCACGTATAAATGGTTTAGGCAGATTTTATTCATTAACTCAAGTCAAACCCATCTAATATATCTTAATTGGATATTAATAAACAATATTTGGGATGGTGAACCCATCTAAGTATGGATTAACCCGCCTAAACCGTTTAGACATACTTAACGCAAATTTTTATCATTCTTCAAAGGCATGATCTTGATAGCACATATATGCAAAATTTCTGAAAAAAGCAAAGCCCAAATGGTCGATTTCGCAAGTCTTGAGCCAACACTGAGGATTGTGCAGACAGACGATAAATTTGTTGGAGAAATAAATGAATTCCCCCAAAATGGACAAATGATTTCTAATTTATGGAACCCACATTTGTCAACCAACAATATAAGTTCTAGAGATGTTTGGTTTCCAGCCTAACAAAAGCCACTGCTTCCCTGTCAAAATCATCGAAGCAAAATCACGGTTGATTTTAATTTTTATTTAACTTAGTTAAATAAAAATAGGGAGCTATAAGGATAAAATAGATATTGTATTGTAATTTAAGTTTTTATTTTTTAAGAAAGCTATGTTTAAAAAAAAAAAATTGTGATGACATTTAAAATAATTCTTTAATTTATTTCATTCTTAGCATTTCTAGAACTTGGTTATTTTGTGAGTAATCTCTAAGACTATATTTATCAGCCATCAGGCAACTACCCAACCACTCAACTATTTTAATATTTTATTAATTTATCTCTCATCCACATCATCCAACTCAACCACAACATTTTTTGTAAAGTTTATCAACAACCAGACAACCACACCATTTTATATAATTCTTTTTATTTGATTTGATTTTTAAAATAAAAAATAATTTATAATTAAATTAGAAAAATAAATAACTTATAAAGTGACTAGTAAAATAAAAAAATATTAGAATTATCAAGGGAAAATATTATGCAAAAGATGATATTTGATAATATAACTAAGCGTATACTTACACACACACATATATATATTCAAAAATAAAAAATAAATATATCAAGATTAGTCTCTATTTGTAGAGAATAAAAAATTATGAATTTTAATATATTACTTATTTATTTTTATTTTATTATTTAAAAGATATATTAATTTGAATATTATTCTAGTGCAAAATTAATTGACTAATAAAATGGAGACAAATATTAACAAATTATTAGTCTATCATTAAAGAATTAGAAAAAATAATAGTGGGACCCACAGACATCTGAAGATTGAAATAGTCTTTAGTGGACCTTCGGTCTAGGAAATATTTTTTTTTTAATTTTTTAATTTAAAAAAATTACTGATGTAGCAGAGACCCGTAATTGTTATTGTTATTTATGGTCTAAACGCTTACCTCTAAAACAGTATCTTAGAAGAAATAGCAACCATTGAAGGTTTTTAAGTCATAAATAAGCAGTTTGGTGGCAGGCTGAACACCTTAACTAGCATCACTTTCTAATTCGACTACTTCTACAATTTTAAAACGATACATTTAATGGCATGTCTATAATATTTAGGCCGTGTTATTAATTAACACGATTTGAAAGTCCTTTAATATCTAGCTTTCATTTTCAAACAAAAGAAGGAAAAACCCTAGGTAACCCCAGTTTACACCCCTGCTATTGCAATTTTATATTATAATTATATCTCTCTCTTTAAAAGAATCTATTAGATAATGTTTTGATGTATAATTTAGCATAAAATATATAGCACGCCTCTAGCCAAAACATGGCTTTATACAAATTTGAAAACAAAAATTGGAGAAATATACATATATAATATGACGTAGCTGAATATAGAATATAGAACTTAAAATGAGTTGAATATCGACAAACTCAATTCCCTGAACTCACCAGCACCCCTAATGGTAGGTAGAAAATATTTTTTTTAAAAATAAATATATTATATTGCAAAAACTTATACGAGACGTAATTTTATAATTTTTTTTTGAGACGACATTTCTACATAATAAAAGATGTATTTATAAAATATATCATTTAGTTTCTGTTCAAAATACACATTGCGAACAAAATATACGTAATGCAAAATGATCTCAAATGCACAAGTCTTTGTAAGAGACTCGTTCCATTATCTGGAGTTGGACAACATGCTCTGATCAGAAAATGTAAGATTACTAAATTTGGAGGGACGATTATACCATATTAATTGATGACAAAAGGCAGAAATGTTGGGCTCAATCTAACAAGATCTTGAAATAAGTATCTGCAACGCAGCTGAATTTGGACAGAACAGGCTCTGATGGAGAAAAGTGTGATTGCTAAATTTGGACAGACAATTGCCCCATATTGACTAATGATTAGCCGAGGAAGAAACCGTTGGGCTCAATTAAACGAACACCTTAAAAGAAGCAACTCCAGAAAGATAACTGCCCACTAAACAAGAGCTGTAAACTTCTCCCCCCCCCTAAAAAAAGACCTGAACTGTATAAAACCGCAGACAATTACATAAAGTAAAGGTCTATATGCAATAGCGTTTATCCATCATCCAATATTTTCGAACTAAGAGATAAACTCCTTTTTAATGAGGGTTTGTGGTGGAGACAATACCTTTGGATTTGCTGCATAATCGATTTCGGAGCGTGTTGATGAACCTTCTCCTTACCGTTGCTTAATACAGGGTTTGAACTTGGAGAGATTCTAGCTAATGTGCTCCTCCTTGCCACAAGAAAAGCATGTTTTTTTTTAATCTCCATTGTCCATTTTGGTGCCTGTATTTGGAGACAGAGACACATTCTCCTTACCGTTGCTTGTATCACAGGGTTCGAACTGTCTACCAGGACAGTTCTTTCTAATGTGGCCCTCCTTTCCACAAGCAAAGCATCCTCTTTTATTTTCATCCCTTTTCATTCTCTGTCTCTGGTCAAACTTCCACTCCGTTACATGATTGTTCTTAGAGTTGGCTCCAATCTTGTAGGAATTACGAGACTCTGCTTCGACCCGAAGACGGTGCATTAACATATTAAGAGGTAAAAATTCCTCTTGCATCAGTTTAACGCGAAGTTCCTTCCAAGAAGGTGGGAGCTTGGAGACTATAACACTTACATGAAAGTTTTCCTCTATCCATGTTCCGGAAGCAATAATGGAATTGGCAATGTTGTGCAGTTCTTGAACCTGATCAAGAATTGATACCCCATCTACCATCTGAAAATGAATATACTTGTTGATTTGTGACCTTTTTGTTCCAAAATCATCATTGTAAACCACTTTGAGTTCTTCCCAGAGCTCTCTAGCAGAGAAACTTTTTTGTGAGTATAATTGAAAAAGACTGTCACATAACGAGTTCAATATATTGTGGCGGCACAAGTAGTCATCAGAAATCCACCTCTGGATTGCAGCTTTGCCTCTGACCTTATCTTCAAAACTAGTCTCTCTGTTCAAAGATATGCTGGGGCATTTCTCATAAAGCACATATGCTATCTTCAACTGATTCAGGAACATTTCCATTTGATTCCTCCACGAAGGGTAATTTCTTCCATCAAAACGGGCACACTGTATAGGGAACGGATATTCTAGAGGAATCGCATTATCTGTATGGTGTAAATGCGCTTGACCAGGAAATGAAGGCACCGAAGTGGAAATACCGATCTCAGTTTGTTCACTACCAGCAGGAATCAGTTTTTCAGGAGAAGGTGCATCAAGATGATTAGAAAGAGGAGGCACCAAAGTCATGTTTTCAAATTCTGCTTCAGTTCTACTGACTGGAATTTCCTTATGGCTATATGCAGCTGTTGTTCCAGAAGTCCCTTGAGCTTCTTGTCCTTTCTGTGTGAGAATATGCTTATGAGAGATTGAAGAAATTACAGTGTTAGATGTATCAACCTCAGTTTGTTCACTCTTGACATGAGTGCTTGCCAAATTAAGAGTGGCTGCCAATGTTTGACTGTTTTCAGCAACAGGATCGGCTGCTGAACTTCTCATGTCTAGTTCACTTTGATTCCGTTTCCTCTTGCCAGGAGGGTGAATAACACTTGCCAAATTAGAAGCGCCTGTCTCAGTTTGTCTTTTCTCATTAGCAGAATCTGCCACTGTACTCGCAACACATGCTCCACTGAGCATTGTAACAGCTTCAGAGCTACAGGCACACCCCAACATATGAGAAAACTGTTGTTTACATGGATGGTGATGTCTTAAGGCAGGCATGAAGAATTTTCAAGAAAAAAAGTTACTAAGTGAAGCTCCCCATTGAAGGGTAGGGTATAAGAAGAACCTCACCTCAACTGCGAGTCTAATTTAGCAATGGCCTCCTCTATAGAAGGAATGCTATTTCTGAAGGATGACCACTGTGTAGATGTCAAGCTTATTCCTGAGTTCGTACCTGAGCACAATTCATGCAGGTAACTGTATTATCAAAAACAACCAAAATTGAAAGGGGAAAAACTAAATGTGGGAGCAGCAACTGGAAGAAAATGTCAAAGAAGAAGCCGTCATTCTATGAAATCACACCCTTATACAACAAGAATAACAAATTCAAAACCCTGACTAGAATGGCCAACAGCTTACAAGGGTTTGGGACTTTGGGTAATCTAAACAAAGATAAGACTGTACAAAATCCAAGATGCAGATGTGGAATTCACTTGCAAATGTATAAATGACAACTATGTCTTAGATATAGAAATCACAAAAAATGAAGTTAACTAGATATGGACATTGCTAAACCCAATCAGCATTAAAGCAGTAAGTAATGGTAATACTTGCAAAAATACTTTCATTTTGAGATGTCATGAATAAGATACTCAGCACCCATACATTCTGAGGATGAGGATGTGTGGGATCATATTTTTCCTAGTTTAAGATCAAAAAGAGATGTCTGCTAATTTTGTTTCCTACCAGACACAAATGAGCAGCATTTTACTAGCAGTTAATTATGGGTGTTATTCACCACTCACCACCCACGATATCAGAAATGTGGAAGCACAAATTAAGCACTACGACACTGCTGTTCTAAATACACTCTTAAGAATCTGATAGAATAAAGCAAAAACACTCAACTTTTATAAGCTTTCTATTTTAAAGCACATGGGTTAGTGTATCCATTTATCCGAGAGAGAAAAAAAGGTTAGCAATGTCTAGGACTAATAAAACCTGATGATAAGTAAGCCTACACCGAAACTCTCATTGAACCTGACTAACTGAAAACAATTGGCAGGTGAGAGCTTTAACCACTGGAAAAAAGTTGATTTGGTTTAATGGAAACATACATAAAATAATACAGAATATAAAAGTCAGAGAGTGTGGTATACATCGTTTTATTACTAACAAGTAAACTTAAATGACAACCATAGCCCTTATGCATTTACCAAAAAAAAAAAAAAAAGAAGACTTGAAACTCAGAATTGTAAAATTTCCAATAAAACTAATGAGCATTACATTACCAGACAGTTAGCAGTAAATTTAGAACTACTAGTAAAAAAGAATCATAGATGCAGAAAATATATGAAGCTTGAAATTCATTGAGTAAAAAAGTTACACAATCCAGTTTTTTGATTGATAATGAAATTATTACCTTTTACCGGAACTAAGTAACCATCTTGTACGCAGAAATCACGGATTGAGACCATGGTTGAACCCATAAAATCATGAACTGTCACCTTCCTATTGCCTGATAACTGCGCCCTCCAAGGACCAGAAAATATAAATATTAAATAAATAACAATATGACTTTTTAATAGAGAGCTGGAGTATGACAGTGGACGACGATTTGATACATAAACGTAATAGACATAGAGTCAAGTTTTACACTAATAAACATTCACGTGTCATCTAGATTTGCATATTTGTTCTCACATTAAAAACTCTAAACTGTTATCCTTCGCCAATCTATACAAGACTTACTATCGTTGCAGGTCCATTAAGATAGGAGCAGCAAACTTCAACTATCAGAACTGATAATAGAATCTAAAAAAGAAAAACAAAATACACAACTAAGTGCAACAGTCTCGTCCAACAACATAAATCTCAATTGCATATTGCAATGCCTCATAAATCTTTTGAGAATGATAAAGTATCCCCACGCATCATATGTTAGCTACCATGAAAGTATTGCAGCATTAGGCTGTTTTCATCATATATTTTCAAAAACAAACATTCATGTGTCATCTAGATTTGCATATTTTGTTGTCACATTAAAAACTCTAAACTGTTATCCTTTGCTAATCTACTCGAGACTTACTATCGTTGCAGTTCCATTAAAATAGGAGCAACAAACTTCAACTATCAAAACTGATACTGGAATCTTTAAAAGAAAAAGAAAATGACACAACTAAGTGCAGCAGTCTCGTCCAACAACATAAATCTTGATTGCAAATTGCGATGCCTCATAAATCTTTTGAGGATGCTAAAGTATCCCCACGCATCATATGTCAGCTACCATGAAAGTATTGCAACATTAGGCTGTTTTCATCATATATTTTCAAAAACCACTCTAACCTTGCAAATGATTTTTCCATCATAATTAGCTTCCGATACAGCATGAATATCATTCTGTTGCTGCTGCCGCGGTAGTTCACCGTGATAAACGGCATTTTTATCGGTGCTATTGCCACCGTTAATCCCAATTAACGAACTCGATCGGAGAATTTCCGCCGCGGTAGATAGAAGGAATGAATCGACAAGCTGCCTAACGAGCAGGCGGTTGTTCAAACCGGAGAGCTCGAAGCCTAGCCGACCGGCAGCTGCAGAACGCACTTCGAACTCGGTGATAGTCTCCAAGTCCGACGCTTTGAGGATTTGCAAAACGGTGTCTGCAATTTTACGCCGTTTTGATGCGTCAATGGATTCTTCGCCCATTTCTGTTTTCCCTCCCTCTCTCGCACTCACGCGGCCACTGAGTGAATGAAAATGGCAGTAGTTTGAGGGGTTTTGTCAATTAAATACGGGATTAAGAAACAGAATCCAAATAAATAAAAGATAAAATTCCACACATTGCAATTGGGAAAAAAAAAAATCTGTTTTAACTTACTCCCTCCGTCCCGGTGAAGTAGTCCCTTTTCTTTTCGGCACAAGAATTAAGGATTGTGAGTGTAGTGGAATTAATATTTTATTGGTGAATGTGAAAAAGGTTGCTATTTTAGGAAAATGGGACTATTCTATGGACAAACAAAAAAGGAAAGTGGGACTACTTCAATGGGACGGAGGGAGTATTTAGTGAAACTTAGAGCATTTCAATCCTACGTCAAATTCAAATGCAGACTCTAATTTTGCAGGTTTTTGCTTTCAATCTAATGTCAAACACAAACTCAAATTGCAATTTCCAATTTCCGATGCCTCCATATACCCATATTTGCACCGGTGATATAGCAAAACATAAATCTCTCTTTTATTTGCAAGACAACGAGTTTCCTTTTTATATTTGCTAACGGATTTATTTTATTTATATTTATACTTTTTCTGTATTCTTGTTTTATTTATGTGATTTACCACTGGTACATTATAATGAAAGATATATTCTATAAATACTTATGTGTATTGACGAGTGGTTTGGTGTGTTTGTTTAATTTATTTTATTTGAAATTAATAAATGATGATGTAAATATGATAATGTATTAGTTGTACATGAAAAAAGTATTAAAAAATTGTAAAAAATTACATTAAGAATAATATTTTTAGTATAAGTTTGATATTTTTGGATTTTAGATAAATTATTATTGACATGATATACTATAATCACATTGTGATAGACTCATAAAATAAAATGAAAATGAAAATTACCGAAATATAGGTATAATTTGAGAAGAATTATGTAATACCCCTTTTTCACTATAACACATAACAAAAATGCCCCTTCTTATAAAAACGTTTAAGAAATGCCCCAAGTACATAAATCTATCAAATTTCAAAAGAGAGTTGTAGTTTTTGCAGAAAAAAATGTAATATATTGAATTTTGAATTTAGTTATAAATAGTTAAAAGTTAATAAGAATTAAATTTCGGCCTTAACTTGTATTTCTAATTTAAAAATAAAATCAAGTCGGGACCAATCCCGACCAACCAACAGATCCTGACCTCGCTAACTTTTATGACCCCTACTAGGGGTGTTCATGGTTTGGCCGAAACCGGTCAAACCGGCCAAACTGGA
This sequence comes from Plectranthus barbatus, assembly GCA_026898455.1. Taxonomy (NCBI): domain Eukaryota; kingdom Viridiplantae; phylum Streptophyta; class Magnoliopsida; order Lamiales; family Lamiaceae; genus Plectranthus; species Plectranthus barbatus. The sequence goes on along the minus strand of JAPKLW010000986.1, from coordinate 56,858 downwards.
TTAATTTGGCCGGTTTGAAATTTAATTTTCAAACTGGCGGTTTGAAAATTTTGAAACCGGTTAAATTTGGTTTGGTTACGGTTTGGAGATTCAAACCGGCCGTATCGGCCGGACTGGCCGTATTTATATGTGTATATATATATATATTAAATATATTATAACTAATTAATATAATTTGTAGTTCATTTGTTAAGTTTCTACTTTTTCATACAATTAACCATGTTTAAATTTCTTAGCCAACATACTCTAATTTTAGTTATATTTTTTAATAAAAAATTACCTAATAAATATTATTATTTTATATAATTTCTTTAAGATAAATCAAGTATGAACATTATTTTTATAATTTTACACGTCTATTTTGATTTTACATTAAAATATAAATATAAGATTTTTAAAATTAAAATTACATTATTTGTAACAAATAATAGAAATGAATTAATTTGTATTTAGGCCCTAGTTTTCTACAAATTATAGTAGATTGTTGAAAGTTGAAACATATTTCATTTCAAACCGTCAAACCGGCCGAACCAAACCGTTTTTATATAGTTTGGCCGGTTTGGTTTCAAAAAATTATTTGGCCGGTTTGGTTTGAAAAATTTTCAAACCGCACCTATAAGTTTTGCCGAGATTTTTCTTCCAAACCGGCCCGCGAACACCCCTAATCCCTACTCTCCCTCAAACCTAAATAACAATAATTTTTAGTCTCATCCTAGGGTGTTGACCATTCTCCCAAATACTCACCAAATTATTGTGATCGGCACCACTCCTAAATTCAACAAACTTATGTGGTATGCATCACACTTGTTTTGCTGCAATATTTTAATCAATGAAGTGGAATATAAATAAATAAGATAGAAAAAATAATTTAATTGATTGGTGCACATTATCAATTATATGTATCTTAAAGATTTTAAAATTAATTTTATGTGGAATTTCTAAATTTAATTTGATACATATTTTCATTTTCTTGAAAATTAATTATAATTTTCACGGATATCTATATACTATATTAAAAGAAAATAATTCAATTTATTTACGATTTTACCATTTTTGCTCCAAACCTTATCACGTCAAAATTAATATTATTTTTAAATTTACTTATATTCACCAACCTATCTAAATGTTATCTCACTAGTAATAAATTACTTCATACAATCTTTAGATTAGTAACTTAGATTTATAATTTTTATTCCAAATTTTAATTACTTATCAAATTTATATTATTTAGAAAAAATAATTTAAAAACTAATTTTTCTCCACCTCAAAATGATATTATTCAAAATTTTGAAAATCTATATAATATATTAAATGAAAATGGTCTATAATAATTGTTCCCTCCAAATCTTTTTCATGTTAATTTTATATTATTTTTATACTATTTTTATTATATTTTAGATATGCAAGAACCAACAATTAAAATATGAAAGAAATTATATTTGTCATTTTTTTCTTTAAAACATCTCATTTCAACAATTTATTATATTTATTATTTTTTAAATAATACAGTATAATATTTTTTATAGAATAATATTTAAACAAACATAATAGGCTTTGTGTTTAATATAATTCTTTTTTATTTTATTTTATTTGTATATATATTTGATGTACAATATTATACTAAGCATGAGAGCAAAAGAGCATATAAAAATTGTATTGTAATAAAAATTCAGATAAAATAAGAACTTAAGAATTACCTATGTTATAATTTTCGATATCATAAAATTTGACATTTTTATTTTTATAATTGTGAACTATGCATAACTTATATATGATGATCTTCATTTAGTTAGTGGATATGTTAATTTATTATTTTAAATAATATTACTATTTCCACTATTATGAATTTTACCATGATGATTTTTTAAGCAATAATCCATGAAATTTTAAATATCTATATAATATATTAAAGGAGAATAGTTTATAATAATTGTTCCCTCCAAAACATTATCATGTTAATTTTAAATTCTTTTAATATATTATTTTTCTATTATATTATAAATATATAATAAACAGTAATAAAAATATAAAACTTATATTTTTTATTTTTTTGAAATATTTCATTTCACCAATTTATTGTATTTATTATATTTTAAATAATACAAGTATAATATTTTTCATGGAATAATATTTAAACCAACTCTCATAGACTTTGTGGTTGATACAATTCTTTTTAATTTTATTAATTGTATATATATTTAATGTATAATATTATATTGAAGTACAAGAACAAAAGTGCACAAAAGATTCTATTGTATTTCTAAAATTAAGATCGTATTGTATTAAATTTCAGATAAAATAAGAACTCAATAATTACTTATGTTATAATTTGATTTTATATTTATTTTTTAATTTATGGTTTTTTAATTATATTACTGTTTTAACTATTATAAATTTTACCATCATGATTTTTTATATAATAATCAATAAGATTTTAAATATGTATTTTTGAAGAATATGCATGACTTTATAAAAGACATTTTAATTTTTTAAAAGACTTTAGTTAGCCATAATCACTAAATAAATTGATAATTTATTATTTGGTAATATCTTTTTTCACTCAATTTGAATTATAGTTTGATAATGCTCTTTATATATCAATGTCATGAGCTACAATATTATTATTTATTAGAATGTGTATATTTTTTCTTTCAGTAATACTTTTATTTATTAATATTTAAAATTAATAATACTTCTTATGAATACAATTATTTTGAAGAAAATTAAATGATTTGTCTTAATTATATTTGTGAGATGACAAAGATTACATAGTGCAAACTTATAAAAATTTATATTTACTTAATTTTATATTAAATATAAATAAGATGACTAAGTAGAATATGAGTTTATATTTAGAATTATTTAAAATTTTAAATGTGTTTTTAATTTGAGACATAAGTGATAAAAGTATTCTGTTTGTTTCTAATAAATTATTAAATTGATACACAATTAAATTAAAACATCTGAATAGATTAAAATTTAAATTAATGAAATTATTAAAAAAATAAAATTCTAAATAAATAACATTTTACCGTGCAACGCACGGGTGTAAATCTAGTTATAGTAAAATAATGATTAAGGTCAAGTTACCACTGTTCTGAAAAATAAATGATAATTCACTTCTTAATAAAATTCAATAATATGAAATTTGATACATATTTCCCTTTTATTGAAAAATGATTATAATTCCTACAAATATTATAGGAGAATAATAATCAGGAAAAACCAATTTAACTGATTCATATTATTTTCTCTCTTTATATAATTGATAATAACTAACCATATATGTTTTGAGGTTTTAATTGCTTATTTCAACATATATTAACTTTTTGTTCGGACATGGGTCGGGATCATATTGATGCCGAGTTGGGTTTTCATCACAATTAAATATTAAAATAACACAAATTATTTCTTCAATATATTGGTTCCGACCTCTAATTTGAGTTCACAATTAATTTTTCAAATTTATATTGTTGAAATCAATAAAAATATTAAAATATACATCACAATATGATTATATCAATTCTATATAACCATGTCAAAATATGTACTTTTGAGGCATTTTTTTAATGTTTTATAAAATGAGGCATTTTAAGAAAGGGTATTTTAAACTATTAACTTTATAATTTTACATTTAGTTCTCGTACTTCTGTTTGTGACGTGTGTGCGATTAGTCTTATTAACTTACTAGTTGTGTGACAAGCTTCTTTTGTGATGAAATATTGTGTGTTTTAGATACTATTTTTTACATTTTGAAATTTTTTAGACTTATGAATATTGGTTTAAATGAACATTAATGAATAATGAATATTGAATTCATATTCATTTATAATCATGTTTAAACATATTTTAATTTATTTATATTTTCATTAAAATGATCATCTACCACATTTCGTTTTTCATATAAACTCTCTTATCAATATAACATCTACACATGTAGTTGAACTAAAGATTCAAGAGTTAAAAATGTGTTTTGAACATATTCTGGGAGTTTTTCTAAACCATGATTTATAGATCTTCAAGAAAACTTTTTGCATAAATTAGATAACAGTAATAGTTAAAAAAGACAAATATTTTAACTTTGAACTACTAGGGACTAAGAGAAAATTGGTTGCAAGAGTGTAGCTCTTGTGTGTATTTAATGTATCAGCTATTTAATGTATCTCAAAGTTTTAGCCTTATGATTTTATTTTTTTATTTTATTTTTTTTACGGAGATATCAACTTATTGCATGCGAGATTTATACAAAGTTATGTGCTACCTATCCTGAATGATAATTTTTGTTTTTAGAAAATTATGATGAATGACATTAGTATGACGCTTTTACCACTATTGTCGGGGTGGGTGGCGAGCTGCGGGGAGACTGTCAGTCTATGTCGGAGTTGAATTCATCGGGGATTATTCATGAATCGTATACACTGTCTTACTTTGAGTTCAGTTATACGTTTAGTATAGTTGTTGCACCGTTTTACCTTGAAATCGTATATCACTCAGAGGTTATAAATTAAGTTTACGAGGATTTGCCAAATCGCTTCCGCATTGAGTGGATAATTGGACCATTAGTTTTGAGCCGTGATTATACAGCGGGCTTTGAGAATTATTACGAGTTAAATTCAACAAAGGAAATGTCACACGTTAGACACGTCTAAACGGTTTAGTCGAGTTTTATACATTAATTCAACCCAAACCCATCTAATATATCATAATTGGGGATTAATAAACCTAATTTGGGATGAGTGAACTCATTTGGGTATGGATAAAACCCGCCTAAACCGTTTAGGCGTGCCTAACGCAAATTTTTGTCTTCGACAAAATATTATTTAGCGATTATATTCTATAAAAAAAACTCTAAAATTAATAAAAAATCTTGTACAAGACCATCTCGCATATCAAATTGATCGATTATTCTGTTCATATTTTAAGAATCTATAAATGTCTATATGAAGTAACTGATTATTACGGATCCAAATATTGTATAATATGTTATACATTTTATAATAATCGACTTAATTGACTGATTATTTGTGACAACCAATTATTTAAATTGAATTCGCATAATACAAGATCGTCCACGTATCTATCAATTAAATTTACCATTATATTTCATTTTCAATATTTTGCATAATATAATAATTAAAAAAGTAGAATAAACCATAAACAAATACTTACTCGGTTGAAAATACAAAGGGAAGTCCGTTGAAAGTTGAAACGGGAGTATCAGGGCCGGACCAGTAATTTCAAAAGTCCTGTGCCTTAAGTATCTATTATAATTATAAATGAAAAAATTAATAAAATATAATATAAGTATAAAATATAACTTATATAGTCTTTAATTACAAGTTGTTCAAAAACTATAAATTGCAAAAAAAAAAAAATTTCATGTTTTTTACGGAAAAATATTAAAAATAAACAAGTAAAATGCATACCTATCATTTACAGATACCCTTATAATTCTCTTATATTTTTTTTATAAGACTTGCCACTAAGAATTTCACAATTTATTTGTTATAAAATAACTAATAATATATTAGATCATTTTTTCAATTCAAGAATATTTTTTCCAAATTCTTTTAAATAGACCAGTCATATTTTTAAATCATAAAATAACTAATATAATATTATGAAGAATAGTATTTTGATAATATTATTTACACATTTTTAAATTATAAAATAACTAATATAATATTATGAATACTAGTATTTTGATATTTTATTTGAATTTTTAAATTTATATAAGGCGAAATATAAATTTAAGTTTTTTACTCTTATTTTAATTAAGTTAAAGATTTTTTTTTTTAATTTTGGGATTGTCTAATTTTGTAAATTCAATACTAAAATAAATAAATAATATATTAATTGTAAAAAATTTATAAAAATAGTGCCCAACATTTTTGAAGCTCGGTCCAACTTACCTCCCGCATGGCCTCAGGGCCTGGGGAGTATTTTGTTGAGTCAAAACTTTAAATAGCAAAATTTGCTATCTCAAAACCTTAGCCACTCTTATATTTATATGCATAGAATAATTATATTTCCCATATTACCCCTACTTTTCAATTATATTGAGAAAAATAGAGAAAATTTTGAAATTAAAATAAATGAATATTATAAAAATTAAGATTTAATCCTAAACGTAGATATGAAATCGCAAACAGGAGAATAAAATTAAAACAACTTTATCTAATTGGTAATCGCAAACTACATTTACTAAAATTTATTCCCTAATCTCGTAAAACCATCCATCATGAAGTAAATTTTTTCATGAAATTAACTGTATTTAATTAATATTGTCAGAATCGCTAACAATAATTCAAATCAAAATTATGAAATAAATAATTTATTTAATAAAAAATGCATAATTACATAAGTATTTTATTTCATTAATTTTAATGAAATAGATTCATTATTCTCTTTGCCTGTGGCAAATACATAATCGCAAACAATTATTCAAATTGCAAACATTAATTCAAATATCAAATACTGATATAAATCGTGAACATTCATTCTTTTATTGTGAATATTTATAATTTTAATTTTTAATCTATATATTTATAAATGTAAATTCAAAAAAAATTGGATGTGAGGAAATATAGTTAAATATATTTTAAAATTACAATGTTGGAACTAACAAATAAATGATTGCAATAATCATTGTAAATTTTGTAATCCTGCAAATAATATGTTAATTTAAGGGTTAATTCAGAACTTTACACAATTTTGGTTAATTATTGAATATGTCAATAATATTGGTATTTAGTGTTTTTAGATAATAAAAACAACTAGTTTGATATATTTTCACTATTATTTTGTTTCCTTAAAAAAACTAGGGTTAGTAAAGTAAATAAACACTTCATATATTACGTTAAAACCTTTTTTCCAAACCTAAAACCCTTACTACCTTCTTACTCGGGAAAAAAACCCCGACTCACAGCGCGTCGCCGGAACTCAGTGAGCGGCGGTTGGGTTCAGGCGTTCCGCGAGGACAAGCGTACGGAAGAAAAATTCAATCATGGCGACTCCTTCCGATGCACGGGCAGTAAAGTCTCTCAATAACTCTTCCGGCCGCCGTCGCTTCGTCGTAAGTCTACAAGAAACTGATTCATGTTTTATTTGGTTTTATTGAGCTGGCTTTAAAACTCGTTATTTGGTTTGTCGTATTGAAAGTGTTTCGTGTGTTTGTGTGTGGTTTGCGATTAGCATGTGATTATTGTTTGATATTTGTATAGCGAGTCGGGAGGAATAAATATGAGAATAGGATTTTCACTGCTTTGGACAATCCACGATTGTACGGACCTGAAACTTGATTAATGATATTCGTGTGCTGTGCAGTTTAAGACGTTTTCACAAAGAATTGAGGAAATCGACATAGATGTGTACCGAAGTCTCGACGCCTTGAAAACTGAACCCTCGGAAGGTTCTTCTTTTTTTCGCGACTGCCTCACAGAATACAGAGTACGTTGCTTTATCCATTTATGTGCTTTATTATCTTAATATTTTAGCTGTCCTTTTGTGCATTTCAATTATTTTGGTTTTGGAATATTTTTTGTTGAAGCCTGAATTGATGTAAATGGAAGAATATGTTTCCACTTGCAATTGACTAAAATCACCATGGTTGAGGACCTTAGCGAAGGATGAGATCTAAGACTCTTTGCACTGAGAATTACAAACTTTAGCTTGATTTCTTTTTAAGCCTTTCAATGCTTTTAAGGATAGCCGCCTCTTGTTTGCATCAATTACTTTCTTAACATTCTGAAAGGATATTTATTGGTGAATAACTATTGGAATTTTTTTAATCATATCTGATGTTTTTTTTTTTCAATTATAATTACATGGTCTTTATTCATTTACTGTTGTCGTATATTACTTAGCAATAATGACACAATGCCACAAATGACTTTCATTTAGGTGTATAATATATAACCAGAAGAAGTATAGCTAAACCAACTACAAATACTTCTAACTTCTAAGATCTAGGTGTTCCTTTACTCATCTAGACTCTAACTCTAGGTTGTATCCTTTTCCACTTTTCTTTTTATTTATTATTATTATTATTATTATTATTATATTTTTTTTGGGTATTTTTTTCTGCCGTATCCTACATTTTTTTTTGCAATTATATCAGCCGCTTCCTTAGTATGCCACACTATCAAAATATATTTTGTACTTCTATACTAGAGAGGTCACAGGACTATTAGACTATGCTACTTGCTGATTACAGGAAAGCCTTTTGTAACAAATCAGTTGATATTTAACTACTGATGACGATGTGCTAACTGCTATGTCCTTAATTTATGACATATTTGTTCTGCATCTCTTTTCGTGACATACAGGAGCTGAACACAGCTGAGGATTTTATATCATTTTACGAGGAGATTTTTCCTTTGGTTCAAACACTTCCACAAATTATCTTGCAGAAAGACTTGATTATATCAAGCCTTCTGTCTAGATTGAAAATGGAAGGGAGGCTATCACTTGAGGCTATACTGAGGTATACTTGTATATTGTAACTATAACATGAGATATGCAGAATTTTTTTTTCTTTGAGATGAGGTGGTTTAATGAGGCTGTGTTATTTTTTCTAATTAACTCTGGAGTATATTTTACCTGTCACTGCATGCATGCGGGTTCCCTTTAACATGAATACTTGCACTCAAAACCAAGCCTTTCCTGCTACCCTCTTTGGTAATGCTTGATGTGATTTTAGTAATTGCTCTAAATTATTGTAGCTGGTGAAACGATAAGTATTTATTTTGATCATGTTCCTATCTTTATTATTCAAATGCATCATTTTTTCTGTTAGATTGAGTTCTTTTGATATTAGTTATGTCTGAAATCATACTTATTTTTGAGTGACATTTATTTTTTGTATGGCAGGCTGATTTCTGCATTATCTAGGGATCTTCTCGGGGATTTTACACCGTATGTGACATTTACTATTTCTCAGTCAGAACTTCTTTTCTTTCATGTTTAATTGTTTAAAATAGTTTGCACAATCTGAAAGGGGTGCATCTATATTTGCAACAACACGGCATGATCTACTCCAAGATAAACCAAAATGTCCTCAGAAAACTGTTAGGAATAGTTGTTGGATGTGCTTAAATCATATTATGCATAATAATATTGCTGAAACTATAGAGGGTGACTTGGAGAGGTGTTTTGGGAATTTAATTTTTTAATCACCCATGACATTAAAGTTGCCTGGTCTATCTATGATATATGATCCTTGGAGGCTCATCTGGTAAGGTCTTTAGATTGAATACACAATTTATTTTTTTAGTTATCGAATTCTTTTTTGCATTTCGTCATTGTTCAATATGTTCACAATTTTTTTTTTGTTTTCATTTAGGATAAAAATTCCATAAAATAGCATTATTTGTGGTGGATCTAGAAACAGTAAAATTTCGTGCATTTATCGTCACAGTGCTTAAAGGATAGTCCTTCTAATGAGAGCTTTCTGAGAATGATTTGAGTGCACACTCAGATACAATATCTAAAGATGCACAAGTAAAAAAATTAAATGAAGTATTTCCCCACGGCACATTCCTCTTTTCAGAATAGCCTGGAGCATTGCATCTTGCTTATCAGTTTGGATGTTTAGTGTCCATTGTCTAGGTTCTGACTTCTGAAACATTGCTTCACCTTAATTTACTGCATTAATCTTGAAGCTATATTGTAGGTAGGGGTGTGCATAACCGACCGCCAACCGAAAAAACCGACCGAACCGTATCGTTTTGGGCGGTTCGGGTTGGGTGGTGTAATTTTCGGTTCGGTGCTCGGGTAAAAAATGTTCAACCGAATTATTATTCGGTCGGTGGTCGGTTTTGAAATTTTAAACCGCACAACCGTCCGAACCGACCGAACATAATAACACTACACATTTTCACTTTTTATTTCTCGAGCCCGGTACATTAATTATACACAAATCTCTTTCTCCCTCTTTTTTCTCACCGATCTCTCTCTCTTACTTTTTCTCTCACCCTCTCCACTTTCTCTTACTGCAGACAACTCATCTTCCTCCTCTCACAATTCTTTCTTCTATATTCTATTTCTCATTAGATCGGAAACTATCCACATGTCGTTGTTGTGCTCTCCTCTCCCTCCCTCCTTCTCGGCGCTCCTCAATTTCCCGTCGCCTGCGTGCCTTCCTCAACCTTCTGTCAATATCGTTGTTTCAACGGGATTTTTGGCAGTTGCTTTCATTTGCAGTTGTTGTAATTAAGGCATGGATTGCTATCTTGAATGAAATAAAAGTTCGATTCTTATTTTTTATTCCTAATTTTTACTTTTCGGTTAATCGGCAAAACCGACCGAAACCGACCGAATTTTTTGGTCGGATATTGGATCGGTGGCAGCTCCAATCGGTGCGGTGGTCGGGGGCCAGTGCGTCGGTTCGGTGGAGACTTCGGTTTTGGCTTGATCGGTCGGATTTTCACCGAACCGACCGTTTGCACAGCCCTAATTGTAGGTTTTACATGTTAGCAACTAGGTCAGTCACATTTTCACTATTTTATGATTTTCCACATGACAATGACGCATAAAGGTATGTGGCGCCGCGAGCTCTGAGCTTCACTTGATCTAATTTCCTAATAGATTGAGAAACTGACAGGCTAGCTGGCGACGTGAAAGTCGGAATAAGTGGTTATGCTTAGAACTGTTAATGGATATGGCCGCATGCTTCTTCGTACCTTACCATAGCTTTTCCCTGTCTTTCTCTACCCACCGGCCCATACAACTCTTTTTCCCTGGTCCCTCATGAGCTGGGAGGTGTCAGATGAAACAAGGGAATGAAAGACGCTTTGCATTGGATGCTCTTTAGCCTCCCCACAAATTCTATTTTCAAAGCCATCCTTAATTAAAAAGGACTTGCGGGCTTTATCCGGGTTCAAATTCGAAGATATATGCCAATATAGCTTCAGTGGATCTAGTGGGTTTGTGCAATCTCATGCCAAGAGTCTACAATATAATCATGGCTTGTGGCCTTGCTTACATAATCTTTTTACATTACTACATCTGAAGATTTGAACAATTATACATGGTATTTGTGATTCTTGTAATACTAAAATCAAAGCATACATTTGAAGACAGGATAATTCATTTGAAATCATGTTATATATATATATATATATGTATTGTGTTTGTGTTTTGTCCTGAATTTCTCCATGTTTATGCTACATTGGAAGATGCTACCATAATTGTTCTGCTGCTTGCCTTCTTTGCAGATTTCTGTCAAGAATTCTTGATTCTTTGGAATCACTTCTTCAAAGTGGTGCGGACAAGGATCCAGAAATAATTGAAGAGGTCTAATTTCATGTATTCCTATCCTTCCATTAATTTTCCATAATCTGGTGGAAACATTTGATATGAAGTTACTGGTTGCTACTGCAGATGTTCACATCATGGTCATATGTAATGATGTACCTGCCGAAGTATCTTGTAAAAGATATTGTACATATTCTAAGGTAGCCTTATATGGATTTATGTTCTTATATAAATTTGTGTTTCTGTGAGTTTCTTTGCTTAGTCATCAGGTCCTGGGTCATGATATTTTTGTCTGAAGCAGTACATATCATTTAATATGAGACATTGCTGGTAGAATTTGTTATGTCCTTGGATGCCTAATCTTATGGATTGCCTATAGATGTCAAATGCGTGATGTTTACTACTTTCATGGCTCTGACCAGGCAATCTCTGATCCGTAGAAAACCATATCCAAATTTGAAATGGTTAAAATTATTGCATTTATTCTCCTGTTCCATTCATATCTGCCTAACTTCTCCTGTTGTATCTCTCACAGAATCACGGCAAACTTAAGATACTACCCTAAAGATTATATTCGAGAATTTATGGCCGAGTCAGTTTCATTTTTGCTAAGGAAAGCTCCAATGCAGCAGCTAAAGAAAGGTACTTCCTTTTCATGTTATAAATCCACGTTTATTCATTTCAGGTAGAATAATTTGCGATTGTTTGCTTGTTATTATTATTTGTATATTAGTTGGTAAGATATTTGAATTGAATTGACTTTTGTTGAAATCTAAGATGCATTGGATGCATGAGGCTGTTTTGCATGATACTTTGAGCTTGAGTTTGTTTATGAAGTGTGCATTACGAGTATTGACGGTACTGAGGGATTTCCAGGTATAATTGCGCTTAGTTTTTCTCTGTAGAATACTCTTACAATGAGCTTTTTTTGTGCATATCAGTGGTTAGTTTTAGGTGCATATCATGAAGCATCCATTAATGTGATTGCCTAATTAAGTATTTCTTCTCATAGAAGAGCAATTTTAATCGTTATATATATGCCACATTCCATTCACGCAAATGCTTTTCATTTTCATAATTGAGTATGATTCAAGTCACTGCTGAATGCTAGCCCATTTAATCTTTGTGTTTTTCAATTAAATAGAAGTGAGACCAGTTGTGTGTGCTTTTTAAAAATTCTATGTGTAGGCTAGTTTCAGATTCAGATATCAATTATTTATTTCAAGTATTTGGCAGGTTTTGTGGAACTCATGACTGAAATTGTGGAGGAACCATCAGAAATGAGGAAATCTGGTGTTGGTGTACTATTATCTCATGTTATGAGAATCACCTCATCAAGATTGCACTCTAGGGCTGAGAAATTAATGCCACTTCTGTTGGATGGATCTTCTTTCCAAATTGGTGGTCAAAGGGTTGAAGGTTTGCGCTTCTATTGCATGCTCTTATTGTGCTTAGTCTTAAATTGCAGAATATTACTAGCAAATATAGATTATAGACATGCAAATCAGGTGTTTCAGTGTCCTCTTCGAATTTACTGGCCTGTTCTCACTATTATGTTGTAAAACCTTTCAGTCTGAAAAGATATGTACTTTCCTGTTTGCCAACTTATGGAAAATCTAGATACACAGTGTGACCTTGAAAGTTGTAAATGTAGTTTTGTTTCCCCTGGTTCTTATTCTTCTTATTATTGTTATTATAATATCTCTTTACCTATTGAATTTGCCCTTTTCTTTTTCCTTTATTTTTTGTAATTCAATAGTTCTTTTATATATACTGCTTATTTCAGCCTCAAGACCTGTTCTTGAAGCCCTTATTCTTACCTTTGAGAGACTGCATGCGGAGCTAGATCCAGTGGAGCTTTCGTTCATATGGAAATGCTTGTTAGAAAAGATTACAGAGTGTTTGACAAATGAGAACTCAACACATCTGACTCACCTTTTAACTCTACTTATTTCTATGGTGCAAAATGATTATCTTGGGAAAATTACAGGTGGGCTTCTAGTGGTTCACTTTTATTTAATTATGTTTTACTTTAATCTGATTCTGATATCATAGGAGTTCTATTTTGTACAGATTCTGAACCCTTAGTCAAACTAGTTGGCCAACTTGTGGACACTTTTGTCGTTAACTGTCTTACCACGAAGACTGTGGACCCAGACTCTGAGGTTTTTGAAAAGGTTCTGCAACTAATGCTTTGTGTAATCGTTGGTCTCTGTAGCTCTAAGAATATGCCTGCTCTGCTGCAAGTTTCTTTAAAGTGGGAGCCTGTGTTTGATATAAGGAGTCAGAGGTATTACTTTAATTTATCTTTTGAATTCAATCCAATTACTTTTTTGTCTTCTCTCTTCTCTTTGCCTCATGCATATGCTTTGCTACAGGCTTCTGGCTTTCATTGGCGATCTTCTAACAAAGGACCCCAGCATTTGCTGTGTATTTGGAGCAAATATAATGCGGTAATTTTGAATAGATATCTGTATACTTATTTATTACCATGATAGATTGAATCATTGTTCTTTTAATGATCTTTATCAAAATGTTGATAGATTGAATGATTGCTCTTTTAATGTTCTTTATCAAAATGTTTGTATTTGATTGCAGTGCATTCAATAATTTAATAGACATGTCAAATGAAGAAGTTGTGCATTTAATGATGAAGTTTTGCGAGAAACTGGAAGCGAAAAGCTCTAGCTTTTGGGACGGGGAATCCAATGAGAAATTCAGAAGGATTTTTGTTTTCTTTGATGAGACTCTACATTACTGGATTGAGGAGATAAGTAATTCTGCTGAAGGCATTTTATTTCGCATGCAACAAAATAAGTTGGCTGTCTTGTGGGCTGTTATTGGGTGCTATTCTCAGTTACCAGATGCTCAAGCAAACTTATTAATGGAGTTCGTAGATGCAACTGACAGGCTTCTTATGGTGGAATCTAGTAAGTCATTCACTGATGCATAAATGATTCCTTCAACTTTTGTATTTAATAATCTAAGTGCAGCCATTTGTGCCTTTTTGTTTTTTTTTGTGTGGACTTAATTGTTTATTGCAACTCCCTGTCAAGATTATTTGTGGAGAGGTTTTACCCTGCGATGAATTTCCCGTTTTTCACTTATAAGATCTTATATTCTCTGTCAGTTCTATTGGCCTATTTTTCTCTGTACTGAAATTATACATATTTATGTAGAGCTTGCGGGCTTCCAGAAAAATACTTGGTATAGCTTGATTGGTGCAGCACTGCGTTCTTATAACAAGCTGGTTTCTAGGAGGGGTGTCTCTCATGAAGATTCTTCTATCAGAAAATTCTTGGATCTTGCAAGAAGATATAGTTTGTCACCTCACATACTATCTGCGGTGGCAGATATTTTGGGTTCAGTCTCTGTGTAAGTTATTATTTTCCTTTATATTTGATCTCTGCTTTCTCCTAATTGAAATAATACTTTCATTTGATGTGGCATTATGTTCTGGTCTTTCAGTGTATCACATGGACGATGCCAATTTAATCTTCCAGAGTATATTGCTGGAAAATCATTGGATGCTCTGGGCATATTCTCTGAAAATCTGAGCCACGCCAACAAAGAGATCCGCCTTTCTACCATGTCTGTACTGTGCCATTATGAACCTATACAGGATGATGATTCAGATAAGAAATTCCCTGTTGAAAGTGATTCAGGAACTGATTCTTCTGAGACGAGTCTAGCAGATGGCCGCCATAATAATGTAATATATATATGTGTGTGTGTGTGTGTATATATATATATTTGTGCCTTTATGCAAACATTATGTGTCAGATTGATATCATCATGTTTTTTTTTTTTAATCCTAGGTTCTCAACCTTCTGAGATCTATTGAAGAGACTGTTCTGTCAGTTTCAACAAGCCGTAAAGTTATTCTGCTAATCACTAAATTACAGATGAGTCTGAGAGCTCATAGAGTTGCTGACAAGTATATACTTGCCGCTTTAAATGGAATTTTTGGCATACTTCATAACCGATTTAGCTATATCTGGGATCCAGCTTTAGAGTGCCTCACTTTCCTTCTTGGCCAGTATTTCGGGATTGTGTGGAACAGATATATTGATTATCTTGAACATTGTCAATCTGATTTTCTATCATCTCATCATCAACACAATGAAGTCAATAATGCATCTACAGATGACACTGGTAGTTTTCTATAAACATTTTTTTTTCTCAAGTCTCCACAGCCTTTCTTTTATCTTATGGAAGTGCCTTTGCCTTGTCTCTTTTCTCTCTTATGGAACTAAATTTTGTGCCACATATTTCCTGCAAGACCTCTTTTGACTTCTGTGCTTGAAATATTATAACTAATGTGATTACAAACCCAAGTGACTCATTGCATTGATTTTGTAGATTTGGTTGGATGCTTCAACTCTGATATCTTTCGTGTATTTGATAGTACTCCACGTGCTACAGTTTTGTCCCTATTGATTCAAACTTTACAGAAAGTTCCTTCAATAGTCGAATCCCATTCTCGGCAAATAGTACCGCTGTTCCTTAAATTTTTGGGTTACAATGTTGAAGAAGTCGCAAGGTGATTTCATGTTTAATGTTCTTTTTTATATATGCTGATTATTCTTGTTTGTTAACTATCAATCTGTATTATTGTCAACTGAGCACTTGTCCTCATATCTCAAATTTGCAGTGTTGAATCATATGTGCTGGATCATAAAGGAAAAGAATGGAAGGGAGTTCTTAGAGAGTGGTTGAGCTTGTTAAGATTGTTGCGAAATCCTAGGGCTTTTTATAAAGGTCAATTTTTGAAGGATGTTCTTCTTTATAGGTTGGTCTGATACCTGTTGGAATTTCTAGAACCTAGATAAATGATCAAATTTCCTTTTAATTTCCCGTTTTTTGCCTCTCATTTTACTTTTATCTTACTTTTTTGTGTTTTGATTTTTGATATTGCTACTGCAGGCTTCTTGATCAAAATGATGCTGATATACAGACAAAAGTTCTTGATTGCTTGTTGAACTGGAAAGACGACTCTTTACTTCCATACAATGAGAATCTGAAAAATCTGATCAATGCAAAAAATCTCCGGGATGAGCTGACAAGGTGGAGCTTATCCAGAACTTCGATTGATTCTGTTGATGAACGTCATAGATCTTACCTTGTACCTGTAGTCGTACGAATACTGATGCCAAAAGTTAGAAACTTGAAAATGCTTGGTAGCCAGAAGGTAATGGTTTTGAAATTTGGATGTTTGTTTGCATCTCCCC
Organism: Plectranthus barbatus; assembly: GCA_026898455.1. Classification (NCBI taxonomy): domain Eukaryota; kingdom Viridiplantae; phylum Streptophyta; class Magnoliopsida; order Lamiales; family Lamiaceae; genus Plectranthus; species Plectranthus barbatus. The sequence goes on along the minus strand of JAPKLW010000986.1, from coordinate 40,371 downwards.
AACCACAAAAAGTAATTAAAATAAAATATTTCTGATGGATGCTTTTGACTGTAGCTTGCATGCTCTCTCTTCTGAGTGTATGGCTTTGTTTGAACTTGTCTGTCATCTACACTGAATCTCAATGACGTGCTTTTGCCTTTTCAGAATGCAAATGTACATCATCGACGGGCAGTTCTTGGATTTTTAGCTGAGCTTGATCTTGATGAGCTTCCGCTTTTCTTCTGGTTATTAGTTAAGCCCCTTGTTCCCACCTCTCTAACTGGTGATGGAATCAGCAGATCTTTTGGGGGATCATTCAAAAGTCCTGAATTTAAGTTTGATGCATCTGATATCCTGATGCACTTGACCTCAGACGTCATTGAAACCCTATCTTGGAAGAAGAAATATGGTTTCCTGCACGTTGTCAAAGATATTTTTGCTGTTTTTGATGAGTCTCGCCTTAATCCTTTTCTTAATCTACTGATGAACATTGTGGTCCTGATCTCAGTGAGCTGCACATCAGTTCTCTGCAGTAAGAAAAGTGACTCTTCTTTTGTAGAAAGCAGTTCTACCTTAGATTTGGAGGTTGGTGAGAATGATGAAGTGGAGGATAAGATCAAGGTAATGCTATGATTGCAGTGAAGTCGTCTGTTTCTTGATTACTTGTTTATAATACTCTAGTTTTCTAGGGTGGGCAGGATTTTATGGAATAGTTTGTTTGATGTTAGCCTTTCTTCTTTTCTTCTCTGGCTTTTTAATCATGTAAGGAAGAGTTTCATGCGTGCTACTTGGTGGTGAGAAATATAAAAACTGTAAACTGATTTTTGAAATATCATTTTTGTTCTCTCTGTGTGTGTGTGTGTGTGTGTTAAAAGATAAAGTAACCCAGTCATATGTTATAAAACTGGTGGAGCCGTAGGCTAATTCATCAATGACTCCTTCCATGCCACCTTGCTTTGACATCTGTAAAACACTTATGTTTTCAATTGTTCTGATAGTGATGCTAGGTTTCTGTATAATTTTGTGGGACAAACAAAAATAGATAGACCTGTATGCTTTATTAGAATATCCTCTTGTAGCTTTCCTAATGGCGGTTTTTAGGAAGAGAGAAATGTTCTTAAAATTTGCTGTCTATGAAGTAATTATTAGATTCTTTATTTGTTTCTGTTAATCTCGTATTAGTTGAAGACACTGAATGCAAATTGTTATTATGTAATGGACAATAATTAGATTTAAATGTAAAGACACTGTAAATGATGATGCCTGCCAGGTTGAATCAACAATGGTCTTACTTTTTATACATATGATTTATCAATTTTCTGTTGTCAGCTGTGTGAGATCTGTTCAGTTCTAGTTTTATTTTATTTTATTTATTTATTGTTAATGTGTGGTTGCTATGCACAGTTTTATTCAATTATTTGAGCCAAATACTAGCTCCGCACTCTATTCAGTTTACCTTTTTCTGGGCATATGTTGAGGTTGAGCTTCAGGTTCTCTATAGTTGGATTAAAAATAACTTCGTTAATTAATCTACTTTTTGCAGGATAGGAAGCAACTCAGGGACTTGAGGTCCTTATGCCTTAATGTCATATATCTTGTTCTTAGTAAATATGATGATCATGATTACGGAGGTGCATTTTGGGACCTGTTCTTTGCATCTGTAAAACCTTTGGTTGCTAAACTTAAGAATGAAGGTCTTGGTAGCCAAAAGCCAAGTTCACTGTTTTATTGTTTTCTTGCAATGAGTAAAAGCTACAACCTCATTCCGCTATTATCCAAGGAAAAGAATCTCGTGCCCGACATTTTCTCCATGCTTAGTGTTCCACCAGCTTCAACATCTATTTTGTCTAGTATCTTGAAGTTCGCCAAGAACTTGTTGAAGCTTGATAATGCACTGGGTGGTGAAGATCTCACTGTCAGAAGTGTTTTACTTCCGCATCTTAATGAGCTCATTCGTGGCTTGCATTGCATTTTCACGAAAGAAAATATGACTAAGAGGTATTTCCTTCGCATTCCTTTCTCATCCCTGCTAGTAGAAAAGGAGACTGAAACTATTTTTACTTTTTCAGTGATACTTTAGTCGTGACCTGATAGTGATTCTAAATCTGAATTCGTCCAAATAAATAGGAGAAGTTTATTTGAATATTTGAGTTTTCTGTTTATCTTCTAGCATTTGAGACATTTTCCACTTTCCTGTAGGCCTTTGCTCAATTTCCCGGGAAAAAGAGAACTAACCATCTTCAACTTGTTAGCAAAGTATGTGAAGGAACCATCTGCAGCTGAGTCATTTGTTGATATATTGCTCCCATTTCTTACAAAGAAACATCTGAATTTTGGTAAGCCTCTGACCATTTTAGTTTTTTAAGATATGATTTTTAGGTTTTATTACTAACTGATATTTTTGCTCTTGTAGATACCTGTGTCAATGTATTGCAAATTATCCGCCAAGTGGTGTCAGTCCTGGGAAGTGGAAGTAGTAAAAAAATTTTAAATTCAATTTCCCCACTTCTCATTTCAGCTGATTTGGTTGTTCGTAACTCTTTGTGCGATGTCCTTGATATTGTTGCTTCTAATGATGCTTCTTTGTTGACACTGGTAATGCGAGTTTCTGTACTTTAATATTCTCCCTTTAAGAAAGAGACAATAAGCTTATCCTACGTCTATTGGGTTGTGCAGGCAAAAACTCTTCGTGACCTAAATGCAACCTCCGCTATGGAGATTAGTGGTATTGATTATGACAAAGTACTCCCCGCTTATGAGAGTGTTAATGCAGAATTCTTTTGTACGATTGAGGAAGAGCATGCATTGCTAATCCTTGCTCATGCTGTACACGATATGTCATCTCAAGAGATGATATTACGGCAGAGTGCATTCAGATTACTGCTCTCGTTCGTTGAATTTTCTGGTGAGATCCTAAATGGATCCCTGGTGTCTAACACAACATGGTCTAAAGCCAGTATTCAGTCCAAAGTGAACAATTTTTTGTTGAAACATATGGGAAATGCAATGGACAAAGAAGGTGCTGTTAAAAAGGTATTGGAGTTAATATTTTTAGATGCTTCCTTTTACTTCTATATTATTCCTTTGTGGAATGCTTCCTCCCATTTGCAAGCTTGGGTTGTCCACAAGTCTTGTTTGTGTCATTTAGATATGTTAAGATTATTTAGTTTGAAGGCTTTGGGTGCTGATTTCATTTTGCAAGAAAAAGTAAGCCAGACGAGATATAATTATAAAATACCTGCTGTTTATTTTGATTATCTGGTTTTAGATTAAATTGGGTCCGGCTAGTTGTTTGAATTTAATAGTTGCTCATTCGATGAAGTAGTATGAATTTCTGTGTTTATTTATTTATTTATTTTTTGCCTGATAAAACCAAATAAAATATTTGATCTGTAATTGCATAACTGAATATATTTGCTGCTATCTGTTGATATTCTCATATTCTGCTCTGGGGTCTCTCCCACAGAGTTCTGTTTCAGTTATTGGTCATTGTTTATAGAATGAAGCTAGAAAACCTCAGTTTTGTCGTGAGGAATGGTTCTATTTCTACCATGCTTCTGTAATACTTTCAGGCAGGTTCAGCAATCCTTTACAAGCAGTTCCACATGAGGTCTAATGTCTAGGAAAACCAAATCTTTTTGAATTTTTTGCATCTTGGCCTTTCATGGCTGTGATTTTGGCCATAAGTTTTCAAATTACTTGAAGTTGTGGCCAATTTGTCAATCACACTTTCTGTTTTCATCCAAAAATGGAATTCAATTTCATTAAAACATAGTGATGTTATACAATTAATATATGCGTGTCAAAGCGCTTAATGAGAGAGCCAATCTATTTGAAGAAGTCACAATTTGGCCTCAAATTTCATTAAATACAAAAGATTGTGGCTATATTTGCAATTTGAATGTAATAGCTACACTACGTGATGGTTTAGATTTGTTGTGTACCAGCCCTTTTCATGGAGGGGTTGTTGATGTCATTTTCCTAGCGCAAACCATTTGCTTGTAATCTCATACTTATACTTGTTTTGAGTAGTTTTTTGAGATTCCTTGTGCCATTTGAGTGTTGAAGGTTGGAAATATATAGGATATATATTCATTTAGAACTTCATTTTATTTTGTTAGAACACTGTCAAATTAAGTAGTTAACTGCTTCACGTGCTGAATAACTTGCAGTTATTGCACTTTAAATTCTATGGAATTATTTTTTGTGCCTCTGCAATTAAGTTTGAGTGGAGGGATGAACATTTCTCCAATCAGGTTGTTCGTTGATAATTACTGATGCAATACTTTCTTTGACGTGTATTTCTTCGTTTTAGGTATGGATTGATTTGCTGAGGGAAATGGTGTTGAAGCTTCCCAAGGAAGCAAACCTTGACTCATATAGAGCCTTATGTAGTGATGATGCAGACCAAGATATCTTTAACAACATAGTACACTTGCAGGTAAAACCTCTTTTTAGTTCATCACTTGAAAAATCTTTATATTCAAATTCTACTGCTAGCAATTCTCATGTATGATCCTTGCACCATGTCATTTTCCTCAACTTAGAAACACCGGAGAGCAAGAGCACTCTCTCGCTTTAGCAGCATTGTCAGGTCAGGGAATTTATCAAAGGTAAGTTTTTCAAATTTCCTTTCTTTGAATATGTTGCGTATTACTTCATTATGCAACATAACTGATCTCTTAAAATGACCTTACAAATTTTCTAGGTCATCACCTACGAAGTGTTTGTCCCACTGCTCTTTAGCATGTTATTTGATGCACAAGATGGGAAGGATGAGCATATAAGAAGTGCTTGTATTGATGCCCTTGCTTCAATATCTGGTTGCATGAAGTGGAATCAATATTATGCCTTGCTAGTCAGATGTTTCCGCTATTTTGCACTAAAACCAGACAAGCAAAAACTTTTGTCACGGCTTATCTGCGCCATCCTCGATCATTTCCATTTTGCTGAGTCTTCTTCGATCCATGAAGCCCAAGATTTTGCCTCTGATGCACCTGATCCATATGTCATTCATATGAAGTCTTCATCCACTATGACAAGGTTTACTGATCGTGGTGAACTTCCTGTCATACATGAGAGTTTGCACAAAAATTTATTCCCCAAGATTCAGAAGTTGTTGACCTCTGATTCTGACAATGTCAATGTAAACATTAGCCTAGTTGCACTGAAACTTCTGAAACTGCTCCCCAGTGATATCATGGACTCTCAACTTCCATCAGTTATTCACCGTATTTCAAACTTTCTAAAACATCGGTTGGAAAGCATACGTGATGAAGCTAGGTCTGCATTGTCAATTTGCTTAAAGGAACTAGGATTGGAGTATTTGCAATTTATTGTCAAAGTCTTGAAGGGCATACTGAAGAGAGGCTTCGAATTACACGTGCTAGGATACACTTTAAATTTCTTACTGTCCAAGTCCATCACGAGTCCAGTCTGCGGAAAGTTGGATTATTGCTTAAGTGACCTTCTGTCTATTGTAGAAAATGATATACTCGGAGATGTTTCTGAAGAAAAAGAGGTTGAAAAGATTGCTTTTAAAATGAAAGAGACTAGAAAGCAGAAGTCTTATGAAACTCTCAAATTGATTGCCCAGAATGTCACTTTCAAGACTCATGCATTGAAACTGCTATCTCCTGTTACAGTTCATCTGCACAAGCAGCTCACTCAGAAGCTGAAGTTGAAATTGGAGAGCATGTTAAGTCACATAGCTGCTGGTATTGAATGTAATCCATCTGTGGGACAGACTGAACTGTTTATATTTGCAAATTGCCTCATTAAAGATGGCATTGGTGATGAAGGTAGTGAACACGCAAATATGTCTATTTCCCAGGCAGGCAATAGAGATGCAGAGAGTGTCCAAACAAGTGAAACCAACAAATTGGTGAATGTGGATCGACAATTTGCTCATTTGATAACAGCATTTTCCCTTGGAGTCCTGCATAACTACATGAAAAAACTGAAGCTTAACCCAGAGGATGGACAGCTATTATCGTTGGTTGACCCTTTTGTCAGCTTACTGGGTCAATGTTTGAGTTCAAAGTATGAAAACGTTATAACAGCTGCATTTAAGTGCTTGTCTCTGGTAGTGAGGTTGCCTTTGCCATCCCTTCGGTGCCAAGCTGACAATATCAAGAATACTTTGTTGGTTATAGCACAAGGTTCCGTTAATACTAACACTCAGTTGACAGAGTCATGTATGAAGTTGTTGACAACGCTTTTGCGAAGCAGGAGAGTCACACTTTCGGTTGATCAGTTGCATATGCTGATCCAGTTTCCTTTGTTTGTTGATTTTGGAAAAAGCCCCTCATTCATTGCACTTTCGCTATTGAAGGCTATCATAAACCGAAATCTGGTAGTTCCTGAGATATATGATATTGTCCAGATTGTTGCAGAACTGATGGTGCAAAGTCAAGATGAAACCATTCGTAAGAAATGTAGTAAAATCTTGCTTCAGTTTTTACTAGGTTATCATCTTTCTGAGAAACGCTTGCAACAACATCTTGATTTCTTACTCGCAAATTTGAGGTGAAAATGCTAATCCAAATTCTTGATGTTATTTTTTCAATATTTTATTATCAATCATCATTTATATGATCAATATTTTGTACAGTTATGAACATTCCACTGGAAGGGAAGCTGTCCTTGAGATGCTTCATGCTATTATTATAAAATTTCCTCGGAATGTTGTGGATGCTCAATCCCAGACACTGTTCATGCATTTTGTCATTTCTTTGGCAAATGATGATGACAGAAAAGTCCGTTCCATGTCTGCCGCTGCTATTAAGTGTCTTATTGGGCATGTAAGCTCCCATTCGCTCCAGTCAGTTCTCGAGTATAGCCTGTCTTGGTACCTTGGTGGAAAACAGAGCTTATGGGGTGCTGCTGCACAGGTGAAGTCTGTATAATAATTATGTTTTAATTATCTTTCTTCATCATTTTCCATGTTCCACTATGGTTGGGATCTTTGGGACCTCATCTGAGAGAGTGTCTTTTCATTTGGTGTTGAGGAAAGAGTTTTTTTTTTTTTTTTGCTCTAACTCCTACAACTGCATTATTTTGGAGAGAGGATAATTCTTTTATACCATGCAGTTGTTCTGATCTTCTTCATTGTTATGTAAGTTTCAACTGTTCATGACTTAATTCCTGTAAAGTGAAAGCAATATTCGTTTGTGAATTCCCAGTGTGATGTTTGACATGCTTTTCACAATTATTTTCAGCACCAAATGGGGTGTGAAGTATTGTCTATTTTTTAATAATATTGAATTTCTGTCAATAATGTGGTCTAAGTATTTATGATGGGGGAAGATTTTACACCTTTGACCTTGGTAAAGATTCCCTACTACTCTCTGCCAATTAAGTACCCCGTGACTTGCTGAGAATCTCTTCATTACATTTCATGCATTATATTGTTCTTGTATTAAATGTCTTTCCCCTGTATATATCACCATCATACACATTGTTGTTATTTATAATTTTTTTTATCAAATCCCATTCTAGAATGGTTCAGATTTATAATAAAATTAATATAACTCTATCAAACTAAACCCTGATATTCATGAGTCATGAGCATATATTCAACAACATAAAGATGCATTACATGGTTTTAAAACTGGTCCAAAATGATCATAGTTCTGCTCTTGCGATGAGTTTTATCGGACAATAATCATTGGCCTAGTTTGCTACATATGGGTTTCGCAATCCTTCTGTTCTAGCTACAAGATTATCTCTTAAAACGATTTTGCTTCACAGGTTTTGGGTTTACTCGTGGAAGTTACTGGAAAGCGTTTCCAGTCACACCTCAGTAAAGTACTTCCAGTAATGAGAATCATTCTTCAATCCGCTGTCAATGCTCTCACATCTAGTGAAGAAGATTTGTCAGATGATGTAGTTATCCCATTCTGGAAGGAAGCATATTATTCGTTAGTTATGTTTGAGAAGATCCTATGTCAATTTCATAACATGTTCCTTGATAGGGAGCTTGAGGTACAACTTAACTATTCTATCTTATGGATGCTGTATTCTCCTATACCTTCTGACCATTGGGCTTTTTGAAAAATGATGTCTGTGTGAGTGTGCGTGCTTTTTTTTTTGGAGATGGAAAATGATGTCTGTTGTTTTATGATAATCGTCCAGTTACCTTGGGAATGTTCCACTGATAAATTCTATTCTGTTCTATATGGCTTTCTTTTCTTTTCTTAATTGGGGTATACTATTTAAATGGGGAGGGGTGTCTCCAAGTCCTGAGCTATCATATTATCTCTATTGTAATTGCATGTCTTACATTGAAATTTCCAAATTTGATGAAATGTTCCAGCAGGAATATTTAACCTGTTGCAGTATGTTTAAATGCACTATTGATTAATTTATGCTGATAATTTCTTTAAGCCCCACATGCACGCATACCTTTCTCTGTTCTTTTGAGTTTTCACCAAAGTTTACTGAGTTCTTTAGCTTGTTTAGTCTACATGTGCTATTTTGAACAGACAGATCTATCTTTTCTTCTTTCAGCTTTTCATATTTGTTACAATATTTTGTTCCAGGATATTTGGGAAACCATTTGTGAACTCCTTTTGCATCCTCACTTGTGGTTGCGGAACATATCTTGCCGGATTCTGTCTTCTTACTTTGCTGCAGTAACCAGTGCTTGTAGAGATAACAGCAAAGTCTCAGCTGAAACATTCTACCTAATGAAGCCAAGCATACTCTTCCAAGTAGCTGTTTCTTTATGTTGTCAGCTGAAGGTGCCATCGATTGATGATACAGCTGGCAACGTTATTCTGCAAAATCTCCTGTTCTCAATTTGTGGTCTCCATTCCTTTTTAGAAAAGAATGAAAACATGGATATTTCTAACTTCTGGTCCAGACTTGAAAGTGCTGAGCAAGATCGTTTCCTTAAAGCTTTTGGTATTCTTGATCCAAGAAAAGGGAAACGGACCCTTCAATCTCTTATTTCTGATACCAGTGGTGAACATGGTAACAGTCAACACCCTTTTATTTCCTATCTGCTCCAGAGAATGGGGAAGATTACCTTTCAGATGGCGGCTGCTCAGGTTTGTGACAGTGCCATTTTCTGGATCATATCCAGCTAACCATTGATCTCCATTTTTTGAATAAACAATATCCTTATTCCATGCATTATGATACTTCGTGAATTAGCACACTACTGAGGGCATCTTTGATATTTCTTGCAGATGAAAATTGTCTTTAACTGTTACAAATCAATATCACCAAAACTTCTCGGTGGCTACGGGACAATTACACCTACAAGCAATGATGATGTTCGTAGTTTTGCTTATCAGTTGCTGTTGCCATTGTACAGAGTCTGCGAAGGTTACACCGGCCAAGTTGTTTCGGGTAACTACAGTTCCCTTTTCTTTCCACACTGCGAATTACTATCTTCTTCTACACAGGCCCTGCAACTCTATTGCTGATAAGTTTATATTTAAATATTTCTGGATTATTAGAATCAAATTGTGTGAATATTTGCTTTTCCCCATTTCAAATTGATTGAGACAACTTTAATGAATCAGATTCTAACCCTCTTCTCAATCTTGGCAGATGATCTAAAACAATTTGCGCAAGAGGTCAGTGAAAGCATAAGAGACATAATCGGAGTGCAGAATTTTGTTCAAATCTACAGCCAAATACGCAAGAATACCAAGGCGAAGCGCGATAAAAGAAAACAAGGTGAAAAGGTAATGGCTGTTGTGAATCCAGAACGAAATGCCAAGAGGAAGCTGAGGCTTGCAGCCAAGCATAGGGATCACAAGAGAAGGAAAATGATGACCATGAAAATGGGCAGATGGATGCATTAGAATTGCAATGCCGAGGCAATTTTGGAATCTTCTTTTTGTAGATTTTGATTTCATGTAAATTTTTAACCAAATATTGCTTGGAAATTTGTTTCACATGGAATAGTGCCAATTTTTGGCCCTTCAGTTATGCGTTTCTGTTTTATTATAAAACAAGAAATGATTTATTAGAAAAGTATGAATTTGAAGATAGGTTGGATTATGGATCTGTCACACTTTAGTGATGCACTCATGCAAAGGATGCTTCACTCTACCAGGGTAAAAATTAGGCGACAGAAATTAGCTTAGAATGCCAAGATGGTGGCTTAGCTACCCATTCCTTCAATACTCATTTCATCTATATATTAAATTCACTTGCGTTCTATCACTATAATAACTGATCTCAATATTCTGCATTTATTTATAATAAGTTATGTTTTTCACATTATTTTGCATCCTAGTTCTCTCATATCTCATCTATAGAGGCCTTAGTTCATGGATATTTTCCGAGTTAACCAAGCAATGGGACATCAAACTACCTCCTGGCCCTCCCAAATGGCCAATATTTGGCAACCTTCTTCAACTGGGGCAGCTCCCTCACCGAGACTTGGCCGCCCTATGCGAAAAATATGGCCCTATAGTCTACCTCCGGCTGGGCCGCGTCGACGCCATAACCACCAACGACCCCGAAATCATACGCGTGATCCTCCGTCAGCAAGACGACGTATTCGCCTCCCGGCCGCGGACCTTGGCGGCCGAGCACCTCGCCTACGGCTGCGGAGACGTGGCGCTGGCCCCTCTCGGCCCGAAATGGAAACGACTACGTAGAATCTGCATGGAGCACTTGCTGACGACCAAGAGGCTCGAGTCGTTCGTGGCACAACGAGCTGATGAAGCCCAAGAGCTAGTCAAGAATGTGTTGGCCTCTGCTCAGCATGGAATGGAGGTGAATTTGAGAGAGGTGCTGGGCGCATTCTCGATGAACAATGTGACTCGAATGTTGCTGGGGAAGCAGTATTTTGGCGTGGGATCGGACGGCCCGCAAGAAGCCAAGGAGTTCATGCACATCACGCATGAGCTCTTCTGGCTTCTGGGATTGATTTATTTGGGCGATTATCTGCCGTTTTGGAGGTGGATCGACCCGTTTGGATGCGAGAAGAAAATGAGACAAGTTGAGAAGAGGGTGGATGATTTTCATTCCAAGATTATCGAACAGCATAGGAGAAGGAAGGAGGAGAGTGGAGATGATGGTGACATGGATTTTGTTGATGTGTTGTTGTCTTTGCCAGGTGAAGATGGAAAAGCCCACATGGATGATATAGAGATCAAAGCACTCATTCAGGTCATGCCTAAACTTTCAGTAATCATAATTTAGTCGTATTAGTATAATTGATTGTTGATGGTTGGGAGATTAATTTAGCACGGAATCCGCATGTTAGTATGATTAACACGACCCATAAAGTAAATTTTGAAATATTTTGGCATGAGATTTTTTTAACCTGAAATTTGATAGGGCTGAGCCTGAGTTCAAAGATCAGACAGATAGTCTCGATTAACCCAATTAATTATTTTTATTAATATATTTTAAAAATAAATATTTTACTAAAACCTACTTATAATATTTAAAATCTTATTTTTTATTATTATATTTTAAGTTGTATAGTTGCACTTAGTAAAGAAGTTTTTAATAAATAAATAAAATTCTAAGAAATATTTAATTACAAAGTTAAATTAAGGGAAGTCAGTCGAATCAATTCATCGAATTTTGGGCCAGTTCTATTTGAGTGCAGGTTAATCGATTCACTTTAAATCGGCTGAAATTTTTTCGGATTAAAAAATATTAACCCTAACTCTAATCCATCAATTTTTAGGCTAGCCCGTCGAGAAATTAGTTTGATTGACATTTCTACTTATTATATTCTACGATGAAATGCAATATTAAAAATCATGCATATATACATTTTTTTAGGATATGATAGCTGCAGCGACGGACACCTCGGCAGTAACAAATGAGTGGGCAATGGCTGAAGTAATCAAGCATCCACGAGTCCTCAAACGGGCCCAACAAGAACTGGACTCAATCGTCGGCCCAAACCGAATGGTCCAAGAATCCGACTTGGCCCATCTAAACTACCTGCGCTGCATAGTCCGAGAAACCTTTCGGATGCACCCGGCCGGCCCGTTTCTGATCCCCCACGAGTCGACCCGACCCACCACTATCAACGGCTACTACATCCCCGAAAGGACACGTGTCTTCATCAACACGCACGGCTTGGGCCGGAACACCGACCTTTGGGATGACGTGGAGGAGTTCAGGCCGGAGAGGCACTGGCCGGGCGACGGGAGCCGAGTCGAGATAAGCCACGGGCCCGATTTCAAGATCCTGCCGTTCAGCGCCGGGAAGAGGAAATGCCCCGGTGCGCCGCTCGGCGTGACGCTGGTGCTGACGGCGTTAGCTCGCCTTCTGCACTCGTTTGACTGGGGGCCGGCGCCGGGCCTCAAGCCCGAAGATATTGACACGACTGAAGTTTATGGAATGACTATGCCTATGGCCCAGCCCTTAATTGCTACTGCTAGGCCCAGATTGGCTGCCCATTTGTATGCTTGATTCATTGCTTTTTATTTCAAATAATAGTTTTTTATTTTTGGGAGCTCTGTTTCTTGAGTTGATACCATATTTATTTAGGAGTTTTAATATTATTCGTAGCTGTGAATCTTAACATTGTTGGGATCGAAAAAGGTAAAACTTTAAAATTAACATTTTGTTTATCAATTGCATGCGTAGACTGCAGACAGAGATTAAGTTGGTGTTCGCAAACTGTTTGTGGAAATGCCTCAATGGAAAGGACTGATTTATATTGCTAACCAAATTTGTTACAATCTTGTTTTCTGATAATGCAAGCTCAGCCATTGATGTTCCTTCGACGAGTTGCAACGAAATTGAAGCCGCCTCCGAGGAGTAGATTCTTCGGCAGTGATGGTCGCTATGATATTGCCAAAGCTATCTCCGAGTTCAATCAGGTGGTATTTACTATTTCGCGTATATTTATTCCGATGCTATTGTATTTATTCCTTGTTTTGAAGCGCCTGTTATTTTAACTCGATTATTGCATTTGCTCTCTGAAAATTTATGCAATTATTTTCATCAAATTAGTGAATGGAGAGCAAAAAGATTAGTGCAATCACTGCAATGATGTAAGACGTGATAACTTGATCAAACATGTGTGTTACTATTATTAAATGGTTTTTAGGGTTTAGGGTTCTAAAGTAGGATCAGAATTGGATTATAAGGTTCAACTCTTTGATGCTAAAGTTGTAATCCTAAGTTAGTAATGATCTTAGCTAGACATATTCCGGGGTCTTGGAGTTGTTAGCATAGCACATGTTTCACTTCAGCTATCTCAGCCAATTCAGACATCAAGTTCAACGTGTCCATGCACTCAGAGTCAAAGCAAAGAGGCCAACACTGAAGCAGAATTGCCTGTCAGTGCAAGTTGCACTTGATGGTTGAATTGTCTGAGATAGCTGAAGTAAAACACAGACTATGCTAACAGGAGTCAAGGTGATTTGGAAAGAGAATGTCGTTTGTTAACTCTATTATCGGTTCTAGGAAATGGAGTCTGTGTTTGGTGCACCTCCTGCATCATCTCTTGCTGGTTCATTAGACAGTCCAGCAGTGGACGAGGGATCACATCTCGTAACCAACGAGGTCAAGCAGAATGAGCCTCTGTCTGGACTGACCCACATTGGTAGCAAAGGTGAAGCCCAAATGGTTGATATCTCCTCTAAGGATGTCACCAAGAGAATGGCAGTGGCGAGTTGCAAAGTCGTGTTAGGCCAGAAGGTATTTGATTTGGTTTCAGCCAATCAGTTACAGAAAGGGGACGTTCTTGGTGTAGCCAAGATTGCTGGAGTTTGTGGTGCAAAGCAAACAAGCAGTTTTATCCCCTTATGCCACAACATCAACTTGTCTCATGTTCAAGTGGATCTATCTTTAAACCCTCGCGACTTCAGCATTGAGATACGAAGTCAAGCTGCCACTTCCGGGAAAACTGGAGTTGAGATGGAAGCCATGACAGCAGTTACTGTTGCTGGGCTTACAGTTTATGATATGTGCAAAGCTGCTTCAAAGGAGATCGTCATTACAGATGTGAGGCTTGAACACAAAAGTGGAGGTAAGAGTGGTGATTGGTCAAGGAAGGTATGATCCATTATTCCAATTCATGAAATGCTTGGTTTGTGCTTTGAAGGCTTGTGAAGTTGTGAGATTGGACTCTACCATGAATGAAATGCTTGGATGAATTGAGTATTCATGTTTATGAGAAATTTATTATAATTATCTACTTGAAGTAGCTGTGGATCTATTACATATATTATATTTGGAAGAAAAAATTTGTAGTGGTACTTGTACAGCTGGGTAGTGTAGTGCTGGGAAGAGAAATGTATAGGTAGAGCTTAGGAAAGAGTAAATACTAATAAATGGAAAAGCTAGAAATGGGTGGGGGACACTGCTGTAATAATTACTAATTACCTAGCTGCTCAAAATGCTTTACAGGAAAATTCAACTACTTTTCTTTTTATTGTTTGGACCACGCCAAGAATTTTTGAAATTACTTATTTCTGTTGGACCTGTCGGCTGTGGCTTTTTAGATTAGAGATTAGTAAGTGAATTATCACTTTTTATTTATTTAATTACCATTCTTTGTTGTCTCAATATGATAATGTTGGATTTGATGAATCAAAAATGAATTATATGTTTGGTGTTATAGATTAACTATGTCACATCATTTTCAAACCATAAAACAAAGACAAATACTTCCAAACAAAATCAAGTACGGGAAAATACACACACACACACACAGTCACGCTTTCACACACAGGCACATACATAAATCACGCACTATTTATACAATGCCACCGCTGCGGCTCTGTTTCACAACCCCTTGCGAAAATGGACGGAAAACGGAGCCCCGTTTTCCTCTGCATCTTCTTTTCTCTCTTTTTCTCCCTCTGCTACTCCTCCTCCCAGCCGTACCAGACCTTCATTCCCACCTCCCTCCTCCAGCCTCAAGCTCTCCAAGAATCCGACCAGCTCCAAACGCTGCCCCTTTCCGGCTCCGGTTTCTCCGTAGATTTGCACCATGTCGACAATCTGGTACCTGCTCTGAACTCTACGCCGGAGTCTCTCCTCCGACTCCGTCTCCACCGTGACGTGGTGAGGGTGAAATCGCTGTCTGAACTGGCCGCCTCCGCCGCTCGAGCTAACGTTTCCGCCAAAAACAGAGGCGCGAATGGCTTCAGCAGCTCGGTGACTTCCGGACTCGCTCAAGGTAGTGGCGAGTATTTCACGCGCCTTGGGGTTGGAACGCCGGCGAGATATGTGTATATGGTGCTCGACACCGGGAGCGACGTCGTGTGGATCCAGTGCTCTCCCTGCAGGAAATGCTACAAACAGTCGGATCCGGTTTTCGACCCGAGGAAATCGACGACGTTTTCCGGAATTTCCTGCGCGTCGCCGCTCTGCCGCCGTCTCGATTCTCCCGGCTGCACCAACCGGGGGAATAAATGCCTCTACCAAGTGTCGTACGGCGATGGTTCGTTCACCGTTGGAGAATTCTCTATCGAAACGCTGACGTTCCGGAAGTCGAGAGTGAAGAACATTGCCCTAGGGTGTGGCCACGATAACGAGGGGCTGTTCGTCGGCGCCGCGGGTTTGTTAGGCCTAGGCCGTGGGAAATTGTCGTTTCCTACTCAGGCCGGGCGTCGTTTCGGCCGGAAATTCTCCTACTGTTTGGTCGACAGAACGGCGTCGTCCAGGCCGTCTTCCCTCCTCTTCGGCGAATCGGCGGTGTCGCGAACCGCCATCTTCACTCCGTTACTCACAAACCCGAAGCTCGACACGTTTTACTACGTCGGCTTGAACGGCATTTCCGTCGGAGGCAACCGCATCCCCAGCATTACGCCCTCGCTTTTCAAGATCGACTCCAGCGGCAACGGCGGCGTGATTGTCGACTCCGGCACGTCGGTGACCCGGTTGACCCGACCCGCTTATGTTTCGCTCAGGAACGCATTCTTGGCCGGGGCTTCGAACTTGAAGCGGGCACCCGAGTTCTCTCTCTTCGACACGTGCTTCGATTTGTCCGGCAAGTCGGAGGTAAAGGTGCCGACGGTGGTGCTACATTTCACTGGAGCTGACGTGTCGTTACCGGCGGCGAACTACTTGATTCCGGTGGATAGCGACGCTACCTTCTGCTTTGCATTTGCGGGTACAATGAGCGGGCTGTCCATAATCGGGAACATCCAGCAGCAAGGCTTCCGGGTCGTTTTCGACTTGGCGGGTAATCGGGTCGGTTTCGCACCGAAAGGTTGTACCTAGACAATTCCCCTTTTTTTAAAGAAGAATTATTCCCTAATTTCAAATTTTCATTATAGAGAAAGCTTATGATGAGGTAAGGGAACAACGTCACATGTTGTCTGTTTTAAAATTGTATGCTAGTATAATTTAAGGTTGTTTTTTGTTGTAGAATAGGAGTTCATAGAGGCATGCACAAATTGATGAATGTTTCCATTCATGTGAGTTTTATTTTTGGCTTCAATTTAAACTCACTGAATCTATTATCTTTTGGGTTTGGTTTTGTATGCAAAGTTTTTTTTTTTCCTTGTACATCAGCATACCGAAGCTTGACAATGTGAATCTACCTCGAATCAATGCATGTGAGTGTGATATAATAATAATATTAGTTATATTAATAGGAAATTAGAAGCTAAATGAGGCAAAACATATAAACTAGGTTTATTCGATCAGCTGATGTAAATATAATGAGGGTTTGGACGGTTGTCGGTTGGGAAAGTTAATGAGAAAAGGCAGAGATGGAGTAAATGGGTCTATGAAATCTGAACTACGGTTTAATTTCAAACCCCAAGTATCTCATTATTACCCCCAAATGATTTATGATAATTAATAAATTATTGAGAATATCTATTTATGGTACGTAATTCAATCGCATATTATTACTCCTTCGTCCCATATGAATTGTCCACTTGCTTTTGACACAATAACCAATGCGAGTAGAGATAGAAGAAATTAGTATTTTATTAGTGAGTGGGTATTATTTTTCTATTTTAAGTAAGTGGATAATAAAATGGGATGGACAAAAAAGAAAAGATGGACAATTAAAGTAGGACGACGGAGAGATTATTATTATTGACAAAAATACATTATTGATGAATGCTAAATAAAGTTGCCGCATTGCACTGCACGATTGACTGGCGAGAATTACGGAGCCGGCGGTGTGGGATATGGAGCTGGAACATTCAACATTTCACGTGCTACGGAGCATCTCTCCTCTCTCTCTCTCTAATCTGCCCTCCTCATTATTATGTTTTCGGTGCTTTTTGTTTTCGTTTTCCTTTTTTTTTTTTTTTTTCAATTATACTTTATTCATTTTACGTAGTGTATACATGAAGATATTCTTTTGTGTCGGTTACTTATAATTTAGTGAATTATATCTACTATAGAACCGTATCCGTATGTATATAAACAAAATGAACATATCACACGAATTCAAGATATCACGAGTTTTCAATGATCCAAACATTGAAAATAATTCAATTGACCTAATTTTAGCGGTGCAGTAAAATAAGCATGAATATTTGTATATGTTGGTATGAATGATAAGTGACTCCGTTGGTAGATACATGAGGCATGTTATCACGAGCAATGAAAAATGTTTGTGAAGGATTGTGAATTAAGTATGCATCAGGCATGTGGTATTTGTCCCATGCCATGTGCAAATTAGACATTAACCTGCATGTCGTATATTTGAGTCTGATTAATTAGGAAAATTGTTAACAATTATATCCTCAATCCTCCACCTTAAGCACTGTCTTTTTAAGGATTTTTTTTTCTTTCTTTCTCTAGGTCAGACCAGATTGTTGATGCACGAAATTTTGTAAGATCGAATACTCGAAAAGAATGAGAATTTTCTATTGAAAGATAGAAAAGGGACGATGGAAATTGAAGGTTTTTCTTATCAATGATGGTTTTTCCCCTCGGAGACCAAGAAAACTCCTGCTTTCCATCTCTTTTTCCCTCCCTTATAATAGTTACATTTTCTACATTAAATGGGTGTAATGACGCTCAATAATGAGCTCTAACGGTTATAATATTAATAGCCGACGGTTAATGATGGAATAGGGAAGGTCGGGGACCGTTAGCATTCCTGCCGAAGATCAACCGTCGCCTGTCCGTCAAACTGGCCTGGAGTTGTCTTGTTCATCAATCGTTCCTTCAGGGTCGACGACCGAGGCTCAACAATAGCCCCCAAACTTTTCGTGAGGAGCATACGAGACTCCCGAAAAGTTTTCCATATTCAGCAAACCTTGAGGCGACCCTGTGTATCCGAGCCCCCCGAGTTACGAGAGTTTCACCTTCTCCTTCTCGTATTTGAAGTAGACGTGTGGGTTCGGCAAACGAGGCCTAAAGTTAGCACCTGTTCGCCGCCCCCAAGGCTAGCCAAAGAGAAGTTTACGTTTTCCTTTGACTATCCCCATGGCGCAGACTGAATCGACGATTCATTGCTGGCCCTGTTCCTGTTTATAACGAGAAACAGACATTCCCCACGACCATGTCGGTGCAAGAAGGTTTTAAGTTCTTCCTCTCTGGGAGTTTTGTTTCGGCATTACTTTGCCTAAGAAACTTTAGTTCGACTGAGTTTGTTGAACTCAACCTCGCGCCCTCGCGAGTTCGTACGTCGGATAAAGATGAGAGTGATTCGATGGATCGATATCATCATATCTGGCTCTCTCTTTTTCTCTTTTTTTTTAGATTGCTCATTCTTTTGTTGATCCCCCAAGCCTCCAATTGTGATATTCTTCGGGGTTTTAATCGAAGAGCTTCGATATCTTTCAAGAAGTGTCGTCTCTCTTTCTTTCCCCTTTTTATTGTGTTTGAACTGCATTGTTTGTTCTCTTGTCGAATAGCTCTTAGGCACCTTTTGGAGCACTTTGAAGAAGCCGACCTTCTTTTGATTTGTTGCCCTTAGCTACAAAAACTGAACAACCCCCAAGCTGGAACTTAATTGATCTATTATATAATGTTATTTAACAAGAACCGAAGAAACATGCAACAATCTTATTCAATTCAGAGGTGTTAAAACAAATCAATTAGACTCTAAATCCAAACTTTTTCGGAATAAGTATTAACATGAATCAAGCAGAATAAAACTTCATAAAATTGAGGCATCAGAACAGCATTAACATTAGTAGAACCAATTAGTTAAGCATCGACGTATTATCAGAAAACTGAATCAAACTCCTCAGATACCTGGGCATGGATAATATCTAATGGAGAAAGAAGGACTCCCTTTTGATATTCGTAGGTTGGCCGTAGGTGATGGCTCTTCATTGGATCATTAATATATATCAACCTGGGGTTATCATGACGAGCCATATTATCTGTGAGATGTATGCTTAAGTGAAGTCCTCTGAGAAGTCCTCACTCCGTAACCAAGAAGGATAGACTTGATAATTCAGAGCATTTTGAGTAGAATCAGCGATGCACTGTGCAGCTTCTGCCTCGGCCTCAGCTTCCTCGGCTTCCCTTTGCTGCCGCTTTAGCTTCTGCAATGGCAGCTTCAGCCTCATGCTTTTTTTTTTTTAGTTCCACGTCAATCTTGGCTCTAGCAAGGAGTACAACAGGTCTCTCTGCTTGGAATAGATCCTTCCTAGCACCACTTCCAAGCAACCAATTTGGCTCTTTCAAACCAGCAAAAGAGATTAACCTTGGTGCAATCCTGTACTGATGTTTCATCAAACACAGCAAATTGTGAACTTGATAACAAAACTACTGAGACTCTAATTGTATCCAAGGTTTGAGTGTGCTTGTTCAAAGGCCTCGTTAGCTATCCAATAGTTGTTCCAGAAGAAACCATTTCTCCCTAGTTAGTGTCGAAGACCCCATAAAAATCAGAAAACTAAAATGCTTAATAACAACTAAGATAGATTAGCTTTTGAATAACCAAGTTTCATAGAGGAGCATCAAAAGTAGAACTGGCCTGACCAACAAAACATCAATAGCTCTGATGAAGTCTCTTTGGTGGCTAGCAACCGCAGGTATCAATGCACACATCTAGATATCACATGGACATAAACTCCAAGTTCATGACCCCAATTCAAAATTTCAAATGACAACAAAAGCTCAAAAGTTACTTTTCAATCCAACATATTAGGAGCACCAAAAGTACAAGAACATAAATGAAGCTGCATGGATAAAAAATTTGATGTTATTATCAACAGGTTGTTAGGCTCCAATGTCTGTATTAACTAAAACATGTGGAATTTGAGGTTCCCAATCACGTTTCATGGGAAGAAAAGGAAAAGTCTAAAAACATAAATATAGCTTGGAATTTGCAGCCAAATTTCTCTCAGGATCTGGAGGTATAAAGTAATTGTCCAACACATACACCAATATGATGCCATATATACAAAGTCGTGATCATAGCGGATATAAGTAAGAACTCAAAGGTAAGACTGATTATTTTTGAACTTCTACTGAAAATTAATCATAAAAAATGGCTGCTTATATGAGAATTATTGACAGAAACGTGTAGAAAGAAACCAAAATTTCTTGTAGGACACTTTAAATGGAAGTATATCAAGAGGCAGAATTTCATCTTCGATACTTTAGCAAGTTACAAGACATTATTGTACACCAGCACATCCTCAATTCCCAACAAATCGATTTTTATGTTCAGTTTTATTCTAAACCATGTACATATACCTCTATGTATTGTGTAATTGCAGGCTGACTAGATCCTCAAGGTTTCTTCAACTATTTCAACAGATGTATATTCCTATAAGCTCTATGAATGCTTATCCTGGCAGTGCTAGACCATGGGTAATGAATCTCTAATGCTCCAATTCTGTGGGGCAACATCAGTTTTATGCCAAAAATCTCCTTCTCCTCACATTATCATATCAGACATTATCATCTTTCTCTATGCAATGGTAGATTCTTTCTACAGTTTCAGGAATATTCTATCGAGAACTGTCGAAATATGCACAGAAGCTCAGTTGCCACTACCAACTTCGACATCTTTCATGGGAGAGGAAAGCAAAAACAGAGCTACTAATATATATGAAGCAAGGAGTATTGGAGAGAAACTACCATTTCTTCCTCTGAGATTTCTCACAAAGGAAACAGAAAATGCAGGTCCCGGGTTCTGTCTTCGAAGTGAAATTGTGGTGAAAGCTCTGGCGAAGCCATTCACGGCGCCGTAGCCTTTGGAGCTGAACCCCAAGTACCCCAGCAGCCCCTGCCGGTAGGGTAGGAGCGCCTTCTCCCTCATCTCCTCTGCCTTTGCCCGTTTTGCTTAGGATCTCGTCGATGGCGCGAGTTTCTTCCCCTTGCTCACCGGAGAGAAGGACCAGAACTCGTGCCCTTGGTTCCCTCGCTTTTGCTTCCGTACAGGAACACCGAATGCTTCGAACTCCTCCCCGCTGACCACGACCTGGACGCACACGGCATCGTTTCGTCGTCTCCAGCATCAGACCTCGAACGGTCGAATGGCGTCATTTGGCTCCACGAGAACCGCCTCAGCTCATGCGAGAAGTACTTCGCTTTCGCCAGCGCCTCTGCCTTCAGCTCCTGAAAAAACTGGAGCAGCTTGTTCGATGCGCTCCGCCGCATCGTCAGAGATCGTGAAGCCGACGACGGCGTTGGCGCATCGATACCGGAGATGACATCATTGTTGTCGATGGTGACCACCGTTGCCGGCTCGACGCTGCGCGGGATGATGGTGTCGTCGTCTTGGAGATCGATCGTGACTTCGACGAACTCAACCGCGTTTGACGCCGAGTCGGTGGAATACTTAATCGCCGGTGAAGATTCCTCGCTGGCTTGATTGCCGGCTGGTATGCTATCGGAGCCCCACCATCGGTCACTAACAAAAATGCAATTACTTGTTGAGGGGCTGATTGGGGGAGATGGGTCTGCGGGTTAGTGTGACTGGGGAAAGCGTGAGGAATTCTCTTTCTTCATTCTTTTCTTTCTTTCTGATCACTTCCCACAGACGGCGCTAATTGTTGATTACCGGAAAAAAGCTCAAGTACGTGGTAGTGGACATGTGGAATTCGTAGAGAAGGTACTGTGTGTTATTTCCTTTCTATTGCTCCTATTTATACTAATTACATGATTTGCCTCAACAAATGTAAATAATGAGCTAAGACGAAACGGTTACAAGCATTCACTAGAATTAAGACATTAAAACCACCTTTTGCTCACGTTTTGCTCGGCCCATTTACTCGGTCAGTTACAGAATTCCAACGACTCTCTAAGAAGGCATTCATCGAACATCGCCATGGGTTCGACGAAGATGTATTCGTCGCATGCGATCGAAGCCCTTTCCGCCGAGGCTCAACACAGATAATATAAAATCTCTAGTTTGAAATAACGTGATTGATTGAGTGAGTAAATTCGTGACTAAACTCCAGTCTCACTTATGACTTGGATTAATTCAATTACTTATACAATGTAGTCTCTTGCCAATGTATTGATTAGAAAGTTTATATTTATTTATTAAAAATCCCACACTTA
This sequence comes from Plectranthus barbatus, assembly GCA_026898455.1. Classification (NCBI taxonomy): domain Eukaryota; kingdom Viridiplantae; phylum Streptophyta; class Magnoliopsida; order Lamiales; family Lamiaceae; genus Plectranthus; species Plectranthus barbatus. The sequence continues at coordinate 18,003 of JAPKLW010000986.1, read as the reverse complement.
ATGCATTAATTTTATGTTGGGATCTCCAAACCCATCAAAATCAACTCATATTCACGGATAAATTTTACAGGAATCCGATTTACTAACGCACGACTCAGCTAGCAAAGCCCAACAAGAAAAGAGGCGGCCAACATCAATCGATCCTAAGCACCCATCAACCCCAAGGCATTCGGGAAAGATAGTACTCCCTCCGTCCTATTTATTTGGTCCTCTTTTAACTTGCACGAATGTCAAAATTCATTTATGAATACATTAAATATTTGAACAAATTTTCTGAATTACCCTTATTTAGCAATAATTACTGTTATACCCCAAATGGGATCACTAAACTAACGGAGTTCCAAGTCATTCGACCATAGAGAAAATACCCCCCTCGAGGCACACTCCAGATTAACGTCGAACCCATCAAGAGGAATACTCATACTTGCCAAGTACAATATAAGCAAGCTGCATAGATGAAGGGATTCAGGATTAATCTTTGCTACCTTCTAAAGATAAACCCTGGAATCACTCCAATAATCAAGTCCTTTCCTTGTAATGTCAAGTCAATCATGTATATATGTGAGAAAGAATAAATGAACATGGGCTGGAAAAATTCTCGATGGAGAAGATTATTCGTTTACTCTTGGGAATTCATAACTATTTTCTTTGAGTACTCTTTCAATAAAATATTCGTGTAACAACAATTGGCGCCGTCTGTGGGAAATTGGAAGAAGGAAATAGAGATGGATAGATCTGGATCCAGGAGGACTGAATCAGCAAGTGAAGGAAATTCTGAGATGAACCGAAGAGTTTTTGAGGAGCATCTACAACAAATGCGTGAAGAAATGGAGGAATTAAGAGAGCAAAATCGAAGAGCCACTTTAGATGCAGAGAGGTTGAGGGAGCAATTGGCTGTGTATCAAGAACGGAGTAAATCTGAAAGTATGGATGATGAACACTATGAAACTTACTCTGAAAGTGCCCACCGTTCAACAGACCATAATCAAAAGGGAGATGAATAAAGTGAAAGGGTAAAGAATCTGGAAGCAAAAGTGGAGGAGTTGACAAAGGCTCTAGCTACTGTACCAGGCCTACTGAACGCCACCACAAACGACGTGGTGGGAAACTACAACGACTCACCCTTCTCGAGTCGATTGGCGAACGCAGTAATCCCAGAAAGATTTATGATTCCTGCAATTAAGGCCTATGACGGGACAGCCAACCCGGATGAATTTATAACATTGTATAAATTCAAGATGCAGACCACGATAATGCCAGAAGCGGTCCGAGAGGCATGTATGTGCAGGAGTTTCGGCGCGTGCCTTGAAGGAGCAGCGATGCAGTGGTTTATGCATCTTAAGGTAGGGAGCATCGATTCATTCGTTGAATTACACAAACAATTATGTTCACAATTTTTGAGTAGTAGAAGAATGCCAAAGCGCTCGGACGATCTGTACCAAATCACGCAAAAGGATGGCGAGTCGCTGCAACATTATATCAAGCGATTCAATGAGGTAAAGGTGGCAATCCCGAATTGCTTGGAAGAGACTGCAATATCAGCTTTTAAGAAAGGATTGATACGTGGTTCGAGCCTGTTTTGGAAGTTAGTAAAATGTTCGAGCACAACGTATGCCGAGATGATGGCAAGAGCAGACGCTCAGATTCGAAAAGAGATCGAAGAGGAGAATTTTGGGCGAAGAGATAGGGGGCAATTCGCGGCGCGGACGGACACGAACTCGGGAGGGGCAGGCAGATTCGCGCCATACCCAAATCGGACCGAACGCAAACCAGTGACGGCTCCTGGCACATCGGGAAGTGCGATATAGTCATTCAACCTGAACACGAACCCGATGGTGGTAATCCAGGAGATGATGGCTTTAAGGGGGCAAGTCAGGTGGCCAACCAAGGCATTAGCTAATATTGGACAAAAAACTCCAGAAAACTATTGTGCGTTCCATCAAGGTTACGGACATAGGACCATTGAATGCAGGGATTTTCTAAGGGAGATTAAAAGGCTTCTCGAACAGAGACATCTACAGAAATGGAAAAACGAACAGAGGAGTAATACGTGGAGGAGGAATAAGGGGAAACCAGTTCGAGAAAAGAAAGATGTAGCAACTGGGGCGAATCGAGAACCTTTGCCAAACGAACCACGGATAGAAAAACGATTCACATGATATCTGGAGGACCGCCTATAGCGGGAAGTTCGCGAAACGCTTATAAACGCTATAGGCGAGAAGCAAGGAGTGTAAATTCGGTGCGCCCGTCCTGGTTATCAACCGAAGAAATTACATTTGGACCATCGGATTCAGAAGGGGTTCGGCACCCACATGATGACGCTTTAGTAATCGAACTCTTGGTTGCGAATTGTCGGATGAAGAGAATCCTTGTTGACATTGGAGCCTCCTTGAACTTGATATTCCTAAAAGCATTCAAGGGGATGGGGATTTCGGAGAAAAACTTAACTCCAAGCTCGAGTCAGCTCGTAGGCTTCAGTGGGGAACAATTGATACCAATAGGAGAGTTATATTTGCCTGTGTATTCAGAAGGCATGAACCTCTCGACTCGCTTCCAAGTGGTCGACGCGGATTCATGCTACAATGCCATAATGGGACGACCGTGGATGCACGAACTGCAGGCAGTGCCATCCTCTTTTCACCGAGTAATCAAATTCCCAACACCTTGGGGAATTCGGTCAATAAAGGGAGAGAAGCACACCGCCAGAGACTGTTATGCTGCGACTATGAGAACAATTGGAATGGTCGAAGTAAAAGAAAACTTAGAGGAAATTAGCTTAACCGGGAGAGAAGCGGAATCCACGTTTATTGGAAAGAACATTTCACCTGATTGGCACGGTGTTTTGACTGACTTTCTGCGGAATCGAAGGGGTTCATTTGCCTTTAATCATACGAAGATGCCAGGAATTGACCCTTCGGTGATTTCACATCACCTGAAAGTTGACCCGAAAGCCAAACCAATCCATCAAAGGAGGAGACGATTCGCACCAGAGAAGAATGTTGCAATTGCGGAAGAGGTGGCGAATCTATTGAAGATTGGGTCCTGAGGCAAGTTTTTCAAAACACGAAGGAAATCAATTATGGGAAACTAGGACCAGCTTGGGAGGGACCATACATAGTTTCTGAAGTAGTCAAAAATGGGGCTTACCGCATCAAGACACCTGAAGGGCGAGATATAACAAGCGCATGGAATATCAAATACCTTAGAAAATTTTACTTCTGATGTAATTTTTCTCCTTTTTTCCTTACTACATTCATGAATAAAATGAAACACTCGAGCGGTTAAAATTACTTCATCAAAATAATGTATTCTAATACATGAAAACGAAAACACTACATCAAGAGAGTTTAGTTTTGAATCCACAAAAACAAACAGAGGAATATAATGTATAAGCATTAAGTTGGTGGAGTTCGAGGAGGGGTGCCATCTTTCTTGCTCGCCGATTCCCCGTGGTCCCTCGACCCAACCTCTTCGTTTGCAGAATTGCTCGAGCCGGAATCATCAGCCTCTGAATCAGCAGATAAAAAACTCAAATCCAAGTCAGGATATTTGGCGAGGACAGATCCTTAAACATCAGCTGCAGCCAGCTTCGCCATGTCCTTGAAAACGGGACGATCCAGAGGAGTGTTCATCAGCTGATACAGGTTCAACCCAATACCATCGGTTTTAGCTTTCTCGAACTCATCCCTTAAAGCTAGTAATTCCTGCTCTCGACCGGCGAGCTGAGCAGCCTGCTCATCCCTGAATTGCTTCTCCGATTGTAACTCATTAATAGCGGAAAGTTTCTCAGACTTCAACTGTTCGATCAATCGACGAGAGGACAGTATCTCCTCCTTGGCAACCGAAAGAGCATCAACTGCTTCACCTTTCTCCCTCTCGAGCACCCCAAGAGAAGTAGCCAAGGCGACCCGAGTGCACTTTTTCTCCGCCATTATTTGAACAACACCGAAGAATACAGAACGAAGAATCTCAATGTTCTGAAAAGTTTGAGAAATAAGATTGAATGCACAGAAATAATAGTCGAGCGTATAAGAGTCAAAATTACCTTGAGCGAAGTATGCGAAAAATCCATAAACTTCTTTATCGCTGTAACACCCCGTATTTAAATTTCGATCTTGTCTAATTAGTTCGGATGTAACAATGAATTTATCTCAACTGAGAAATATTTGGGAGTAATTTATTTGAATTTTGGAGATTTGAAATTGAGTTATATGTTCATATTTTGAGAGAATTGAAGGAAATTATGGAAATAATGTTGTATTGGAGATTGGGATTTGGAAGTTTATGCATGTTAATTTGGAATTATTGTGTATTGGAAGTTGGATTGTGGAGTTTGTGGAATTTTGGAGGCATTTGGTGTTGGAAATTATAAGAATTTTTGAATTATAATTATACACATAGGTATGTGTATAATGAGGATTATTAAGGAATCATATCATATATGAATAATCATATTATGACATATCAAACCTTATGATATGAAGGGGTATAAATAGAAGAATTATTGATGGATTAAGCTTTCCACCTTATTGTATAATTTTAGAGAGAGAGAGTGAACCCCCCCC
>JAPKLW010000985.1:187678-290960 GCA_026898455.1 Plectranthus barbatus | reverse complement strand
TTATGGTCAGCAAATGATAGTAAGCTTTGATCGCACCAAAAAGGGGGAAATTGTTGGGAATTATCCCTAGAAACTCCCTTAGGACTTATTTGTAAAAGGTTTTGTTGGATCAAACCTTATTTAGTTGGTCGATCATTTGCTGAAATCTAGAGAGTCTAAAACAACTTGTAAAGTCCTGTATAAGTTGAACATCGAGTTGTAATAGACTAGTGTGCTAAGAAGAATCCCTAGCAGACACAAAGCAAATGATATCAGCATTCAACTAACAATCTGCTAGAGAAACAAGCCAACAAAGGATCACTAGCAAATGGCTGAAAGCACGTCTGATAGAATGCTAAGGTGTTAGCATTCGAACCTTTCAGCATCGAAGTAAAGAGTCTGAAACAAAAGAAGTCAAAGGATCGAAGGCAGTAAAAGACTTCAGCAACTTTCAACATAACAAAGGTCGAGATGCAAAAGCTGAAGAATGACTGCCACACTGACAAAAAGGACATACAAAGGACGAGACTTTCCCTAAGTAGTTTGGAAAGTACATCTCTACTCAAAAAGCGCTCTATCAAGTTAATCCACTCTTGGACAAAGAAGCCGTTGTGTCTAACGGGTATGGAGATTCAAGTTTTGAATCTCCAACTATAAAAGACAGATTCAAGAACTGGATAGACTACTGCTTTTACTACTTCGATAACCGCTTCAATCACATCCTATTCTAGTGTGAGATTCCTTTGACAAAGTGAACAAGAAAAAGTAGTCAGTTGAGAGCTCGTGATAAAAAACACAGTCAAAGCCCTCAACAACCAAGAGTGTCTTCACATTCAATATCTGACACTCAACCTTGAAGATTCTTGAACATCCGTTAAGAATCTTCAATCATTGGGATAATCTCTTTACTAGGAGTATCCAACAGTCGAACACCTGAAAAGGTTAAGACTAGAACAGGCGTCTAGCCATACTCAAGGAAAATCAGGAAGTGTCTATTTCTTCCATATCAGGCAAGGCAGGAGTTTTGAAGGTGTGCCCTTGACCCCAGCCAAACCTTACCGGAGAAGTGCAGACTCACGGAGGATAGCTGTCAAGTAGCCAGGCCGAAAGCTCACTGCCTACTTAACTGGAAAGACGATTCCTTGTAATCTGTATACTTTTCTAGTGAAATTCTTAGCGTTTCGGCTAAGGAGTGGACGTAGATCTATTTGATCGAACCACTATAAATCTTGTGTGCCTTTACTGTTTTATTAGTTTACTGTTCTAAGATCGATTTAAAACCTAGCAACGGAGTTGCTAGTGTATATCTGAACACAAACTTAAGTCATAACTTGAGCCAACTATTTTTTTGGAAAATAATATTAAGTGCAAGAAATGTAAAACATATTCCGCTGCATTTCGTGTGAATTTATCAACACGACGACTCTGATATTTCGGGACCAACACCCGGCTCATCAAGGATAAGGTTACGTCGAATTTCTATGACTCGAGGAGGAGATTCCATGATTGAAGAGAAGGACTCAAGTTTCTGGAATAAGAAAAAGATTAAGAGAGTGAATCAGGAAAGAAGAGAAGTTGAGATGTCTGGATAACCCTCAACTACGGTATTTAAAGGGGATTTCTCATTTATGACAAGAAGAAAGAGAAAAATCTGTCTGAAGATCGAAATGATTCATCCCTTGGAATACGAAACATCGCCAATAAAGGGATCGACGTGTATGCATGGGAAGTCAAATCAATTTTCCAGCAATAGGGAACGAGGAGTATTGAGAAGATCGTGGATCGCATCATCACCTTTTATTTTAATTCCTCCTTGACTCAGCAGATCTTCGAGAGTTGCTGAAAATCAGAATGCTGAAGAAAACCATCTTCTATCAGCATCCTTGAATGGATGCTAAGCAATAACCTATCCCAAAATCGAGGCGGGATGACTCAAGATTCAAACTTGATGGGACCCGATCAGGCAAAATTAATGCTTGCAAACGGCGGCATCAACTGAGGAGACACCACGTTAGAAACACTTGAGTGTGTATCAGAGCATGGGAAGCCAGATGGAAAGACGCATTTATTCTGAGCCGTCGATCTAACACTTCGCAGATTTTCCCTCAACTGTTAGATCTCACATTCAAATTAACCCTACCTTCACTCTGATCACTGTTCACTTTCTTCTCATCATCCTGAAATCAGAATCTCCCAAACCAAAATTTCCATAGAAATTGTTCCAAAGATACTCTTACGAACATGGCCACAAATCTCCCTGTCTCATCGTCCCAGAAATCTACAAGTCCAGATCATCACCCTGAGTCCAATGAACCGCGCCCATTCAATTTTCCACCAAATTCTGACGAACACTTACATATGCAACATGCACCAGGATTCACTGGGATCCTAAAGAAGGAAGACGTTGATGACTCTATCTCTTATGGTCAACTTGTGATGATGTCCAAGAAGAAATCCCTAGCTGGCCGCTCAAAGGAACAGAGGCGTCTGGCTCAAATTATGAAAGCTAGGATCTTGTACAACCGTCTTGTCACTGAACATTTTCCGGATTGGATAATGGATATCCTCGAGAGTGAACAGGTAACTCATTACTTATCTGCTGAATCCATGCATTTTCATCCGCATATGGTTTCTGAATTTTATGCCAGAGCAGTGATAAGTAAAGATGGGAAATCCTTTAAAACCTGTGTTTATGGAAGTATCATTGAAGTTAGTGCCGAGATTCTTGCTAAAACTTTTTGCCTTCGGAATGAGGGGGAACGTATATCTCAGTATAAAGTAACTGATTATGATGAGATGGAAAGACGTTGAAATATTTGGAAGAAGCCTGGAGTATTGAAGGATAAGAAAGGCCATGTGATCACCTTCAAGGCTGCCACACCCATCAATTCCTTACAGGATGAATATAAACTTCTAGTCGAATGGTAATCAAGATGTTCCAATGCGATGTCGGATCATACTCTGAACTTTCTGCTAAGAAATATGCAGTAATGATGGCTTTCACAGACAAAGTGAAAGGAAATTGGGCTGAATTCTTCTTCGAACGATGGGCAGAACATGCCAAGAAGAACGATCACATGTCTGTGGATGGAACATTTTCCTCAAATGTCAATTTTGGACTGAAAATAAGCAAGTTCCTGGAATTGGTAATGTATTCAACAAAAATCGATCAAGGAGTACAATTGGCCGCCACTGATTTCATTCCAGTCACGCGAAAAGCGTCCAATCCACTTGATTACAAGAAACCAAGAAGGCTAACCGGTAAATCCAATGTGGATGCGGACATACCCACTTCAGATGAGGAAGTAGACGAGCGATCTCTGGGTGAACAAGTACTTTCGATAGCAACGCCTATATCTGCCGAGGAGATAGCAACATTAACTCAGAACGCTGAAACAGAGCATTGTTTCAAGCAGCTTGATGATATTGTCACTCTTGGAGATATACCAACCGAACAGATTGAGGAAATCATGGACCAAAAGGCCGCTCTTCAGCAGCCACTTGTAATTGGTCAACTTGCTGTTCCAATTTCTTCTGAACAGCAAGAAGGTACTGCTCCCACCAGAGAGTCTGGTCGTCAACGTCTATGCAAAGTTGCTGAATTAAAGACTATCATGACCCCGAAAGTTCCAGACTCTCCCCTATCATCCAAAAGTCATGAAGAACGCTTGCGAGGTATCCGAGAGAATAAACGAAAGCGTGATGAAAAGAAAAGGGCACAGGAACTAAAGGAATTTCGAAAAGAGAAGGATAGAATCACATTCGAAGGAAGGGATCTAAACTTCAAAAGAATAAAGAGATCTCATCTAGAACGGATAAGTCAAAAGGAGGACTCTGATCTCACACCCGATAAAGAAACTGCTGAGGATTCAAGCAGAGCAGCAAAGAAAGGGAAGACAAAGATTGACTCTGCTCTGACCGACAAAGCTTTGGATAATCCTTCAAAGACTATAACTGCAGCAGATGGTATGGCCGACAAAGAGTTGGAAATGCTAATTCAATCTGGCGCTTTTGAAGCTACGGAACATTCCAAAGGCAAATCAGTTCATTTTCGCGAGCCAATTGCTACATCTCTTCAGGACAGTAGCTCAGAAGAGACAGAGACCGCTAATAAGGATGTAGGGACATCGGCGATGTCTAGCGAAAGCAGAGGTACAAACATGTCTACTGCAGAGTTGGTCGCTCAAGAAACAACTAAGGATCCTGGATCTGGAACTGCCACTGCCAAAGAATCCTCCGATCTCGAAAACACTATTAGAGCTGCTAAGGAGCTGTCAAGTGAAGCCATAGATCACACAGATGGCGAAGACTCCACCATGGTTGAAATACTGATGGAAGACACCATTGAAGATACAGAGAACACCTCTACTGCAGTTGATAACCCGGTGAAACCAATCATTGATGAATCAATTGCAACCAATGAAGTCATGGTAGACACTGCTGAGGACGTCCATGTTGCTGAGGAAACAATGGTTGATGCTGATAGCATAGACAAATCAGAAGATTCAATGGATCTCAAAGTCTCCTCTGCTGGACGTCTGGATGAGTCCACCTGTTCATCAGAATCTGATTCTGAGGGGGAATCTGCCGAAGTATTTAACGCCAAAATCCTTTGAAAATACCCCACTCTACAAACAGAACAACTGAGGATACCTTTTAATGGTTTACCTGGCAAACTATTTCGCTCACGCCGTATAGCACAATGGTGTGCTGCTATCTCAGATAACGAAGATATGAATGCTGATCTCAAAGATTGGAGTGAAGAGATCTTAGCCTTTGTCGAGCAAGAAGCAAATAGGGACATCACCGGTGTCTTTTCTGGTGTGATTTATGAAGAAACAGAGGAAGGAAGAGTGCTTGGTAGTCAATTTCGACGATGGAAGATTTATGACTACAGCATGCATGAACTCTGCTTTGAAGAAAGGATGATTATTATTGCTAGAAAAGGTCTTAAATTCTGGCGTTCTGAAGAACTATGGGCAAATGAGTGGATGGACCAACCTTCGTGCACAAGACAGTATACTGATCAACAAGTACACGCTCGATTGGACGCCATCCAAGCTCACAGGAAGTTTCTTCCATCACAGTCCCTGCCAAAATCACAGTTTGCGTCAGATAAGAAGTCCTTGGCACACATGGCGCTAACCACACCACAAAGGGCTGCAATAAGTAATTATCGGAAATAGAAAGCCGCTTATGAGGAGAAAGTTCGGATTAGGAATCTTGAACTAGCCGCAATCGAAGAAGAAAAAGAGAAGGAAGCCAGACGTCAAGACTACCTCAAAATTATCAACTTTCAGAAAGGATTTACAGGGAATGCAACTTCATCTCTTATATCTGACCCTCAAGGTTCTGGTTCAACTCTGGGACCGGATACATTGAGTGAGTCCTTGGAAGTAGCTACCAACGTCGTTCTTGATGTTGCCACACAAAGTGTTGACACAGCAACACAAATTTCTGAAATTGGTACAGTGGAACGCGAAGATGGTGAAGCCACTACAGTAGCAGGCAGTACTGAAATAGTTCTCTCAGACAAACCCATTGAAGCAGAACCAGTGCAAGTAAGCTTCCAATCTCTTGTCAACATTCTTAATGACGCCCTGCATCAACGCGATATCCGGCAAGCCAGATTCAATGAAGAAGTCCTGAAAGAGGTTGCTGATGTACGCAGAGCAATCTCTGGTATAAAAACCTCTGTCTCAGAAGTTCAGCATCAAGTCGGACAAGTCACTACCCAGATCACACACGTCGAAGACACCGTGTCTACGGTACAATCAAATGTGGTGACTCTCCACAACAATCTTGACGCTCACAAGTCTTTCACCACCTCTGTTTTGGATGCTCTCAAAGAGGGGAAGAAAGAAGGATTGATGAACAAGCAAGAATAAAAGCAGAGGAAGCCGAGATAGCGTTGAAAGAAAAAAGAATTCGAAAGAACAATGATGGAACGAAGAATGAAGTTAGCAGAACAACAAAGAGAGGAACAATGGGCACGGATTGAACAGATGGAGAAACTAATGGCTATGACAATGAAGAAAGTTGAATCTCTTGAAAAGCCAAAACCTCCACCAGATGCTCAGAATTAAGGTCATTCTCTAATCCCTTGCTCTGACGATTTTTCAGCTTTTCTCTAAATTCTGATTCAAGTATGAACAATAGTTGATATACACTTTATGTATACTCAACGGAAGATATTGAATGTTTGCTGAATGCCTTGCATACAATTTTGTTTCTAATCTCTAAGCTAAGTCTCAGCAATCCTAAACAAGCTTTGATCGCACCAAAAATGGGGAAATTGTTGGGAAAATATTTGTAAATTACCCTTAGGTTCTAATTGTAAAAGGTTTTGTTGGATCAAACCTTAGTAGAAGGTCGATCATTGCTGAACCTTAGCATAGTTTAGCATCCGATGTAATGTCCTGTATAGGTTAAAACATCGTGTTGTAATAGAATAGGCCAATTGAAATATCTCAGCAAACATCGAACAAATGCTGAAGGTTATGCGTATTAAGAATGCTAAGAAGATCAGCACTCAAAGCATTCGACAAACGCATCCTTGACCGCTGAAGATGCTAGCAGATCAAATTGGAGTATCAGACAAAGCACTCGCTGTGAAAGGAAAATCAAAAGCATGCTGAAAAAGACCCAGCATCTCGTACTAGCAGAAGCTCAGCAAAGCAAAAACAAAAGGACTGCTACACCGCCACTCTGACCAACGCGCGACAATTAGCCATGTCAGAAGTAGGACGGAAAAGCTTGTCAGAAAGCAGAATAATCAATAATTAGCCACCCACATTTAAGGAGAAAGATCCGTTGTGTCTAAACGGATCTATCGACCCAGACTTCAAGATCATAACTATAAAAGGGAAGTCAAATGATGATGCAGGAGCTGCTCACTCTCTAATCAAACACACAATATACGAAAGAAACAAAAAGGCAAAAAGGCAAGAGAGCAGTCCAGTTGAAAGGCGAATTCAAGAGATACAAAAAGGCCTTCAACATTCCGAGTGTCTCACCACGTCTGACATTCGTCCGGGTGATTCTTGAACTGGTTCAAGAATCCTCAATCATTGGGATCACTTTCCAATTAAGGAGAGCATCCAGCAGTCAATTTCGTGTGAAGAAATTGATTAAGGCGGGCATTGAAGCCAACACACTTGATAGTTCGGAGAGAACTCTAAACTACTCCAAAGTAAGCGGTGAAAGCGAGTTTTATGAAGGTGCGCCCTTGACTCAGCTGGAGCTACGCCAAGAAAGTCCGGAGTATCAGAAGATAGTCGTGAAGCAGACAGATTCTCAGAAGGTTGGCTGCTGAACAGGGAAGGCAATTCTTTGTACACCGTATACTTTCTAGTGAAATTCTTAGCGATTCGGCTAAGGAGTGGACGTAGATCACTTGATCGAACCACTATAAATTGTGTGTTGTCTTGTTGTTACCGTTTCTCAAACCATTGTGCTTTAAAACCTAGTAACCACGTTACTAGCGTATAATTGAAAAGGCAACCTAAGAAAACCCTAACGAAGATAAATTTGAGAATAATCTAAATACTAGAAAACGCAATCTATTCCGCTGCACTTCATGTGTGTATTTTGTTAATAACCACGACGACTCTGATCATAAGGGACCAACATCTATAAATGATGATCCTGAGACTCTATTTGCCTCGGCTGAACCCCAAATAGTCGAGAGGGCCAATGATGCTAATGTCATTGCTGAGGCCTTAAAGTTCGTTAACATAGAAGATCAAAGTGAAGAGCAGCTCTCTGAAGCCAATGCAATAGTTTTGGAAGCAGAGCAATCTGATACCAAGGAAGTCAACCTTGAGGCCCTGAGGAAGCAACTCCAACTGACGAGCGAGTTGCAGTTCAGAATCCAGTTGCTGCTCAGAATGCAGTTCCAGAACAAGGAGGTGAACCAGTTCCAGAACTTGGAGGCGAACCATCTCATCCGGAACCTCCAGCAGTTTCTGAGACTCCAGTTGCTCCCGCTGAAGTCGTAACTGTAAAAAAGCCTAGTTGGCTAAGAGATCATCCTATTGAAGCCATCCTGGATGATATTGGAAATCCTGTTCGAACCAGACAAGGCACTGCATTGATGTCTTGCTTCATAGTGTGATCGGCACCAAGTGGGTCTTCAAGAACAAAAGAGACAAGACCAGTACCATCATTCAAAACAAAACAAGATTGATTGCCAAGGGGTACGCACAATGCGAAGGGATAGAATTCAATGAAACATTTGCACCAGTTGCCAGACTAGAAGCCATTCGTCTATTCTTGGCATATGTTGCCTACCATAACTTCGCAGTCCTTCAAATGGATGTGAAGAGTGCTTTTCTCAATGGATAATTGAAGGAAGAAGTCTACATCTAATAGCCCCCAGGTTTCGAGCAAGGAAACCAAGTCTACAAACTAAGGAAAGCCTTGTCTGGATTGAAGCAAACACCTAGAGCTCGGTATGAAACTCTCTCCCAGTTTTTGCTTAAGAATGGATTTGAAAAGGGTGCAATCGATCAAACCCTGATCAACATAAAAGATGGAGAGGACATCCTGCTTGTTCAAATCTATGTAGACGATATCATCTTCGGCAGCAAAAATAACGAGCTATGTGAGAAGTTTTCCCAGCTGATGCAGAATAAATTTCAAATGAGTATATTGGGAAAGATGACATATTTCCTTGGATTGCAAGTTGATCAATCAGATGAAGGGATTTTCATAAGTGAGAAGAAGTATACTCAAGATTTGATCAACAAATTCTGTTCGGAGAAGACAAAGTCCTTGAGGATTCCTATGAGCACCAGTTCTTAGATCACTCTCGATGAAGAAGGAGAGCCAATAAATCCAACTGCTTATCGAGGGATCATTGGGTCCTAGCTCTATCTAACTGCCAGTAGACTCGATATTTCCTATGATGTGGGAGTGTGTGTAAGATTCCAGGCGAATCCTAAGAAGTCCCACATGGAAGCACCTAAAAGGATCGTGCGATATCTCAAGAAGACTGAGTCTTTAGGTATTTGGTATCCCAAAACTGATGGAATCATGCTGAATAGATTCTCGGATTCAGATTTTGGAGGCAGCAAAATTGATCGAAAAAGCACAAGTGGAACCTGTCAATTTTTAGGTCACAAACTGATCAGCTGGTTCAGCAAGAAGCAGCATTCGGTGGCTACGTCAACCACTGAGGCTGAATTTGTAGCAGCTGCCAGCTGATGTGCTCAAGTGCTTTGGATAAAGCAGCAGCTTAAGGATTATGGGATTGAAACTGGATGTATACCTATTTACTGCGACAACAACAGTGCAGTCTACATTTCGAAGAATCCAGTTCTACACTCCAGACGAAGCACATTAATATTCGTCATCATTTCATTCAAGATCATGTTGAGAAAGAAGATATCTCGTTGGAATATATAAGGACGGAGGACCAGTTAGTAGATGTTTTCACTAAATCGCTACCTGAGGCTCGTTCCAAAGAGTTGTGCATCAAACTAAGTCTTCTAGAGTTTGATGAAATCTCGAAGGAAAGATATGAGAACTGATCGGAGCAATTCTGTTAAACTGAGCAGTGTAAAACTATTTGGCATGTTAATTATGTCAGTTGTGCTTATTTGTAGAACAATTTGCTCAATATTGAAGAAAAAAAGAACTATTTTCATTCATTAGAAAAGGAGGGTGATACAACATCTAAGCAAAATAAAAAGGAGGTTACACAAATTCATAAAAGTTTATTTTGGAGGCAGTCAGCAGGTGGGCATCCATCTGGAGGGGTAGTAGTCGGATCCAACCAGTTTCGAAGGATCTTCTCTGAAGTATGGCATCCGCTTCCCAACGAGCCAGTTCAACTGCATGCCGTAGGGGACAGTGACTTCAGGCAGTTTCTGCAAGGCGCTCTTCATGTGGTCGAAGATGAATGCTGCCCACTCCACCTCAGCTTGGTCCTCGAATGTCATCCTTGCCTTCAAGAAAGGCGGCGTAAAGTCAGTTTCTTCAAGGGAATTGCAGACCACCATCTGGTTAATGATGTCGAAGGACACCCTATAACGCGGCTTGAGGAACCCACTCGACGCAGCTGTATGGAAGATAATGTCCGACATTCTCTAATCCTGCCAAACTAACCATTCTGGTGCCGTCTCCTCGCTTCGATACTACAGAAACAGTGTTCCACTGCGAGGAAGCCCGAACTCTTCCGCAAAATAATCAGCTGACCAGAAGAATTCCTCTCCATTGATATTGCAGTAGATCTCCTCATCGGAGACAGTGGCATTGTAGGTACCCACATTGAGCAAATCCGTATGGGAGGAGTTAGGTGTTATGGTCACGAAGCGCTCAAGATCGTTCGCCCTCAAGTTTCCCATCACCTCCTAGTAAATGAATGGAGTTCTTCAGTACTGTGCATAAAGCCTTTTCTTATCCAGAATCTTGTTCCTCTGGATAGAGATCTTCGCCAGAGATGTGAACAGCCGCCTACGTCAGCGTTGATCTCAGCCGTCCATTGCAGAAAGGGGTTTTAATCTCAGCCGAGGATTTGGTTTGACAATTGATAAATAAAAATCTCTTAAACCCTTTTGATTTTTTCTTCGACACTTCTACTCGAACTCTCTACTCTCTGCAACACAACCTCTTCAGGGTCTCAAGCCTTCAACCCTTAGCCTTCTGAATCACTCGCATTACATCTGTAATCATGCCGAAAAAGAAGACTCAAATCGAAGGCACCAGCACCTCCAATAACCCTGAGTCGTTCACAGTCACGGAGAAGACTCCACATGATGATTTATTCCAAATCGTCGACTCTTATGGCCTCACCAACAATAAAATCCAAGCGGGACAAGTCATAAAGGTAAAGATTCTGAACTTAAGGGATATTGAGTCCCTAGCCTCCGACAAAGAGCTTTATCAGAAGCTAAGGAAAGAGAAATTACTAAAATTTCTGGAGGTGCATCTACGTCGTTTCTGGAGGTGCATCTACGCATGTTGTAGATCGCAGAAGACTGTATGATACCTTGACCTAGTGAGATATAAAGATAGTAATCACAGTCGAGACAGCTTGAGGATAAGTCTATCAGTGTAGGCTGCAATATGGTTGGAAATAAGTGATATGTCTTGATCACTTGATATGCTGGTACGTGCGGTTGAGTATTGATTGGACCATAGTGAGATTTATTCTTCTGTCTTATTTTAGAGAATAAAAGATCTCATTACTTGGTTGAGTCTAAATCCTAACAAAGGTTCAGGAGTATGAACGGGTTGAATATTGTTTTGGTTTGGCATGGTGGAGAGCCTGAATAATGTGATCTTATACCCGCATCTTAGGTGACAACAGTTCGTGTAGAACGTCCTAACGACTGGAGTTAGGTTACCATATCCGAGTAATAGGATGGGGACATTCCCTGAGGAGCTCAATAAGGTTCATCGTGCTAAAGTCCTGCAGCTGATTAAGTTCAAGCACGAGTGATAATGTTTGAGTGGTACTGCTCAGGAAAATAAGAAAGTAATTAATAGTGTGAAGCGTGTCAGAAGCTCCAATTAATAAATGAATACCCAGTAACCTTAAATATGGGGATTCATCAAATTAATGCAGCCCGTTCTCATAATGTGGTAATAAAGGGGTAGGTCAGTATTAATTATGTGGTGAAAAAGAATTAATATTAATTAATTAATTAATTTTGTCCTGGGTTGTGGACATGGGAATTAATTAATTCATAGGACCACTTTATTATTTTCATTAGGTTCTAGGTCTGGCCCAATTTAACTACTGAGAATGAGCCCATTAGGATTTTACCCTAGCACTATAAATAGCCAATTCTCTCCTCTGACTTTATAAGTCACATCAATTGAAACCCTAGTGAGAGAGAGAAGATGGCGGCGCCTATCTGCAATGGGAGGAAGAAATTCGACTCCATCTTTGCAGCACAATCTTGTGGAATTCTCACCAGTAGCAAATGGATACAAATATGAAGGTCTAAAGCTGGAGAACAACAAGATTTCTAATACTTTCATTCTATTTGAATCTTGAATTAAATTGCAAAGTATTTAATTCTATTTCTGTAGATTCGAATTAGTCGCATGGTGGAATCAGATCTAGATTCAACGTGGTTCGAGATTCAGACCTTACAAAATTAAGGTATTCCTAAAACCATAGCATTAAACTCATAGGAGCATGCATAGGTTTTTTCTATTGGTAATTGTTTACAACATCCATGAATGGTCCAGGCTTATATCTATTGAATGATTCAATTCACGACAACGAAATCCCTACAACTGGTGTTACAGCCTTCATTTCCGTTTCATGGCTCTGTTGGATAAGCAATTTCTCGATTTATGCATGTATGAATTTATATTATTGTTGTGGATGGTTTTTTTTGTTTTACGTGTTCCTCGTGGTAACCCATTTGATTTAATCTGCGGTGGTTTATCAATTTTTAGATTAAATCATGTTTGTAAAATCACGAGAAAATCTGTGGTTAGATTTGATAGGAAATTCAATTGTAATAAACTAGATCTATTTTGTATTGTATTTTTCAAATCTCTAATTTGTACAAGACAAAGAACACGAAGAAACAGATTGCGAAGATCGCAGCGGAAGGCAACGGCGAGTAGAGGGTCTTCACAGCTCAGTCGCACCCAACCGTAGGACCGACAGTGGTGGCTGGCGGTCGGTATCAGTAGCGGGGATGGCAGCATTGGCGTGGGTAGAATCGGTGGGGTAAATCGGCAGCAAAGGGCGGCGAGGCGACGACAACAACTCGTGCGCATGTTTGCACGTGATTTGCGGCTAGCCTGCGGCCCCAATTCGCGCAATCCCTGGTGATTGGTGCTGTAACAATAATTGCAATGGGTGGCTGGGTCTTGTAGCTCGGTGGTAGGAGACTACTAGGATGTCGGTCGTAGGATGGATCGGTGGTTGTGGCGGCAACGGCGAGGGCATGAAATATTGCTGCTAGCAGGTGTCGCGCGTGACGATTACACATGCCAATTTTTTGCGTCGAACCAATGATAGTCCCAGCATGAATCATCAATGATGATGACTTATAATCGAACGACGTGTTTGGGGCTTTAAGGCCTAGTGATCCATCGGCAGTGAGCACAACAGAAAGGATGATGGTAGTGGTGTGAAGTTGGCTTGTGCGCATGCTCTTCACGCAGGACTGCTGCACGCGGGCACCTTTCGTGTTGCATTGGTGGTGATTCCGGCATGAATTGCTAGTCCAATGACATTGGGAGGTGCATCATGTATAGGGCTCCGATGCCCGATTGTTGTTTGGATGCTAGAGCTCGTAATGGCGCGGTGGGAAAATTCAAACCTTCAAGAACTCATCTATAAATAGAGGAAGAACTCAAGTGAAGAAGGTTACCCAAATTCTAAGAAATTCCAAAACTCTGCAAAAACGAACACTCAAAAGTTTTTTGCATTTCAGATTGTTTCACCAGCTTAACGTGTGCCATGTCTTGGACACGACACACTTTTCTTTCAACAAGTGTTATTATTTTGTCTTCTTAATTTCTAAGTAAGAAACCAATTTGGAGTTACTACTTCTCTAGTAGTGACTAGTACGGGTATTATATTGTTACCGACAAGTTCCTGGGAAGAACTCAAAGTCCCAACAACCAGCTGGAGGTTGAGTGGTGTGCCCACAATCCCGATCTGAAGAAGTGAAGGAGACCGAAAGACTAGGCGAGTGAGCTTGTGGACTGACAGACATTGGCATCTACCAATAAGTAACAAAGTGTTTAAATCTTTTTAAAGATGATCTTAGTGAATTCTCAGACCTTGGTCTGAAGAGAGGACGCAGGACAGTTGAAGTCCAAACCTCTATAATATTCTTGTGTTTTTACAGCTTTTTAAGTTTTTCTTGGATTTAAAACCTAACACTCTCAAAGTGTTAGAGTATTTTTGAATAGTGACTAAGTTCAACTAATTGTTAAACAACTAGTTATCAAAACGCTAGTTGGTGCATAAAATAACAAGCTTGGAAAGTGAGAACTTGTAAAATCTTCTGCTACTTATATTGTACTCTGATTTGGGACCAACACCGCGCCTACTGTAGGGTTCGAGTCTACGATGGACAACATGAGTTGCCATTAATTAAATTCTTGCCAAGGATCGTTCTAAGGATATCATGAATAAATTTAAATTAAATAAACCATGCCAACCTATGCATGCTCCAACAATATTAATTGTAGAGGATGGAATTTAGGAATACCTGATCTTCACCGTTTGATCTACAGATCTAGATCGGAGAATAAAACGATGAAGTAAACTTAGATCTGAGATTGAACGCCGGAGATGGACATTTGTTCCTACAGATCTGATCTTCTGATCTGTTCCCTTGTTCCTTGGAAATCTGGTGAGGATTATCTACGAAGTTGGATCCGAGATCTGGAGAAAACGATCGTTTTCTCCCTTTGGATTGCCGCCGCCGTTCTCTTCCTTTTTACTCAATATACTGAAATCTCTTAATGATCTCATAGAGAGAAGGCCTATATATAGTGTTAGGGTTTTGAGAAACCCTAACCCTAATGGGCTTGAGCAGTTCATGGGCCAGACCAGAGACCAGATGCATATAATAAAGGGGCCCTCTTTATTAATTAATCCTTCCTTGTTCAACCCAGAACATAATTAATTAATAAAACCTTGTTTTAACCTTCACCACGGTAATAATGCTGACTCGCCCCTTTATTACCAAGTTATTAGGAACGGGTTGCACCAAACTAACATGATCCACATATTTAAGGTTTTAGACATTCATCAACTAATTTAGCTTATGACAATCAACCACAATTAATTAATCTCTTATTTCCTGAGTAATACCACTCACTCATTTTCAGTTATGCCTGAATTAAATAATTCAACCTGCAGGGTTTAGCATAATGAACCTTGTGAGCTCCCCAGGGAATGTCATCATCCTGAAACGGATATGCTTACCTAAACGTCCAGCCTAAGCAAGCCACACACAAATTACCAACACCCAAAATACGGGTATAAGAGTACATGTAAGACTCACCACCATGGTAAATCAAAGTGTGGTCAATCTGTGTGTGCCCCTTATCCTTTAGTTAGGTTTAAGATCATAGGAAGTATGTTAGGGATCTGGCTCATTCATATGTCAATGAGAATGGCACATCCCACTGTTGATCCCATCAATACATAACCATGTACCGTCACATCAAGTTTCTAGGATAAGCTCACTTATGAACCGATGTGCCGCAGCTTAGACCGACAACCTATCCAGGGACTGTCTCAGCTGTGATACTGTTTATATCTCGCTAGGTCAAACGATTCATATGAACCTCTGTTATCTCCTACACACCATATGGTCATCCCTATGTGCGAGATAATAGGATATTATGGTTCGTTGTATGTTTGTTTCATCAGACAGCGAGCATTGTTGTAGCAACACATATATGAAGACCAGTGTACAAAACACTTAATCATATATGCTTTCAGTATATAATCCCAACAATCTCCAACTTATACTTAAAGCATAATACCATTGCTTTATCAAAGTATTAAGTGTGTCTATATTGTCAATCACTCCCACTGTATTTATGTCACCTCTTGTCACGATTTCTCTTATGATGTGATACCACACATCCTATGTTTTTCACCACCTAGTGAGTCTTGGGTTCCCTTGAGTTTGTCATTGCACCAACATTATCAAAATTACATGTGATTTTATTAGGCAAACTCAGAACACACACCTCTAGAGGGTAACACCGGAGTCATACTGCTTCTTGAGAAGCTAATGAAGCTGTCAAAAACTCAGGCTTCATACCGGAATCCGCAACACACTTCTGTGTTAGACTCCTATAACTCCTCCTCCAAGGCCAACACATAGTTAGAGGTCGATTTATTTTCCTTATGATCCTCCTGGATATCCGATGTCATTCAACTCACAAGGCTCATTCATTAACCAATGTGCCTATCCAGATTTGAACTGATATCTGTTTAATATGCTTATAGCAGTACAGATATCTAACTTCGCTCACTTACAATATAGAAAGATAACAATCTTTCTTGCTATGAACGACTCACCACAGAATCAATTTAAGCGACTTGAGATACCTGAACATCCTTTTCTTGTGGCAACACAAGACTTTAATTCAAAAGATGTTCCAAAATCTCATAAGCCCTGCTTCTGAAACTATTCGGATAACCATCATTTAAGCTTGACAATATCTCCACACCGTTTCTGAATGTGAAAATACTATCTGCATAATGTGCAAGAAAAAATCACGCTTCCGCTGACACATAATTGGTACATGAAACTATCATTCTCGATAGACAATATCGAAATGTCTGTTACATGACCTCTAAGCTCCTTTAAGTTCATACTTGAACTTCCTTGGCTTCCAGACATGATGTTTTTCACTGCACATAACTTATCTGGTTCTTGCATACAGATGTCGTCACTTTTTATCAAGGTACCCGTTTATAAAATACGGATGACGTCATCTATCTTCCAGATATTTAGATTCATATGTGATGTTATGGTTAAAAGGATTCGAATGGGTTTAATAATTGCAACCAGTGAGAAAGTCTTGTTGTGAAACATACCTTACTCACTAACCTAGACCTTCGAAAACATACTAGGTTACCATCCGAGCATTTCTTTCCTTGTATATCAATCAGTTACTTATAGCTGATAAGCTATTTGGCAATCACTGATCCTGATACAAAACCATAACCTTTACTGATTCATTTCTGAATTCGTGACTTGACGTCATTTAACTGCATCGTTTGTCTTAACAGCTTCGTTGCACTTTAAGGGATAAGTACGATGTTGTTCGTTAAGTTGGGAACAAGTCCAGAGACTGTTTCCACGAACTAGTACCATTAAGCCTGTTAAGGCAACCTCCCACTGCAACGATGCTCCTTTTACATTGTCAGTTAATGGTGCATTAATTTGTGGTTTACCACCTTACACAGGTGACCGTGCAATTGGTACCATACCCTCCAAGGTATGCTAAATATGCCACGGGGTATTTCCTGATGGATTTGAATTGTCTTCTCTAAAACGTTAGAGAAGAATCTTACATTTGGATTCATGGTTTCATCCTATACAACTTGCTTGTATCTAAGATATACAAAGCAACCATCTTTTTCGTTTACCTGGAATAGCCCACAAAGCAGTACTAGCTTAAACCTTTCTTCCAAACAATCAGTTTCCTATATCAGCTTAACAGCCAAATTACCCATCATTGCCCCTTTTGACAGAGTCAAGGTCTGCTAGGGTATTTGGAACTGATTTAGAAGGCACTAAATTAAGCAAACACACATTTGCTTTTGGTGCTCTTCCCAAAAACAAAAATTTGGGAAAGCTGGCATAACTTATAAACTTTTAAAGAATCTTATTTCGTTTTACCTATACTATCCCAATCGAGGGATAATAGGTGTAGTTAACTGGGATGCAATCCCTTTGCTCTACAAGATACTGTAAAAACCCCATCACTTAAGATATACCATTATGAATTAACCATAATGTTTTTACGGTCTTGTTTAACTTATTCTCTACCTTAGTCTTGAACGCTCTTGATTAAAGCAAGAGACTAAGACTTGTAGTGAACTAGATAATCATATCCAAATCTTAAATGATTACAGTATCAATGTCTGTTAAGGCAATTGCGGAAGTAGACTCAAACCAGCAAACCAAAGCAAACACGACCAGTAGTTTTCTTGTTCTTATTCCTAGCCGTTCTTTTAGGTTTTGCTCGTTTAGGAGCAGCAAACTGGCTACCGGAAGAAACCAAAACTACTTTCTCGGGTTCCATCAGGGATTGTGCTGCCATCAAGTCACTGAGTAACTCATTAAGAGTATACTCCTTCTTGTTCATCACAGCATTCAACCTGAAGTTTTCAAAGGACTTGGGAAGAGAGTTTAGTATGATATCGACTTGGGCTTCCGCGTCAATACCACCACCATGCAACATTAGTTCATCCATGAGGTGAGTCATAGTAACCACGTGCTCTCTCACTGAACTACCTTCAGACATTTTGTTACTCACAATCTCCCTCATGAGATTGAATCTGACAGTTCTGTCCGTCTCCCCATAAGTCGTTGTTAGATTATCCATAATCTCACAGGCCTTATCATAATGCTGATGCTGCAGCTGCAGTACCTTACTCATAGTGGTCATCATGTAGCATTTCATTACATTATTAGACTTGATCCACTTATCGTAAGACTGTTGCCGCTCGGGAGTAGCATCAGCAGCTGGGACTGGCGGACAAGGATCAGTAATGACAAACTTGTGTTCTTCCACAACAAGGATATGATCCAAATTACGTTTCCATTCAAGGAAATTTGGACCATTGAGATTATTTTGAGCGAGGATATTAATGACATTGTTCATAGACATATTTGAAAGCAAATAAGCGAATTAAAGTAAGCACGTACTACGAACAATTGAAACAAATATGCATAGAACCTTTAGATAAAACAATGCAATTTGCTTCCTCCAATTGCCCAAGCTAATTCACCGCAAGCTACCCGAGTAGACGTTTATGGCAAACGCTCAACCAGACCAAAATAGGTCCTTTAATTTCTTAACATGCCAGGTATCTTAAGCAAAAGAAATTAATATTGGAGATCTTAAGACCATGTTCACCTATCCAGAGCAGGGACATCACAAATGAGTTATACTCCAGGCAACATCTAAGCCAAATAAACCACAATCCTAACTCCGGTATGTTTAGGGCGTTTTAGCATACTTACTGGACCCATGCCGCATGCCCCTCACATCCTTTGTTATCCCACTTAGATTAATCTTAGAGACCAGTGAAAGTTGTCTCAATGCAAACTACCCGAGTAGACCGTTTGCTTAAAGGCTCCCACTTCTCACTTAAAATAAGTGTTTTATTTGGAAACCTCATCGCATTGGAACTGGTGAGGGACCCCTAACGTAAGCTACCCGAGTAGACCGTTTATGCTTCGAGATGCCCCACTTCCAATGAGAAGTCGTATTTGTGGAGGTCTAATGATCTTGGTTAGAAAAGAACCAAAATCCAGCTTAGTATTTTTAATTTCAAAGGTTTCAACACATTATTTTATGTTCCCATAAATTGTATCATATCTAAAATTCCATCATAAATTAATATGAATCCTGGAATTTATAAACACAATTTAAAACATAAAATAAATCACATGAAGCATGCTTGATAATTTAAAAATTACAACATGCTTAAACAGTAAATAATTAAAGCAAGTAAACATGATTTCCTATTATTTACTAGTGCGCACATAATAAATAACATCAGTACGAGAAATAATTAAATAAACAAATAAAATTTCTCGTGGCCCCTCAGATGCAATTACAACTGAAAAATAATTAAATCTAATCTATTACAAGATTAATTTCTGATACAGATCTTCAAACTCGGCCTCCGTTTGACTTGAAATTTGATTTGAAGGGGAAATCAGCATTTGGGCTTCAAATTAGGGTTTCTGGCCCAAACAGCAGCCAAACCCTAATATCCTGACTGCGGGCCGCCTCCGAGCTAACGGGCCCGAGCCACGGCCCGGGCAGCAAACCCTAGGGTTTGTAGAAACCCTAGCCGCAGCCCTGCAGCCGCAACCTACCTCGTAGCCCGCCGCCGCCGCCTGCGGCAGTCAGCCATCGCCCCTACTCAGCCTCCATCACCAGCCCGCTCATTGTGCCGTGGAGTCGCCATTTCCGGCAAATAGAAGTCCGCCCGACGCAGCAGCCTTCCCCATCACGCGCGGCAGCCCGCGGGCGCTGCAACCACCACGGGCCATCGCTGAGCAGCCGTCACCGGGGTAGGCATTCACGAACCAGCCGAACCCGCAGCCTTGCTGCGCACCCGCTCGCTAGTTGTCTTCCCCGTTGAACAAAGAAAATGCCACGCACAATGGCAACCTCGCAGCGGAACCCTAGCCGACGCCAACCGCCCCTATAGTGCTCCGGCCATCTGCGCGCCTGCCTGCTTGGACCACCTTGCTCGTCGTCCTGTTCTAATCGCCGGAAGATGCGCGCAACATCAAGCTGCAAGAGCACGGCCCAGCCACGCAGGGAACTAGGGTTCTGCTGCGCCGCCGCCACCCTCCGCCGCCGTGGTCGCTGTCGCCGCCGGCGAGATCTGGTGGGTGAAGGGGCTGAACCCTAATCCATGTCGCCTTCTTTGTTCTTCGTTCTTCAAATCTCGTTCTTCCGGATCTCAGATTCTCCAATTTTACAGATTTGAATAATAAAGAAAATACAAAAAATAGATCTAAATCTATTACATGATTTTCCCTATTAAATCTAACCACGAATTTCTCGTGGTGAAAAATAGATCCAAAAACGAGAAGGCCACGAGAACAAAAACATCCATGACAATTTAAATCCATCCATGAACATACATATTATTTAATTTCAATATATTCAAGATAGAGCCAAAAAACATCAATCTCGCTCTGATACCAGTTGTAGGGTTTGAGTCTACGATGGACAACATGAGTTGCCATTAATTAAAATCTTGCCAAGGATCGTTCTTAGGATATTAGGAATAAATTTTAATTAAATAAACCATGCCAACCTATGCATGCTCCTACAGTACTAATTGCAGAGGATGGAATTTAGGAAAACCTGATCTTCACTGTTTGATCTACAGTTCTAGATCGGAGAATAAAACGATGAAGTAAACTTAGATCTAAGATTGAACGTCGGCGATGAACATCCCACTGTTGATCCCATCAATACATAACCATGTACCGACACATCAAGTAGCTAGGATAAGCTCACTTATGAACCAATGTGCCACAGCTTAGACCGACAGCCTATCCAGGGACTGTCTCAGCTGTGATACTGTTTATATCTTGCCAGGTCAAACGATTCATATGATCCTCTGTGATCTCCTACACACCATATGGTCATCCCTATGGGCGAGATAATAGGATATTATAGTTCTTTGTATGTTTGTTTCATCAGACAGCGAGCATTGTTGTAGCAACACATATATGAAGACCAGTGTACAAAATACTTAATCATATATGCTTTCAGTATATTATCCCAACACCTACAAATTGAGATGAATGCACACATAAAGAATGTTATGACTTTTATCAATTCTTTAATCAAATCTCCCTAGAAGTTACGAACTACAAGCACCTAAGCTCTTGTAACTCTCCTGTGTATTTCATACGCGAGGCTCTTAGCATTTGCTAGAGCTATTGTCGGAGTTCTTACTAACATAATCCAAGAAGAGTTTCTCGCTCCTTGAGAACTCGGGCGTATTCCAACTAACCAACCAACTCTCAACATTCTGGGAAGAACTCAAGCACCCAACCCTTCCAGTTGGTGGTTGCGCGATGTGTTCGCACATCGAGCTGAATAGAACAAGTTTTTGGTGGACTAAGCAAGATCGCATATAGCCGGTGGACGAAAGAGTTACCCACAACTATGACAGATCGTGCTATATCACCCTGTAATTGGTTCTAGTGAATTAGGAATTTGCGCCTTTGAAGAGTGGATGTAGGACATTTGGCTCCAAACCACTATAAATCCTTACATCTTTCACATGCTTTGCTTCGTTTCCTGCTCTTGATTTGAAACCTAACAACTTGCTAAGTTTTGGTGTATATTCTATGAAAAGTAAAGGCTCAACTAGAAATAAAAGGTCTTGTTAATCAGAATCGATTTTCCGCTGCGTACACAACTCTCTGATTTTCGGACCAACAATATTAAATATTATTCCTCATTAGGATATACATTATTTTTAATTAATATTATTAAATACATAATCATAGAATAAAATAATATTTAATAAAATTTAACTCTCGCTCGCACGAGTACTAAAGTTTTATATAACTTAAAACTTTATTAGAAAACATGATTTTAAATATTATAAGTACATTTTGGTAATATAGTTTTGATAAAAGTATCAATTGAAAAATTAATTAGGAAAGTCAAAAAAAATATTTTGTAAAATACCTAATCATGACTCGTATTTATTTTATAAAACAGCCATAGGATCTTTTGCGAATAATAAATTTGCGGAAATAGGAAGTGTAGTTAGGTAGAAGTAGTGATGCTCATGCAGCCATGTAGATGTACTTTCCTTTCTTCAATTCTTCTTACTAACCAATCAAATTAATTTACAAAATAAAAAAATAAAATCGCAATATAATTAATAACTATTTCTGGTTTTTCCTACCTAACCTTTACTTATTTACTAGAAAAAAACGTCACACACAACACTTTTTATGAAATAAATTACATCACAAGGGTTAGGATTATACATTTCATCGAATGTAAATGAAATATGTATCACAATAATTTGTCGAAAACTGGTGATTGTATTGATGATTTGTGTAATCTCATTAATTTGAATACTTCACTTTGTAAGTCTCATTTAATTTTGGTAACTCAACCACCTCTCAATTCTGTTGGCCGACAGGTAAGTTGACAAGTAGCTTTAAAGCTTAGCTCCCCACACTATATAAACTTCACTAGTTATACGAAATTGAATTCATATATCTAAAGCTTTTGGTTTCTCAATTTCTCTCTTTTGGGATCTTCATCAAAATTCCTTGCTGAAATCAAAGAGTAATCTCTCTCACCCACTCTCTCTCTCTCTCTATATATATATCTTTCTATCTCACTTATATTGTAGTCGTTATTGTTCAATAATTTCGTAGGTGTAAAATATTAGCCATTGTTGCGTAAGATTTAGAATTCTTTGCAATTATAATGTAAAAAATGAAATGTATGATAGCATTTATTATAACTATGTGTTATAATTGCAAAGATTTGAAAAATGTATGTTAATTGTGAAATTAGTAAAATATGATAAATTAAAAGGTTTATTTGAGTTTTTTTTTTTTTTTTTTTTTTTTGAAGATTTAGTTTATAATAAATTGGTTGTGATGCAGTGGGTAGTAATGAGATGATGGTGGATGAAGTTGCTTTTCCCCCCGAAATCAGCATCACTAAGCCACTGCCCTTGCTAGGTTATGGTAAGCGTCTGATACTTCTTTTTGATTTCATCTAGAATTTCTACTTTTCTCTATGTGTAGTGCATTTTTATTGAAATAAATTACTTGCTTGTTACTTATGGCGTTATATAATTCTTGTATACTGTAAATGGTTATCTAAAAGTCGGATTAGATAATTATAATATTTGACTCTATAATCTAATCGAATTTGAATAGTTTGGTCGGATGGAAAGATTATTCTCAAAAAAATAAATAAAATAAATAAATAAAAACCTTACTTATTTAATGTTTACCACTTTTCCATTTGTTTCTAATTTGTATTTGTGGTGACTCGTGAGAAGTAAAAGTCCTTGCTAACATGAAACAACCGGATGTGGTTTTGAAAATTCACTAAAAATAAGTTTATAAGGCATTGATGTCATGTCTTTAATTTTTTAACTTAAACTTATGTGGGTTTTTTTTATATATAATGACACGATTAGTAGATCCATTTCAATATTTTAAATATCTTTCATGAAAGTAATAGATTAATTGAATGAATATCATGAAGTGAGTGTTTTTTAGTCTATTAAATATTCTTTATTGATTTGGCAAAATAATCGGATTTGTAAGCAATGTTCAAATATCCCTCTTCTGAAGAAGATGAGTAATGATAACATATATTAGAGTCAACTCAATAATAGTATTAAATATCTACATTGATTTACGAAAATTTTCCGAACCAATATATAATACTCAAGAATTTATTCTCCGGTTTTGTAACTAGATAAGTGACTCTAAGTGAGTATCTAATGATTAATGTTTCATTCGTGCTTAACATATTCTTTGGTAAAATTCAATTTTTGTTAAACAATAATGAAATTGGCATATATGCTTATAATATTATAATATTTTTCCGCTACATGTTATTTATTTAAAGTATATGTTGTTTTTCATATTATATTTAATTGTTAAAAATATAATTTTTTAAAAACTCATATTATTTATATTCAATGTTGTTGTGATTGATTTCAAAATCTAGATAAATTCCTAATTAACATATATTTTATTTTCTAATGTCTAAGATATATTATTATTTTTTAGAGCTAAAAATAAAAATAATGGATAGAGAGAGTTGATCACATGTGCTGGGACCGAGTATTAATGACGCATTAAACTAAAATGAATGCAGTTTTTTTTATTCAAAATAGAATGGAAGAATTAATTATCAATTATCGTATTTGAAAACTCTTTATACATGTATAGGAATGTCTTTCTAGAAAACTTAAACTAGAGAAAAAGAAAAAGAAAAACAATTGATTTATTTTTCCAATAGTTTATATAATGCTAATTTTAAGTCATTCTCAACTTTTATATTCTTTAGTGTTAGAAATTACATTTTTATGTTAGAGAAAATTATGAAATATCATCGTCTTCTTCAATATTTAATTTTTTTTCTTCACCGTTAAAAACTATTCCTTTATTATTGTAAATCACATTTTAGATCAACTAATCGCAAACCACAGTCCTTGTTTACACAAAACAAATTCCATAGCACATTTCAATTTGATAAGCGACACCTCATACATGCCGGAATACTATCCAAACTTTCATTAAATTTTTTCATCTGCCCTAACTTTTATATATAATAATTTAAGATCTTAAATATCTTCGCAAACAATCGAAATTCTGGTACCGAAACGCTTACAAGAACAATAAATGTTTCATCTCATTAAAAAAAACTAATTTTTTTTTTTAAAAAAATCTAAAGTAGTTTATTATTATTTCTAAAAGTGTCTAAATAATTACTAAAACATCATTAAAAAAGAATTAGGATCTTATTTTTTTATTTTTTAAATTCTAGTAATTGTTTACTATTTTTTTAGTTCATCATACATCAAAACTTATTTGCATTTCTTTTGAATTTGGGGTTGCATTCGACCATTATTTAAATGTCAAATATTTAGTCCTCTATTCGGTATGTAGTAGTGAAAATATATTGCTTATGAACTAGGAACATTTAGGTGTATGGGTGAGCGTGTTACGTGTAGGTCTAAATTAATGCATTACTGTTAAAATAAATAAAAAATATAATTGAATTTAAATTCGTGACTTGGATCTGAAATCGCAAAATCATTTTATATGTAACGTGCCTTTTTAATTAGATCAATAATTTTTCTGTTGAAATGATGATCAGGAATTACGGATATTGAGATTCATTTTCTCCAAATAAAGTTTACTGCAATCGGGGTATACTTGGAGGCTGAGATTGTGACGCATCTTCAGAAATGGAAAACCAAATCACCCACCGATTTACTACAAGACGACGATTTCTTCCACGCCATAATATCTGGTAAATTTTTTCTTCAATTCCTCATTTATTAAACATTTTTTTTCTATCATGTTTGAATTCCTTTCCGAATTTATTCATTTTTCCATAATATATTTAATTACACTCAATATTTGCTCTTCAGTTGATCCATTGTTGAAATTAAGTAATAGAGAGTAATATCCAAATATTATTCAAACTTAATATTTGCACTTCAGTTGATCCGTTGATTTTCTATACATTAATTAAATATTCATACTTTTATATGTCGATATGGAAATTCGAACTCATAAACACATGATCATAAATAGAGTATTTTTATCATTGTATCCTGAATAAAGTTAAGTGAATTCTTTTTCGAAATTAAGATATAGAGAGTAACATCCCAATATATTTTGAACTCATAATTAATTGAAAAACTAACATCATTTATGAGTTTTTCTTAAAATTTTCTTTCTTTCTTTTTTCTTATCAATTTCAACTAACTTTCCACCTCGCACGAATGAAACATTTGATATTTTATTTTATAAGGAAAAACTACGAAAAATATCTTATAGTATTGGTCAATTATGAAAAACACCCTAATGTTTCTCCTTCCTTGAATTATACCCTAAAGTATCATTTTGCTCACTAAAAATACCATTTACTATGAAATATATCCTAAAGTTTCTCATATAAATGAATTATACCCTAATGTTTGCTTCTGTCAATTAAAAATACCCTACGTCGCTAACGGTGTTAAAATTCTAATACAATATATGCCACATATATACCAAAGAAATAAAAATTTCACACATTATTTAATTTATGATTCATAAAAATTTTAACATCAAATCAAATATTAGTAGGGATGTCAATTTAGCCCGAAACCGTGGGTTGGCCCGATTAACCTTAGCTAAAATTCGGGTAAGGGTCAAAATATTTTAGCCCAAAAAAAAAATTTAGCCTGAATAGTGACTGAATAACTCGAAGCTCGAAACTCGATGGGTTGATCCGATTAACCCGGTTACTTTTTTACTAATATATCTATCATAATTATAGTACTGAAATTTACTTTTGATATTTATGATCATATATATTAATTAAATTTTAAGTTATATAATTGTATTTAGTTCAAATAGTATTCAAATACGAAGTTAAATTTATTTACTTACGAATTTAAAATATATTTAAATATTGCTAAAATTAAAAATAATATATTTTTAATAGTGAAATTAATCATTATATAAGAGTTTGTGATGTGTTTTGTATTTTTTATAAGAGAAAAACAATAATTTATTTATTTTTAATTATTTAATATATTAAAAGAGTGAAAAGGTATTAAAAATAAAAAATAATTAATAAATTCATTGCCCAATGGGCTAGCCCGGAAACCGGCGGGTTAGGGTTAGGGCCAACATTTTTTAGACCGAAAAAAATTTCAGGCTAATTTGACCCAGACTGATTAACCCGCAGTTCGATAGGGCTGACCCTAAACCTGATGGGTTAGCCAGATTGACATCCCTAAATATTAGGGTATAATTCAGTGATAAAGAAAATATTGGGGTATTTTTTATAGTTGAGGGTATTTTTAATTGACAAAATGAAACATTAGGGTATAATTCAATGAAGAAGAAACAATAGAGTATTTTTCATAGTTGACCAATAATTTAGGGTATTTTTTTTAGTTTTCCATATTTTATAATAGCATAATACTATAATTAACTAATGCATAAAGATTTCCAATGATTATCAAAGATATATATATAATTTTAATTTAGCAACATTATATATTAGAATAATTTTATTATAACTTATTATTTATATCGCACATCTAACTATACATATAAACTCAAATAGAAATAAATTGAAGTGTATTAAACACGAAGACAAAAAAAAAAGTTTTAATTTGCAAAAATAGTCTATAAGAAATTTTACATTCATTTTAAAAAATTAGTAAATAAAATAAATTGCTAAATATGAATACCTCATAAATGAGTGATATAAAATACTCCCTCCGTCTCCTCATATTAGGGATATTAGAGACCGAGGAGTATGCACAATAACTAAGTAATGTTATTGTAAAAAAATTAATATATTATGAGTTGGTCTCCTGAGAGACGGTTCCAACATTTTTTTATTGTGAGACGGATCTTAATACATCATTTCAATAAGTTAAATACATCATTTCATTTTTAAAGATTACATTATTTGTAACAAAGAA
Organism: Plectranthus barbatus; assembly: GCA_026898455.1. NCBI lineage: Eukaryota > Viridiplantae > Streptophyta > Magnoliopsida > Lamiales > Lamiaceae > Plectranthus > Plectranthus barbatus. The sequence goes on along the minus strand of JAPKLW010000985.1, from coordinate 263,545 downwards.
ATACATCATTTGCAATAAAGAAATACATCATTTCATTAAATTCGTTTCACATTAAAAATTGTGGGACATCATTTGCAATAAAGAAACATATCATTTCATTAAATACGTCTCACAATAAAAATGATGAGACCGTCTCATCTGAGAATTTGCAATATTTTATTGGTGAGTGAAAAAATGTTTGCCTTTTTAAGATTACGGGACTAATAAATGGAACGGTCTAAAAAGGAATATGCGACTAATATGACAGGACGGAGGGAGTATTCCTAAGTTGTTATTGCTTATTGTGTGTTTGATATATTATAATATAAAATATTAGGAATTAAATAAAAAATAAAACTGATGTTGTTATGATGTTTGTTTTGGAGGAGAAGTGATGAAATTGTGATAATGTTTAACTACTCTAATTTTGTATATTAAGTAGATTAGTTGTACTTATGTTTAATATTACTGTTATTTATTAGGTCAGTTCTTTTGTTTCGATTAGGAGTTTAAATTTATTTTCATTATTTACTTTTTTATTTTAGTGAATAATTCGAAGTTAATATGTATAGCTTATTTTATTTTGTTTATTTTCATAATTGTTAATTATAGTGTCATTAAGTTAATATATAAATAATTATTAAAATAGTAAAATTTTGGTTAGTACATGAGAGTGACAAAAATTGATTAAGAAGATGTCGTGCTTGTCGGGTTCAGGTTGTTGGTCAGGTTACGACCTAATAGTAAAACGTTACACATTAACCCGAATTCAATTTGTTTATTTTTTTGAGTCAGTAAAGTCAATCTGAAATGAATTTATTTATTCTCAATCTACCTGAAATGATCTGCTTAATTATGGTGAGAATTCTAACATTAATGAATATAACTTTTTTCAAAAGAAAAATACGAAAATAACACGTGTTTCACAAATATGACATTTTAGCACGAAAATGACCCTAACACGTAATCATGAATACAATACTTACTTATAGACTTAAAATTTATCCTTTCAAGTTACAAGACAACAAAACAAAGTTACATTAAAGATTTATTTATAAGGTTTTAGACTTTTAGTTAAATTCAAGCAAAATTATAAAATAGAATATATCATTAAAATTGATTAATTTAGTAGATCATTCAGATTATGCAGGTTGATCCGAAATTTACCTGAACCCAACCCAAATTCTAATTGGATTTTATAATTATATATTAAAATCTTGTCGAATCAGAAATCACCGCCCCATGCTCAATATTTGGGCACATTTTCGGCTACCAGAATTATAGGACTAAAAACTGTCGTGTAAAATAAGAATATAAAATAAATCTTTATCACCTTGTATCAAAACATGTTGAATAAGTATGTTCTAATCTTCAAATCTATATTCTATATTAAAAGAGAATAGTGGTGTAATAATGTTCCCACCAAAAACTAAAATAAATTTTTTTATTTAATATTTATTCTATTATAATATAGATATGAAATAAACAATGATAAAAAATATAACAAAAATTACATTTATCATTTTTATTTAAAATATTATATCTTAATAATTTATTATATTTATCATAATTAAATAATATAACTATAATATCTTTTATTAGTTAATATTTAGATAAATTAGAAAAAAAAATTGTATTATATTATTTTAAGTATAATAATGAAAAAAATTATATATATGTAAATGATTTGCTAAAAAATTTAAGATATATATACAACTTTGTTAATTAAATTTTAATATTATAAAATAAGAAAACGTATATTTGATTTGTGTATCGTGCGGGTGCAAATCTAGTTAAATTCGAAATAGAGCTAGTCAGTAAAAAAAAATTCGAAAGTAGATAAGTTTCCTTGGGACCCCTAGTCTTGCATGGAACTTATATCTTCTCTCTCTGTTTTTATTTCTTTAGAAACAACAATGTTTTAATAATATTAAGGAATATCAATTTATTTAAAAGATCCAGAGGTGATCACAAAGCAAATTAAATGAATCGAATGAGATGCATGAGCTTGATTCAATCAAGTTAAAAGTTTCCAAGAAAAAGTTTGTTTCAATATCAAACTGAAGCTCCATCATATATTATTCTTTTATTTTTACAAAATATAATTTGTTATATAACAAGTTAAAAGGGCAAGAAATTTAAATTATATATTAAGTTCAGTAAGTTTGTGCGACTTATTTGAACCTAACTCGAATTAAATAACTATTCGAGTAGCCGAGCTGAAACACAACTAAGTTAATATTGAGTTGATTTTAAATTTTTTTGGAGCCTCCACATGGATTGCATATCATGAATGGCATATATTGAGCATTTATTTTCCCCAAAAAAATTGGCAGCTCCGGTTGAGAAGTTGGTGCGAGTGGTGGTGATCAAGGAGATCAAAGGGTCGCAATATGGGGTGCAGTTGGAAAATGCGGTTAGGGATCGTTTGGCTGAAGAGGATAAATACGAGGAAGAGGAAGAAGAAGCTTTAAATCATGTTGTCGATTTCTTCCAATCCAAATACTTCAAGAAAGACTCAATCCTAACATTCCATTTCCCAAATGCTGCAGCTGCTCCTCCTCTTGAGGTGATCATATACTGATTTCCTTTTTTTCTTTTTTTTTGGCAAATAATGTTTTTATTAATTGGGTTTTGGTATAGATTGCATTTGCAACGGAGGGAAAAGAAGATTCGAAGATAGAGGTGAAGAACGCGAACGTTGCGGAGATGATTCAGAAATGGTACTTGGGTGGAAGCCGGGGAGTGTCTCCGACCACCGTCTCATCCTTGGCTGAAAATCTCTCCGCCAAACTCAATATTTAAGTATTTTGATGTTTAAGATTCTGTAATTGGATATTTCGAAACAACTTGATGGAGTTTGTGAAACTTAAGTTACTATCGCATTTTGTTGGGTAATTACGTATACACAAGGTCAAGATGATATCTGACACTAACAAAGCCGAGGTTCACGTGGATCAATCTTTAACTTATCTACCACGAGACGAGAGCTTTATTGATTGAACTATTTTTTCAAATTAAGCTAAGCTTAAGATATATATCAATGACTATCCAAGAGTTAGAACAAATTCGCCTAACAAATAGTTGGAGTTACTTTCAATATTATTTGAGCAGTTTTTTTTTTTTAATAAAAATTACGACTGATGAGTTAGAAAATTTAATTTGGGTGCAGTTAATAACACGTACTTTAACTTTGTCCTTATTATGGAACTAGACTTTTTGCATTCATTATTCTTTTGCCCACGCTTGCCACAGTCGAAGCAGTTTGCCTTCGAACTTTGATGCCTTTGAGGACTTATTGCCCTTTGAAGTTTGTTCGAAATGATTTCGCTTCTTTTTTTTTTTTTTTTTTTTGAATAAGTCTACATTAATCTCAAACTCACACACACACTCACACACCCAGATGTTCCCTGGGAGCTCGAACCTGTGACCTTTCAATCACAGAAAATGTGCTTTAATGATAATGAATAGCTCCAAAATTAAGAAATCTAATAACAAATTTTACGACCTGATTTGTGAAATTTGATGATTTGTGAAATTTGATATATTACGATCATCCATTGAGAATTGATGTCGATCCTATACTTTTTAATTTCCAAGAAATTAAACTTTTGCACACTTAAAAATTACTCCATAATAATAAATTTCAACAATCCCCATATAAATAGAAAAAGCCATGCATAATGCAAATTGAAACCACAACGGAGTCTTCCAAAACCATCATTGCATTTGGAAGAAATAGTTTTGACTTTGAACTTTTCATATCCATTGTTATCATATACATTGGTGGATTAGTGACACAATGTCGTGGACTAGACAATAACACTGGAACAAATGATATCTCGATCCTCATTTGTTCTCACGTTTGAGACTATTGTTGGTCTTGAAGAACCATTTTGGATTCATAAGAGTTTTGTTCGAAGCTGCCCACTTATGCACTTTCATAGGTACACTCTTACCCGAAGGTATTTGTACATAACCAAACAACACAAGGTTTACAGAGTAATTAAGTCTTAGGACTTAACCTTTTACCACATGTTGAAGGGTGAGGATTTTATTTTCTGAGTGTTAACTCACTACCTCATATAGCTTAGTTTTTCCATTGAACCAAGTTTATGAGATCTCCACTCATCAAAGTAGCTGCGGCTAAGTTAAGGGCGCACCTTCATAAAATTTACCCTTGCTGCAATGGAAGCTTTATAGTTCCTTCCTGAACTCTCCTGGGGGTTTTGGCAACAACCCGTCGTAGTCAATCTCTTTTTAGAGATGTGATTGTTGGATGCTTCCTAGGATGGAAGTTATCCCAATGATTGTTCCTTGAATAAAGTCAAGGAATTCTCTTAAATGCAGTGTCAAATATTCAATATTTGACACTTGTTGTTGAGAGCTTTGAGATTCTTCTTGTCTCTTTAATGAGCTCGCAACAGACTACTTTCTCACTTTTCTTCGCTTGTCAGAGGTATCTCTTAATAATTACCTTTGCAAATGTAGTTGAAGTGTTTGTTTTCATAGTGGAATCTCTGAGTAGTCGTATGGTAGAGGGGAGCTCTCTCTTGTTTGGACTTCTCTTTTATATCAGGAGATTCAAACTTTCAATCTCCAGATCCGTTAGACACAACGTCTCCTTTATCTAAAAGTGGTACTTGCTTTTTCGTCCTTTCTGGCGTGGTACAGTGCCTTTTTACCTACTCTGGGAAGGCTATTCGTCCTTGGTTGTACCTTTTGTCAGAATGGTAGTCCTTGGTTCTCCGCCATCTTCTGTGGCGTGTCCACCAGATGCAGCGCCATTTCAAGTAGCTCCCCAAATTTAGTATCATATTCTTCTACAGATAGTTTCCCCTGCTCAAACAGGAAGAATTCAACCTCCCTCTCCTTCCGATATTGCTTCGGAATGTATTTTTTGACAAGGCTTCCTTGAATCTGTCCCAGTTTAACTGATTCCTCTCTCCCGGTGCCACTGATTTCACATAGGTCTCCCACCATCTATCGGTCTTTCCCTTCAACTGATATGACATACAGTTGATCTTTTCTGACTCGGAGCACCTCATGTGCTTGAAAATCTTCTCCAGTTCCCTGACCCAATCTTCAGCAGCCACTGGACCTCCTGTCCCGTCAAACGTTGGAGGCTGCTGTTTTGTGAAGGTTTCCACCCATTTAACAGATGAAACCTCTGGTATTCCTTCGTGCGGTGGTGGAAAATATCCGTGTTGGGCTGCCGCACTCTCATCGTCGGACACAATCTCATATTCTTCGTACTCTTGATTGACAGGGGCTTCCTCCCAATACGGATTCTCATGCTCTAGCTGCGGGTTAGCTCTCCGACGGCCTCTGCCTCGCTGGCCTCTACCTCGGCCTCGCCCACGGCCTCTGCCTCGACCGCGTCCTCTGCCTCTGCCCTGCTCTATGTATTCCATAATCTCTTTCTGCAAAACAACTCCAATTAGCAACTTCACAATAATCTCGATACAACATCCATCATTAAATCAAAAGCCCTTAAACAACCACCGACAATAGCATAATCAAGTCAATCCAATAATATTCAAATAACACCGACCATAATTAGTCTCTCATCATACATAACAATAAGGGTTCACGAAATATAACAAGGTACGACAAAACGTCGTAAAGATGTCCAAGTCCAAGTACAAAACAACAAAACATCCAGTCCGCAACATCTCTCACTCGGATCCCTCAGACGGATCCTCCTCCTCCTCATCGTCCTCCGTCTTCATCTGTCCCTTACCCCTGTCCTGAACTACCGTCCTCCTGCCCCGGCTGCCCTCAGTGTCACTAGATAAGCAGATCGGCGCCTGTCTCGTCCCGTAGCCATGAATGATCCCATGGCCACCAAACATATCCTCCCATCCGCTAGCAGTCGGCCTCGGCCTACGCTGTCCTAACCGGCTGGGCCCTCCAATATCATGCTGCGACTGCTGAACCGATGGTGCGGGCTGATCATGACATCCAAAAGGCAACGTCGGATCCTGATACGGTGGAGGATACTGAACTGAAGTTGTGGAAAAATCAAACCTAGCATACGGATCATAAGATCCTCCCTGCTGTAACCCGGGCAGGGGTGGCGCATAAGCTGCTGCAGGTGTACTCGGTATAAGTCGTACTCTCGGGCGTGACGTGGGTATAGGCGCAGGTGCAACCTGAGCAACAGATGGTGCAGGCGGTGAAGCTAGAGTCCACTGTGGCGACGAAGTTCTGGTCTTGGATGCCTGAGTGCCTCTGGAAGATGCTGGCGAAGGATTCCCCTCCGCAATCACCTTCTGAATCAAGTCTGCCATAAAGCGTCTGTAACTCCCTACGGTGCCCGACACGCTATCACAGTGCCATCTAGTCAGCGATAATAACCAATTGGTCCATCTGTCCAGCATGAGGTTTCATTGTCCTCTCCACTGCCTCGCTATCTGTCACTCCCAAGTAGCGTACTCTCTCCCATAACACCAGGTAGTCCAGTAATGCCGATGCGAGGTTCTCCTCGAAGAAAGGAAGGTGCTCCCTGAATCGTCTCACTAGCCTCTCCTGGGGGTCCATCTGCCACAACAACAACAACAAACGGTCAGTCTCAAGGTCAAAATAACATCACCATACACAACTCTGTGTCTCGGTGGCACTCGTCCTCCGATACACTACGCCAAGGGTCTAACTGATCCTCGTGCTAACACACTCACTCGAGTCTCGACTATACTTGCCAGGCTCTCTGTGCATTCTGCACACTCAACTCAACTACTGGATTCTCCAGTCACAACACAAGGTTTAAATTCTAAGTTTAATAGCCATAGGTGTCGTTTCACTCCACCCTTACAACACCAATTCACAACAACCCACCAAACCAAGTCAATGCCTTTTCAAGGCCCACAATTAATTAGTTAGTCTTGGTTCATTCTAATTAGCCCTCAGTTCAACACCAAAATATATCACACTACAGCTCAACACAACTAGCACATCTATAGCCGTAACACCAAAATTTTCAAATGCTTGCAATTAATTCAATAATCAATCAAACCAAATTCAATTCACACTTTCAAAGATGGTCACCTCACCGGTGCCATATGAAAACCATTTCCAACTTTTGAAATATCAAAACTTTCTCAACTCACATAAATTCTCAAACTTTCATAATCAAAAGCTTTCTCAAACTCAACGCTTTCAAACCACTTCATCAACGATCAGTGTTAGCACTCTTGCTTAACACGAAATTAATTCAATCCAAAACAACTCACTCCCTTATTCCACATAACACGGTTTTCTTTCAACTCTCAAAATTACTTTCAATTAAAACTCAAGGTTTTCAAAGTTACTCAACTCATCTTGAAATTGCAAGCGGGAAACTTTTATATCTTGAAAACGTACCTCAAGTGGCGTAGGATGGAGTAGGGTGTAAACACGAGAAGACACTTCAACCAATCTCTTAAGTTAAAACACTTTTAAGACTCAAAGTTTTCTAAATTGATTTCAAATTGTTTAAAATCCCAAAACCTCTCGCTCTGATACCACCTCTGTAACGCCCCCAACTGACCTTCCCTATTTTGGGGTCGCGTTACATTGATGTTCAGGTTTTCCAAACAATTTCTCAAATAAACAAAGCGGAAGATTTAATTAAATAAAAAGGTAATTAATTACTTCAGAATCATGCTTCGAGTCCGAGTTTAAGAAACAATATTTAAAACCTTTAAACATTCCAAAGAAGGGAAGGATAAAATAGAGTGTGTAGCAACGTGTGTGAAACGTGGCAGAGATATGCATATCTCAGGATCTATGGATTTCAAAACTCTTTACATCGCCAGTTTACACCCCTTCTCTCCCATCCGTGCTGCTCAACCTGCGTATTTTAGAAACAATACGAGGGGTTGAGTACTAATGTACCCAATGAGAAACATGCTCGAAAAACATACATTATATATATGAGAATATGCTATGCAACTCACACAGATAGACATGGGGTTTTGTTGAAAAGAACCTTGCTATCTAAAACATTTTCATTTGCGCTCTATTTTACATGTTATTATATTTGTTTCAATGTTGTAACTGGAAGTTGGCCGATTCCAAGTTACGATGATCAGTTAGAAATGCAATACACACTCAACCTACTGTCATCTAAGTGCACTAGTCTCAGAATTTTACCCTTGAGACCCGATCGTTAAGCTACCACTGGATCCAAAACATGTGAGGGCTTTTCACATCACTTCAATAAATATGTGGGGGTTGTACACCCCACTTCACAATAATGTGGGGGCTTTTCACCCCACTTCTAACTTAATGAGTTCTAGCACAGTTAAAATTCTGGTTCTAAACTCATTAGTATAACTCTCTGCCGATGGGAATCGACAGAGGACAAATATAATAGCACAAAACATGCATAGCATCTCATTTTAAACAAAACATTTTAACACGTTTTGAAAAGAAAACACGTTTTTGCTTTTATAGTAAAATAGTTTCCCACCTGGTGTTTGTCTTAAGGTATAGATGCTTTCCCGCTAGTATGAGCTTAACTGTTCTCCAACTTCAAACTCCTACAATATAATCAGGGTCAACTAATTAGGATAAACGATCTAGGACAATTGCAAATTTAACCAAATCTAAATAACCAACTCATAGTCAACTCAAACCTAACATGATTCTCATAATTTATCCTTCGTTCTAAACCGACGATGTTAACGTCTCATTTCACAATCCAATGCATGATTATACACCTAACATGTGTCTATAATCGTTATATAATCTCAGGGATCAAATATAATTCGAATAGGAAAAGAAACGAGTCAAAAATCAAGCTTAACACATGGAAACCACAGCCCATACTGAACGGAACACGTCCGTCTCGAACGGGATGGATGTTCGGAATTCCTTGCCCAGTCGAGGGCTGTCCCGAATGGGACACACCCATCCCGAACGGGATGGGTGCCCTGCTGTGCTCAAAATTGTCGCGACGTGTCCCGAGCGGGATGCTTCCGTCCCGTTCGGGACGCGTCGTCTTCTTCGCGAACTCGCCGGAAACTACACATGAAACTCGACAAAAACACCATTCCATCCATCCGATTTCACATGCAATCATATGTAATCACTCCCTAGACTTCCTAGAACACAAATAACGCCTTCAAACATGAATCTAACACAAAAAATAGAAGGTGGAAGAACGCTCACCGAAATTTGCTTCTCCGGCGGCGGCGTGTGATTCCAGCGGCTAAACTCGCGTCTCTTGTAGTCAAAATGCTCCCTATCATTCAAAGAACACGAAAACACAACCCATATCCCGATTAAACTCCGATCTAAGGGAGTTTGTTCAACAAAATGAGAAAGGAGAAACTAAAAACCCACCTATCTTCTCTCTTCAATATCTCCTTCGTTTCTCGTCCTCTAGGAACCCACTTTAGCTCAAATCGAAGCTCGGAGGAAGAGCTACACGATGGTGGTGGCCGCTTGATCTGGGGTTGCCCGAGTCGACCGAAAACTCGCCGGGAAGAAGGGCTGACGGGGAAGAGTTTGGAAATGGGGCTGCTCTCTCTCTATCTCTAGTTTAGAATAAGGTGGAGACAAATGAGTGTAATTCTCCCTATATATTTGTCTTGTAATACTTCATCCCCCACAAAATATAATGTACTTTTATATATATATATATATATATATATATATATATATATAAAACAGTATAAATTCATCCATTTCCACTCAATATATGTATAGCATACTTATATTCATGTAATTTCACTCATCCTAGTTAGTTAGATCCATATGTATACCTATGCATATACTTGTTCCATCTCATGATATCCATCTCAAAATCAAATAAAAACTTGGTATTTCCTTCCAATATCACTCTATCCAAGCTCCATAAATAATAAAAGAAATTTCCAATTGCGATTAAATAAAATCGAATGCTCTCAATTTAAGGAGATTCTCTTCATTTAAATCGAGTAAACATTACAAAGCATAATTACATGCGGGGTATAACATATTTCTCCAATTCTGAAAGCTCTTGAATTTCTGTTGAGTACCTTAAAATTCAATATTGACTTATCAACCAGACTTACACATCCATTTGTGGCATTTTCATAATATCCATCATTATTGAGGCGAGTTGCTTGTTGGGTCGTACGGGTTCGTTCCCGTCCTTGCCTACGATTCTCTAAGCATTGACTTCAAAGGTGTTGAATTTCCCTCATCCAATCCTTCATCATGAGCCAAGTTGCTTTTTGAGTCGTAGGAGCTCGTTCGCATTCTTGCTTACGGTTCTCTGAGGGTCGAGTTCACTAGCGTTGGATTTTCCATTGTATCTGTTTGAGTCGGTCCGTGTGTGTTTCCTTGTTCGTCGATTCTGGGTTGCGATCTAAGCCATCCCAGCGAGGATCGTATCATTTTGGTATCAAAGCCAGGTCGTATCTTTCTTTTCTTTTCCTTTTAGCTCAATTTCGTGACTTGTCCGTTCGTGTCTTGTCCGCTTCATTTTTTCATGTCAGTTTTTGTTATTTTAAATTTTTTTTTCGCTTTCTAAATTACTATTTATTTTATTTTCATTTTTTTACTTATAATATTATTATTTACATTTTCTTCATATTATTATATTAATTTTCGTTTTTTTCCTCTTAGTACATATATATCATCAATATCTATTTATTCTCATCAATATATATCCTTATTTATTCATTCCCACCCATATATATTCATGTATATCCATTCTCATCCATATTTATGCATATCTATTGATATCTATTCACATATATTTTATCCATATCTAATCATATTTATCTATACATATATCTCATCCATATTTATCAATATATATCTTATCTAAATTATTATCCTTATCTATCCATATATCTTATATATATCTATCATATCATTTTTTTTCATCCATATCTATTCCTAAAGTCATTTAGGTAAAGTTTCTGCATGGCCAAAAAAAAAAACTTTGCATGAAGAAAAGAAATTGCCAAAGTTTGAACATGATGTGTGCCAAACAAGCCAACCAAAGGCAATGTAAGATGGTCATTTGAGTCCGGTGTAGACTTGGATTTGAGAACAAATCCCTTTGAAGAGGAGGGGAATGATGGAGATCCAGTTGAAAAGATTTATCAAGATATTTTAAGAAGATTTGTTGAAGATATGATAACAGATTTAATATAGCTTGATAAGATTTTATTTAGATTTAATTAGATTAGATTTGATTTCTATATTTGTAGGATTTAAATTCATTTTATTACAAAGGTATCAAGATATATTTTCTATATATCTTGATAGGTTTGATATATTTTTTAGATTTATTTTACTAGTTTGATTAGGATTAGATTTTATTTTCTCCTTATAAATAGGGCTTCATATTTTCATTGTAATTCAGTTTTCAATTTTCAATTTTCAGCTAATAAAAATTGTGAGCTTATTTCTCCAATGCTGAAAGCTCTTTAATTTCTGTGGAGTACCTTGAAATTCAATATTGACTTATCAACTGCACTTACACATCCATTTGTGGCATCTTAATTATATCCATCATCGTTGAGGAGAGTTGCTTGTTGGGTCGTAAGGGTTCGTTCTCGTCCGTGCCTGCAGTTCTCTAAGGGTTTACTTCAAAGGTGATGGATTCCCCCCATCATCATCATGAGCCGAGTTGCTTTTTGAGTCGTAGGGGCTCGTTCGCATTCTTTTCTACGACTGAGGGTTGAGTTCACTGGCATTGGATTTTCCATTGTCTCTGTTCGAGTCGGTCAGTGTGTGTTTCCTTGTTCATGAATTCTAGGCTGCGATCTAAACCTTCTCGGCGAGGATCGTATCACCATTAAGATTCTTCGCCGGCTTTCCGATTCCATGGTGGATCGGGTTAAACAAATTTTCTTTGTTGACTTAATGGCACAACCCTCAAATTTTGAACACGTATCCATTCGTGGCGTACAAATCATTCAAGTTGAATATAAAATTTGCATCACTATTATTGGTCCCAAATCAAAGTACGTAAGATATGCAACGGAAGTTTTACAAGCTTGCACTTATCTGAGCTAACTGCTCTAGCACCAACTTGGGTTATGAAAACGGTTAGTTTAATGAGAACTTTTACGTAGCCGATTTCAAGCAACACCCCAATACTTGAGGTGTTGGGTTTTAAATCCAATGCAATTAAAGAAAGCAAAAAATGACAAAGGATTTATAGAGGTTCGGACTTCAACTTTCCTACGTCCTCTCTTCAGACTAGCAGTCTGGTAATTCACTAAGTTTTAGGTTACAAAGAGGTAGCACTATCTATTGCTAGCTCGTAGATGTCGCATCTGCTAGTCCACTAGAGCATTCGCCTAGGCCTGGGTTCCCCTTCACTTCTTTAGATTTGGAGTGTGAGCACACCACTCAGCCTCTAGTTGGTCATTGAGTTCTTCCTAGAAAGTTGTCAGCTTGCGGTAAAACCAATAATGGTTACCACCGAAGAAGTGGTAGCTCCAAAATGGTTTCTTACTTTGATAGGAAGAAATCCAAAGTAAGCTCTTGCTAAATGCACAGAGACTCGTGTCCAATAAGGCACACGCATGAAAATAAGCTGGTAAATAGCCTGATAGCTTTGAATAATTTTACATTGAACTTCTGCAGAGTTTCAGTGTTTTTGTAATTCGTGTAGTACTTCTCCTCTCGAACGCATCTTTAATCTATAGAAAAATTGGAGAATTTTTAATTGTAGCCATTGTGAGACACGAGGAATGTATCCAATCGAGTTGTCTCATATTCCTAAAATGTTGCATCCTTTTTTGACAATGGTAGGTAGACCTACAGCTTTTTTTAGTCAGAATGGCTTTGTGCAAGTCCAAAGAATCCTCCGCTGATTGTTTTCCTTGTTACTCCATGCATTTGCATTAGTTTAGGGACAATAATAGAGCATGAGTCGATTTTGGTGGGTTTTATTCTTGTGGTGCTTAGTTTTGCAGGAAAATACATCAAGAAGGTGAAAAGCTGTTCAAAAATGAAGAATTCCACAATTTGAGGTTCTGTTTCGAACGACATGCACAATATCAACCGATGTGCAAAGAAGACTCGGAAAAATATGAAGAAGGATTTCCATGTCGATCGACATGGAAGGTAGAACTGAGCTGAATGTCGAGCGAAGAGGAGATCAAGGTATGAGCCGCATGTCGATTGACATACAGAGTAATGTAAGAAGGAAACACATTTTTACAAGTAAAGCTCGAGAATTTAGAGGAATTTCCATAATAATCTTTTCCCTGCAATTCAAGACCTCAAGACCTAACCCTATCACTATAAATACTCATGTATTAAGTCTAGATTAACAATCTTTCAAATTATTTACTTTAAATTTCAGTTTCTTCCTTTAGTTTTAGTTCTTTACTTTTGCTTGAAGTTTGAAGATTGGATCAAGACCTTAATTCCTGTTCTTTTATGCTTCAAGTAAGTTATTTAATGAAGTTTAATATGTTTATTTCAAATTGTGTTTTTAACATGTCTGGTTAGAAACCTCTCCATCTTAATTGCATGTTGTAATTCAATTAATTCAAACCCTAATTGTTAGAAACTAGGAAACTGGTTTATCCTTTATTTGATGTTTTGGTGTGTCGAAACTAGCTTTAAGTTTCTAGTAAGTTTCTACATGTAGTCTTTGTATAGGATAAATCGAGTTGTAATAGAAACTAGAAACTTAAAGCTCAGAAGATCAAGAAGAAAGAGATCTAGTTTCTAAACTGGAAACTAGAAAAGAGCTCGAGATACTGAAATCAAGTTTCATAACTTAAATATGAAGAAACTAAGAAATTAGAAATCAGAAATCTAGTTTCGGAACGTGAAACTTAAAGAGGCCAGAAAGTCAGTTTCTGGAAACTGACTTTTCACCAAAGGAATCCAGAAACATAAAACTTGAAATCTGGAGGATTTCAGTTTTCAGTTTCAAAGCTTAAAGAGCACGTGAAAAGCGAGAAGACAAAAGGAATCAAAGCGGAACTCAAGTCTTATCCAAGATTCCTTAAAGTATGTCGAACTTAAATGATGTACGATGAATCATAAGTTTTTAACTTCCTCGGACTGAAACTCGCTCTGACAGAGAGCCGGTGAAAGTAAACTGCAAAAAGACCAAAGCAAATCAGAGTAGGGCACAGCAGGCTGCTACAACAAAGAATAATGGGCGATGATTGGATGATATAATTTTCGTCTCTAATGGATGATTCTTGTCTCTAATGGACAGAAATACAAATGGTCGACCAATCTGCCTATAAATAGCAGACCACCACTTCAGAGGAGAAAATCTGAAACTTACGTGCAAACAAGTCGAAACTCTGTAAAAAAGCACTCTGAATATCTCTGAACTTCTGTGTGTCTTCTGAAAACATGAGGCTAGCTTTCTAGCTCAAGCTTATCATTTGTGTTCATTACTTTTCATGTAATAAATACAGCAGTCAGTTTTCCATTCCAGAATTCTTGTTCTTACAGGTTATTACCAACCACCAACATTCTGGGAAAAATAGCAAACATCCACCATTCCAGTTTGAAGGTTGCGAGGTGCGTCCTCACTTCAAGACTGAAGAAGGAAGCAGACCAAGTTTCTAGGCGAGTGCAGTAGCAGGCCAAAGGACATTGGCATCCAATGAGCTAGTTATAGATCGTGAGAAGTCTTGTAATATGTTACTTAGTAAATTCTCGGATTAAGTTCTGAGGAGTGGACGTAGAAGTTAAGGCTCCGAACCACAATAAATATCCTGAGTCATTTATTGCTTTATTTGAGTTTCTGCATTCTATGTTTTCAAGCTTATTTGAAACCTTCAATACCTTCTCAGTATTGAAGTGTATATCTATGAACTAAAACTTAACACTATCAGAGTTTAAGTTTACCTAAATCAAGCTTTTCAGAAACTAAAAACTGAGTTTCAGTTTTAAGAGTGCAATCAATTTAATACTTCAACTGCATATAGAACTACTCTGATCTCGGGACCAACACTAATTAAATTGGTTCAAGTTCTCTAGTTTCTAATTCTAAAATCTAATTTAATTGAAGGACCGAGAGATGAAGATTGAATTAGATTAATAGTTATTAATTTGGGACCGAGAGAAGATGTTGACGGTACTTTTCGTTCGAATACGAGGCCCCAAGAACTTTAGCATGAATAATAACAAAAATAGTAGGAATAGAACTTAAAGAATGTAAATGAATGGAAATTAATCAAACAGAGCTGCAATACAAGATTAGGTCTCTATCGACGGCCGAAAAAACAGTTCGCTGACTACTTTGATACACAAAAATTTGCAATGCTTTTGAGGAATAATTCAATTTCATATATGTGAGCCTAGATGTCAAAAAATCGACTTACAAGGAGTATTTATAGGATTTATGAGCTACCTATAATTTCCCATTTTTACGCCAGGTAGCATTAATGAGTTTCTGGTTTATCGCAGCTGTTACAACGCATGTTTCTAGCCTTTTTTGAGAGTCCTGCGATCATAACTCTTTGCCATTTATTGACTCTTTTTGACCGTTGAGTAGTTCGCTGGATCCATATGGTACCTCAGCCTTGCTCATCGAACTACTTCTTAACTAGGTCGAACTGCCTTAGCCGGACTGCCTTATGCAAACTGGTTTAGTCGAACCACTCTTGCGGGCTGCTTTCCTTTGGGCTATCTCATCTGGGACAATTAGCTACTTTACCCTGCAAAAACTATCATTGGGCTGCTTTCTGGTCCTCTAGGTGGGCTGTTTATTATCGACCCCTAACAATAGCCCCTTCGACTTAGCAGGGTACTCTCTGTAGAGCCCGGTGAGTCAAAAAATCGAATAGCTTCATGTCGGTCTTCCGCTCTTTATAGGCAAGTTATATGTATTTCCAGATGTTGGCCCTTCGAACTCCTCGGAGGTGGGAGTCCGACATAATTAGGGTGCCTGTGAGCACCTCCCGACTCAAGGGACCAATTCCTCTATGGGTGATTCCCTTTGCTCATGCAGCTCCGGGAAGCTACTATGAATGTCGTGGCTGTAGGCCTGAAACCGCAGCATAATGGAGGGACAATTCGGGTTCTGTCCTGTTCTAATTTGGCCATCTGGTCAGCCCCTGCGAACTGCTTTAGTTTATCATTTTTGGGGTCTTAAGTGAGGTTCATGACCTCTTCGTAGTGTCAGAAGTGTTCATCAAAGAGAAACTTCAGTCTCAGTAGGGTTTCGAGTAGCTTGGATGAGCGAACTACTTTCATAACAGTTCGACATGTTGAACTGCTTTTGGAATTTGCTGCCCAAATTGGATGGCAGTTGTGTAATAATCACCAAAACCTGGGGCGGTTTCAAAAATTTCAATGGGCACGAGCCATTTAACCGTCGCTTTTGGCAATTTGATCATCAATTTTTCCCGAAACACACTCATTTTCTCCTTTTCACCCTGTCCTTGCAATTTTTAGCGAGCGATTTATTGTCTTCTCTGATGATCATTTTTAGTTCTCTTAATGTTCGTCCTGCATTTCCGAAAGGTAATCTCTTCCTCTTTCCACTAGCCTTGATTCTTTCTTTGATTTCTGTTTTTTCGGAAACTCGAGGAAAATAAGACTAGGATTTTGGTTCTGTGTACGGGACAGATGTGGGCTAATCGGGGTTCGCCTCCCTCTTCATTTCTTTTATTTAGGTTACTTTGTATCAAGACTTTTTCCTTTTATTGAGAATTTCTTCGCCCGACTCCGATTCCTAAAATCGTGAGAACTCCGGATTGGGGGACTTTAACCTGATGCCTCCGTTCACTCTTTCTCCCAATGGGATCCCAATGTAGAGGATTTCACTATACCTGATTGGAGTCTGCTCCTCCAGGGGCCGAAAAGACCTGGGTTATGTGCCAAAAGGAAAATTATCGAGGAACCTGCCGAAGATCCCGCTTCATCTTCTGATTCTGACGACAAGAAGAGGCTTTCTTAATTGATCAACAGGTTTGGTCGAATGATGGGAGGTGGTGAAACCAGTGGCGCCGATCGCAAAGTAGACGTGGTCGTTCCAGAGCCCGAGGTGGCCTGTGACTGGGTCTTACCCAGCAAATGGTGTACTCATCGAGCTCTGGGCGCTATTTTGGAGGTCACAAAGGATACAATGCGGGCCTTGGCAGACTCGGTTTCTTATCACAACATTGTCTACATCATCCCCCAGACCAGCCAAAGATGCTTCGACCCACCGACTTGGTTTGTGGCATTCTATAAGGTTGCGATGGAGAACGGGGTCAGGCTGCCTGTACACCCCTTTTTTAGCGAGGTGTTATCTTCATACAATATCTCCCCCTTCTAGCTCGCACCCAACAGCTGGTGTCACCTTGTCGGGGTGCTTTTGTCTTGGATGGATCTGGGTCTTGGCCTTCCGACCATTTGAGAGTGGCACTACATGTACCGGATGAACCAATATACAGATAAACACTACTACTATTTTACCCATTGGGATACGGGGAGGTCTTCGCTGATTAAGAAGCCTCCATTGAGGTGGACCATCTTTTTTAATCTTAAGCTCGATCAGAATCACCCTGAATTCCGTATGACTCTAATTGCCTTTTGTCTCTTTCTTACAACACACAATTGCACGGTGCTGACGGATGTCAAGCAGGCCAGGGTTGATTGTGCTTACAACGTTCGTGTCATGGATCACGAGTGGCACGTAGTTTAGCAGGGTCATGCCGGCACAGCCACAACCATCCTAGATCTCGATGTTCGACTAACCGAACTCCCCAGAATATGGTCCGCCAGACGGTGTCTGCAAAGCAGGTCACCAAGGCCCTCCAGAACAAGAAGAGGGTCTGCGATGAGGAAGAGGCCAAATATCAGGAGACGGAGTTGGGAACTTGACGACTTGGTGGTAAGTGGAAAGCACGACCCTGAGCTGGTGGAGCCATGGTCGCTTTAGCAGGGCATTGTAGGCTCTTGGCGCATCTGTCACCATTAATGAGACGCCGTCGTAGATGCTTCTGTAGTAGGTTGGAAAGGTCACCATACCAAGCATCATTTGAACTCCGCCGTTGAAGCCAATCGGGGGAGTTAGGCTTCGTACTATCTTTTCCTCAAGGATCTTCATTTCATTTATGACGTGCTGGAACAAAATGTTGGTTGAGCTCCCGTTATCAACTAGAATTCTCCTGACGAGGAAATTGCAGATCAGTAGGGAGATCAAAAGGACATCATCATGTGGATGGTCAAGCCCTGGTACTTCGTTGTTTGTGAACTCAATCGGTGTGTGCGTCGGGTTTCGTCGGGGCACCACAACTTCCTTGTGGGTCAGCCTCTTGGCTTTCTTGGCGGTGGATCTGGTCACGCCACTAATATCTAATGCAGTTGATGGTGCGATCTGACATGGGTGATTTGGTGGCTGATCTTGTGCTACCTCGGGGCTACTCGGGCTATTTCTCTCGATTCCAGGTTCACTTCCCCTTATCCAATAAAATCTCAGTTAGTAGTCCCTTTTTTAGGTGTTCGATCAACTCTAATCGCAAAGCTCTGTAGACCATTGTGGTGTGCCCGTGATTGTTATGGGAGTCGCAGAACTTCTGGGCATCGCGCACGGAAGTATCCATTTTCATCTTTTCTGGCCATCTCACATTTTTGGGCATCAGACGGAGTATGTTGTGGACCAAGTTTGCCGGCTCGATCGACAAAATGTACTCGGGTACATACAGGCTCGAGCTGTTAATCTGCGGCAGCCTATTGTACGGGTGCGACCTCAAGGGATGCTTCACGGGGCTTGCGCCGATGATCCTCCCTATGTGCCGGCCTCCCACCACTTCGGCGTGCTTTTCTTTAGGGTTTGTCCTCCTCCCACTTGATCAGTGTCCATGCTCTATTGAGCGCGTCGTCCATGGTCTAGCAGGGGTATATAGGTAGTTCGCGATAGAGGTCTGAGTCCACATCCAAACCCTTAGTGAAAGCCCCTCTGCAGTGCTATTTGGGAAAATCGGTACAGCCACCAGCTCCTTGTTGAACCTGGACAGACATGACTTGAGTGGCTCGCCCAGCCTCTGGATCACTGTGTACAAGTCGTCAGGATTCTTATTGAGCCTCCGACTACTCAAATATTGGCGAAGAAACAGTTGATGTAGTTCGGGAAATGTTGAAATGGAGTTCCTGGGCAGAATAATGAACCACCGAAGTGCAGGGCCGATGAGGATTGACCCTAGCTCTTCCACATGCACGCCTCTTGTGGTGCACTCAAGATTGCCAGGGCGAACATTTTCTGCTTGTATACTGCCACATGGTTCTCCTAGTCGCCAGTCCCATCATAGAGCACGAAACTCGGTGGAGTGAACCATGCTGGTAGCTCGGCCTCCGCAATCTCCTGATAGAATGGAGATTCTGGGTAGCTTTCCCTCACGAACATCCTTTCTGGTGGTGGGAGACCGAAAATTCTGGTGATGATGGATTTGAAGTAGCCTAGCCACTACTAAACCATTGCTCTATTTGAGTCAATGCAAGGTTGTCGGTCTAGTAGGGCTCCAGATCTACCTGCATGTTTTTGTTTGGAGTTTGTGGGGTCGGCTGCCCGTTTCCAGCGCTATCAGTCTGACTGAATTCCTACTGCAGGTTCTGAGTCATGGTCTGGTGTTCTCTGCTGGCACTCCCTAGCTCTTTGATGATTGGACGCGTGCTAACTTGGTGTTGTAACCGCCGGTTTTCACGATCAAGGAGCTTGTGCCTCCGCAACATTTCCTCCATTTGCGTTCCCATCCTCTCCATAACGCCCCTTGCGGCCTGGACTTGGCTAACCAACTGGGCAACTTATGGATCCCGCATACTAGAAGGCAGGGGTAGAGGGAATGCCAGCTCGCTGAGTGGCATCACATTGAAGGTCTGAAGGAGATCATCCACCGTTTCACCGCGGTTTGGGGTTGGGGGCCTCCGCGCCCGGCTGTTGCGAGTGTCCACGCTCGGCACCTACAGGAGCCCCTCGTCCTGTGCCTGGGTTAGTTCCACGGCCTGCCCCAGTCTGTGGAGTGGCCCTTCCAGTGTCGACTTCGATTATGGTGGCGTTTTTTTCATCGTCAACCATTTCCTGCAAAAGAGTTAGCGTAGCTTTCGTTTTAGGGGCCCTACAGTGGACGCCCGATTGTTGAGGGTACTTTTCATTCACATACGAGGCCCCATGAACTTTTGCATAAATAATAACAAAATTATTAGGAATTGAACTAAAAGAAAGTAAATGAATGGAAATAAATCAAACCGAGCTGCAATACAACATTAGGTCACTGTAGACGGTCAAAAACCAGTTCGCCGACTACTTTGATAAACAGAAATTTTCAATGCTTTTGAGGAATTATTAAATGAATAATACAATTTCATATATGTGAACATAGATGTCGAAAAATCGACTTACAAGGAGTACTTATAAGGATTTACAAGCTGCCTATAGTTTCTCATTTTTACGCCAGATAGCATTAATGAGTTCCTAGTTTATCACAAATGTTACAGCACACGTTTATAGGCATTTTTGGGAGTCCTGCGATCATAACTCTTTGCAATTTATTGACACTTATTTACAGTTGAGCAGTTCGCCTGATCCTTTTGGTACCTCAGCCCTGCTTATCGAACTACTTCTTGACTGGGTCTAACTACCTTAGCTGGATTACCTTACGTGAACTGGTTTAGTCAAACTGCTCTTGCAGGCTGCTTTCCTTTGGGCTATCTCATATGGCCCGATTAGCTACTTTCCCCAGGAAAAACTATCATTGGGCCGCTTTCTGGACCTCTAGGTGGGCCATTTATTATCGATCCCCAACAGGAGATAAATAAAAATTGGAAGAGAGAAACTTGATATGATTGTTTTCTGCATTTAAAACAAGATTCAATTGTAGGATTTAATCTTCCTGTTTATCAAGATTGACTAGTTTGTGTAATTGAGACTCAAAAGGTAAAATTCACTTGCTAGTAATCTAGATTTTAATTGACAAACAAGGAATTAATTCCAATTTATCAGATTTCCCACCATAATTATTTATTTGGTTTTGGATTAGTTGTTTTATGCATGTTAATTAGATTGGTTGAATTCCCTTTGATCTTTGACTTTATTTATCTTATTTTAATTCAAAATTTATTTTCTCAACACAAAACTATTCTCAATTTTTGAATGCACTGAATCAACGTTTGAAAAACTATGTCCAGTATGTGAAATAGTTTCTATATACTTTTCCCTTGGGTTCGATAACCTTGTGGTTGATATAAATTTATTTTCTCTCTATGCTATAATTGTATGTTGTTTTAGCATCGATCAGAGACAAACAAGCATTAAGGATGCCAATAGACTATAAGTTCTCCTTACTTAAAGTTCGGGCTCAAAAAGTCACACACTTGTCTTGGCTCTGCTTGTCTCTAAATCCTAGTTCGTAACTCGCCCTAGCTGGTGAATATCAGTTGATGATGACATGTCAATCAGCAACCTTCAAAATAATGCTACCAAGCTGGTAGTTGGTTTCAGCGTTCTTTGCTGATTACCATTTTCTAGACTTCCAGCTAGTGGCTATAGGGATTTTCATTGTCATGAATTGAACCACAAAATCTAAATAAACCCGGTTCGTTCATAGATGTAAAATATTTATCATTCGATATTTAAATCCTAGCATGCTCCTATAAATTTAATGCAAAGGATTTAGGGTTACCTTTTGATTGCAGATCTGGATCTGGTTCGCGTTGAATCTGAATCCGATTTCACTATGCGTATCAATTAAATTTGCGTAACAAGAAATTAATATTTTTCAATATTAATTCAAGATTTAATTGAAAGAATCAGAGATTAGAGAAATCTTGTGTTCTCCAGTCTAGGTCTTCAGATTTGTATCTCTTGCTTTCAATCCTGCTACAGGTGAGGATTCCACAGGATTGCACAATGTAGGACAGAGTCGAATTTCTTCTTCCCTCTACAAGGTTTTCACCACCCCTCTCAGTCTCTAGGGTTTCAGTTGTTGTGACTTATGAAATCTGAGAGGATGATGGGCTTCAATAGGCAATTAATTTGGCCAGATCTGTGACCTAATGCAAATTATAAAGTGGGCCTATGAATTAATTAATTCTCATCTCCACAACTCATGACACAATTAATTAATTAATATTAATTTTTTTCACCATAAAATTAACATTGACCTACCCCTTTATTACCATGTCATGAGAACGGGCTGCATTAACTTGATAAATCCTCATATTTAAGGTTACTAAACATTCATTAATTAATTGGAGCTTCTGACATGCTTCACACAATTAATTAATATCTTATTTTCCTGAGCAGTATCATTCAAACATTATCACCCGTGTTTGAACTTAATCAGCCTCCAAGACTTTAAAACAATGAGCCTTATTGAGCTCCTCAGGGAAGGTCCCCATCCTTTACTCGGATATGGTAATCTAACTCAAGTCGTCAGAACATTGTACACAAGATGTTGTTACCCAAGATGTGGGTATACGAGCACGTTACTCAGGCTCTCCCCCATGGCAAGTCAAAGCAACAGTCAACCCATTCATACTCCTGAACCTTCGTTAGGATTTAAATTTAATCAAAACATGAGATCTTGTATTCTCTAAAGTCAGACAGAAGAATACATCTCACTGTGGTCCAATCAATACACAACCGCACATACATGCATATCAAGTGATCAAGACAAATCACTCATATCCGACTATGTTATAGCTTATACCGAAAGACTTATCCTTATGATTAGGGTGTCAATTTAGCCCGAAACTCGCGGGTTGACCCGATTAACCCAAGCCAAAATGCGGGTTAGGGTCAAAATATTTGGCCCGAAAAAAATTTAGCCTGAATAGCCCGGGACCGAATAACCCGAGGCCCGATAGGGTTGAGCCCGAAACTCGACAGGTTGACCCGATTACTTTTTTATTAATATATTTATCATAATTATAGTACTAAAATCTACTTCTAATATTGAAGATCATATTTATTAATTAAGTTTTAAGTTATATAATTATATTTAGTTCAAATATTGTTCAATACATAGTTAAGTATATTTATTTTTTAATTTAAAAATATTACTAAAATAAAAAATAATGTGTTTTTAATAGTTAAATTTATCATTATCTAAAAATTTGTGATGTGTTATGCATTTTTTATAAGAGAGAAGTATTATTTTGTTTATATTTTATTATTTAAAATATTAAAAGAGTGAAAAGATATTAAAAATAAAAATAAATAATAAATTCATTGGCCCGACGGGCTAGCCCAAAAATCGATGGGTTAGGGTTAGGGTCAAGATTTTTTAGCCTGAAAAAATTCCAACCCTATTCAACCTGGACCGATTAACCTGCAACCCGATGGGTTAGCCCGATTGACATCCCTACTCACGATGTCTCGGCTGTGATAATTATATTTATATTTCATTAGGTCAAGTGATCCATACGGTCTTCTACGATCTACTAAACACCGTATGATCTCTTTATCAACGAGATAAGAGGATATTATTGTTCTCGCATGTAAGTGTGTTTACAGATATGGGATAAAGCTAAATGTATACACACCATAATAAATGCTTTTAGTATATAGAACCCAACAATCTCCCACTTATAATCAAAGCATTACAATCCCTGGTCTAGATTATACAGTGTGTCTATCTAGCCTAGCTGTTACATTAACCACTATCAGTTGTAGGCATCCACCTCAGTCCTAGCCTATGAATATGTCCTTCGTTAGCCTTCTGTGGTAAACACTTTGTGAATGGGTTAGCTAGGTTGACTCTAGTGTCAATATTCTTGATTTGCACATCGTCTCTCGATACAATCTCTCGTATGATGTGGTACTTCATTTCTATGTGCTTACCCGCCTTGTAAGTCCATGGTTCTTTCGAGTTTGCTACTGCACCAGCATTATCACAATAGATTCTGATACTTTTGGCCAAACTCAGAATCACATCCAACTTTCAAAGGTAACTCCGGAGCCATACCACTTCTTTTCATGCTTCGGATGTAGCGACATATTCTGCCTTCATGGTGGAATTCACAATGCATTTCTGCTTTACGCTCCTCCAAAATACAGCTCCACCTCCCAAGGTAAACACGTAGCCTGAGGTTGATTTCTTCTTACTCTGGTCTCCTTGGAAATCCGAATCTATGTAACCCACATGGCATAAATCCTAACTTTGATAAACCAAACATTAATTTCTAGTTCTCTTCAAATACTTGAGGATGTACTTTACCACAGTCCAATGCGTCTATCTTGGGTTAGATTGATATCTCGCTACCATACCAACAATATAACAGATATCAGGCCTAGTACATGAGGCTACCCACCGCATATGCGTATGGTACAAGACTCATATCATTTTCTCCTTTGGTGTCTAAGGACTCTATTCTTTAGAAAGATGAACGCTAGGATGGAAAGGCTACAAACCTTTATTGGCGAGTTGCATGCTGAACCGGGCTATCATAGAGTCCACGTAGGATGCCTGAGATTAGCTTATCATCCATTTCTTACGATCTCGTAAGACTTTGATCCCAAGGATGTACCTAGCTTCTACCTAATCTTTCACTTGGAACTGTTCGGATAACCATTTCTTTACATCCGAAAATACTTCCACATTGTTTCTAAATAGGAGAATGTCATCCACATATAGTGCAAGGAACACCACGCTCCCATTGACACAAAGTCAGTAAACACAACTCTTGTTCTCCAATTATGAAAAACTATAAGATTTAATCACATCATTGAAACTTAAGTTCTAAGACCTTGAAGCTTGATGAAGTCTATATAGGGACTTCTTGATCTTTAAGACAACATGCTCTTCGCCTTTGCACACATAACCCTCGGGTTGCTGCATGTAGATATCACGATCTTCTTCAAGGTAACCATCACTATCCTGCCCTGGCGGCACGATTACCTACAAAGTACAACAATATGGTTAACAAGTCAGTGTCCACACCTTATAATAGAGCAAAGACAGACTCAACTTATGCTATTGTTATGCATGTAAATGGCATACCATGTCTAGCTTTCTTGGCTTGACAATCTTTCCTTCAGTATCCCCTCCCACTACATCTGAAGCATTTGTCCTTAGGAATAGCAACCCTAGGCTTTTTGTCAAAATTCATGTCCTTCCCAGTTGCCTTTCAAACCTTCTTCTTAACCACTCTCTTCCGCTTCAAACCATTTGATGGAGAAGAGTGAATTCCAGAAGTAGCTAAGACAACCTTTTGAGGGCTCATGACTGATTTCGCTGCTAACAAGTCATTGAGCAACTCATTAAGAGTATACTCATTCTTGTTCATGACAACATTCAGCCTGAAACTCTCAAAGGACTTGGGTTGAGAGTTCAGTATGATATCGACTTTAGCCTCAACTTCAATACCTCCACCGTGCATTGTCAGTTCATCCATGAGATGAGTCATGGAAACAATGTGCTCTCTCACTGAGCTACCATCAGTCATCTTCTTACTCACGATTTCCCTCATGAGATTGAATCTGACAGCCCTATACGTTTCCCCATAGATAGCCTCTAGATTGGTCATGATGTTATAGGCGTCCCTATGGTGCTGATTCTGTTGTTGTAGGGCTTTCGAATAGTGGTCATCATGTAGCACTTGACTACATTATTCGACTTTTTCCACTTATTGTATAAGTTTACCTCCTCTTGAGAAGATTTAGTTGTGGGTGCTTGGTACGATCCTCACCGGGAACGTTTAGATCGCAGCCCAGGAACTCGAACGAATTGACTCATATACGATGCGGAAGCAACTAAAGGTTGATAATAGGGGAAGATCCAACACCTTTGGATTCGAAATCCTTCATGCACCGTAGTCCAGATTGAATCTCCTACGACCCAAGAAGCGAATTGATCGAACAACGAAGAATATATGCGAAGACACCACTAATGAATATGACAGTCCGATTGATTAGTCGAGATTGAAACCTTAATGGAAGATTAGAATTTCAAGTATTGAGCCTTCAGAAATTAAAGGAGAAAACCTCACAATTTTATTAAAATCTGAAAACTGAAAATTGTTCAATAACAAGGCCTATATATACACAACTCAAATCCTAAAATAATAAGGCAACTAATTTCAAAAATAAAAGGGAATAAATCCGAAATTTAATTAAACAAGGCATGAACATGTTGGCCCAAAATAACTAAATAAATTAAACTAAGCCCAATCATTACACATAATTAAATTAATATCTTTTGGGTCGTTTAATTCTTCCAACACCATCGAATCCTTGGAATTATTTGCAGCTCAAATGCCTTTAACCAACGAACTCAATCCAGCCCTCAAAGTCCTTGCTCGAGCTCTAGTCATCGGCCCACTCGAAATGTAGACTGGATCATCTCTCACAGCTGCTACTTGGGCTTCATCATTCCCCTACTCTTCAAGAGGATTTGTCCTCAAATCAAAGCTATCTCCTACATCAATTGGAATTAAATCAGCAACATTAAACATAGCACTAACATCATACTCACCTGGTAAGTCCAATTTGTATGCATTATCATTCACTTTCTCCAACACTTGGAAGGGACCATCTCTACGAGGTAACAACTTCGATCTTCGCTGCAAAGGAAACCTCTCCTTTCTCATATGGAGCCAAACCCAATCTCCAGGCTCAAACAACATCTTCTTGCGCCCTTTATTTGCTTGCTTCACATACAGCTCAGTACGGAACTCTATGTTCTGCCCATGAATCTGCTTCACAAAATCAGCTCTTTTCTACCCATCAAGGTTAGTAAACTCTTGCACAGGTAAAAGAGATAAATCCATAGGAATCAAAGGATTAAACCATAGACAATCTCAAAAGGGGAAAACTGAGTAGCAGAATGAACTGAACGATTATAAGCAAACTCAACATGAGGCAAACATTCTTCCCAATTCTTAATATTCTTCCTAAGCACAGCTCTCAACAATGCAGATAAAGTCCTATTAACTACTTCAGTTTGACCATCAGTTTGTGGATGACAAGTAGTAGAAAACAACAACTTAGTTCCTAAGTTACACCACAAAGTCTTCCAGAAGTAACTCAAGAACTTAGAATCTCTATCAGAAACAATTGTCCTATGTATACCATGCAATCTAACAACTTCTCTAAAGAACAAAGCAGCAACATGGGATGCATCATCAGACTTATGACAAGGAATAAAATAAGCCATCTTAGAAAACCTATCAACAACCACAAATATAGAATCACTACCACGCCCAGTACGTGGCAAACCTAGCACAAAATCCATAGAAATATCAACTCAAGGTGCAGTAGGGATAGGTAAAGGTGTATACAATCCATGGGAACTAGACCTAGACTTAGCCTGTTTACAAGTAATGCATCTACCACAGACCCTCTCAACATCACGTTTCATGCGAAGCCAAAAGAAATGCTCATGCAACACAGCCAAAGTCTTAACAATACCAAAATGACCCATCAAGCCCCCACCATGTGATTCTAACAGTAATAATTCACGTAGAGAACACCTAGGAATGCACAACTTATTTTTCCTAAACAAAAATCCATCATGCCTAAAGTATTCACCACTAGCAGCTATCTCACATGCAACATAAATATCACCAAAATCCTCATCAGAAGCATACAAACCCTTAATGCACTCAAATCCATGTAACTTAGCATCTAAAGCAGAGATTAAGGCATACCTTCGAGACAATGCATCAACCACCATGTTTTCCTTACTTTTGTTGTACTTGATGACATAAGGAAAGGTCTCTACAAACTCCATCCACCTTGCGTGCCTCTTATTCAACTTGTGTTGCCCCTTCAGATGCTTCAGCGACTCATGATCGGTGTGAATGATGAACTCCTTAGCCCAAAAATAATGCTACCACGTTTTTAAGGCTCTCTCCAAGGCGTACAGCTCCTTATTGTTAGTAGGATAGTTCAACGTTGCTCCATTCAGCTTCTCGCTGAAGTATGCTATGGGCCTCTTTTCCAGCATCAAAACTGCACCAATACCAACCCCAGAAGCATCACATTCAATCTCAAATGTCTTAGTAAAGTTAGGAAGAGATAATACCGGGGCATGTGTCAACTTGTACTTCAGCAACTCAAAAGCTTTCTCTTGCTCTTCT
Source organism: Plectranthus barbatus (assembly GCA_026898455.1). Lineage (NCBI taxonomy): Eukaryota > Viridiplantae > Streptophyta > Magnoliopsida > Lamiales > Lamiaceae > Plectranthus > Plectranthus barbatus. The sequence continues at coordinate 235,591 of JAPKLW010000985.1, read as the reverse complement.
CCCCATCTGAACTCCACAGTCTTCTTAATCACTTCAGTTAATGGGGCTGCAATGCTGCTGAAATGGGGTACAAATCGCCTATAAAAGCTGGCAAGTCCGTGAAAACTACGAACATCACCAACATTCTTAGGTTGCGGCCACTCCTTGATAGCTCGAATCTTCTCTTCATCCACCTGCACTCCATCTGCACAAACAACAAAGCCAAGAAACACCAACTTATCTGTGCAAAAGATGCACTTCTTCATGTTAGCAAACAGTCTCTCCCTGCAAAGTACATCTTAAACAGACTTCAAATGTTCAAAGTGGTCATCATAACTCCTACTATAAATCAGAATGTCATCAAAATAAACCACTACAAATCTGCCAATAAAAGCTCTCAAAACATGGTTCATAAGACGCATAAAAGTACTAGGAGCATTGGTTAAACCAAAAGGCATAACTAACCACTCATACAACCCAAGCTTAGTTTTAAGAGCAGTTTTCCACTCATCTCCCTCCTTAATCCTAATCTGATGATAACCACTTCACAGATCTATCTTAGAAAACACACAAGCACCATGCAACTCATCTAACATGTCATCTAAACGAGGGATAGGATGGCGATACTTAACCGTAATGTTGTTGATAGCTCGACACTCGCAGCACATCCTCATGGTCGAGTCCTTCTTGGGCACAAGCAAAACTGGAACTGCACAAGGACTCAAACCATCCCTCACGTGCCCTTTGGCCAGTAACTCTCCAATCTGCCTCTCCAGCTCCTTCGTCTCCTCAGGGCTGGTTCGGTAAGCTGGTCTATTTGGAAGGGTAGCTCCAGGCACGAAATCTATCTGATGCTCAATCCCACGAATGGGTGGCAGCCCGGCTGGTGTATCATCTGGAAAAACATCCTCAAAATCCTGCAAAATAGATGAAATAGAAGGGGGTAGAGAATCAGGGATGTTAGTTAAAACCAGGTTCTCCTTGTAGATCAACAACACCAATGGTTTCTCCTCCTGAATTGCCCATTTCAAATCGCCAACCCTAGCTAGAAATGACTGTTGCACCACCCATTTCTCCTTATTTCTTCGTGGCTGCATCTCATCACCTAACTCCTTCTGCAACTGGACTTGATCCTCATAGACTTGTTTACGGGTCAGAGGAACAAGTGAGATTTTTTTCTGCCGGTACTCGAATGAATACTTGTTCGTGAAGCCATCATGCTTCACTCGCCTATCAAACTTCCACGGACGCCCCAAAAGTATATGACTCGCCTGCATAGGAATCACATCACACAACACCTCATCCTCATATTTCCCTATGTGAAACGGCACCTTGACTTGCTTCACTACTTTGATGACGCCACTATCATTCAGCCACTGCAGCTTGTATGGTCTAGGGTGCTTCATCACCTGTAACCCTAACTTTGTCACTATTGACTGACTCACCACGTTGGCGCAGGTGCCTCCATCTATAATCATGCTGCATAACTTATCGTTGATATGACAACGTGTAGGGAAAATGTTCTCCCTCTGCTCCACATCTCCGACTGCGGGCTGTGCATTCAAAGCCCTTCTCATCACAAAATTCAGCACTGCAGGCGCTACAATCTCTTCTTCTTCCTTATCAGGATCATCCAAATCAGGCATTTCCGGATCAGTCTCCTCATCAGTCACAATCTCTCCATCATCTCGAATCACCATGACTCTCCGATTTGGACAGTCATTAGCAATATGCCCAAAATCCTGACACGTATAACACTTACGATCTCTATTCCGGGTTTTAATGGCAACAAATTTACCTTGAACTGCGGCATCTGACCTGGGCTTCACAAATGGCTTCTTCTCCCCTCGAGGCTGCTCCTCCTTCCACGGAGCTCGTTTTAGTGTGGAACCACTGCCAGTCTGGTATTCTCTCCAACCTGTAGGGTTCAGCCTCGTATTATTGTCGTTGCCCCTCCTTTTGAGTTGTCCCTCAATCTTGATCGCCATGTGGACCATGTCATCCAGCTCAACATAATGTTACAGCTCCACTGTATTCCGGATCTCCCAGTTCAAACCAGCCAGAAACCTAGCCATTGTCGCCTCTCTATCCTCCACTACATTGGCTTGGATCATAGCCACCTCCATCTCCTTATAGTACTCATCCAAACTCCTACTACCCTGCCTCAAACTCCGCAGTTTGTTATACAGTTCTCGGTAATAATGATTCGGCACAAAGCGCCTCCTCATAACTGCCTTCATCTCATCCCATGTCTCTATAGATCTCTCCCTATTTCTCCTCTTACTACTAACCAACTGATCCCACCATACGAGAGCGTAGTTAGAGAATTCCACTGCATCCAGCTTTACTTTCTTCAGCTCAGAATAGTTGTGGCATTCGGACATCATCTCCACCTTTCGCTCCCACTCCAGATACAACTCGGGATCATTCTTTCCCTGAAAGGACGGGATGTTCATCTTGATTGTCCCCAGATTGTTATCATAAAACTCCTCCTCATAGTCATCGACGTCCTCCTCATCATGAGGACTCCGTCTCCCATTGGAGCCTCTGTCTCCTCAACCGCCACGTCCTTTTCCAGTACTCTTATGACTACCAGATGAGTCACGCCTAGTCCTTTCTATCACTGAGATTTCGAATTCATCCATTCAATGATGCATGGCATTCATCTCACTTTTCAGTAGCCTAGTCAATTCTGATTTCATGGCCTCCATTATGTACTTGACCTGCCCACCACCGACTATCTCATCATCTTTCAACCCCTCTGAACCACTACTTTTAGACATACTTGCACGAAAAGGTTAGATAGAAAAATAAAAAAATGGACCTCACCACCTCACGTACACTCTTGTATCACTCAGTTATGTCAAACACTCACACTCGTGTAGCGCTCGCAGTATAAATAGCTTTTTTAGTCCCTCTATTAATCTCACACACTCTTGCCTTTTACCACTCTTTTCTCCCTTCTAAAAAACTCAAAAAAATCCTATAAAATTCCACGGACTTCAATTCGATGAACCAACTGAACGGGAAGACTCTAGAAGACTCTAGGAAGGTAAATGATAAAAAACAAACAAAAAATTTATTCGGAAAAACTTTCAAAGGGCAATAACTACTTGATAATAATGGGATTTGGCCAAAAAGAACCTTATATCACTGCAAAGCAGTGTGTCTTGTAGATCTTGCCGAGACGTTTCCGAAAAGCATAATTAAGCCAAAAACAGACACCGGACACAAAAGTTACGACAAAAACGGGATTTACCAAAAAAACAGACAAAAAGACACTAGTAGAAATCAAGAAATTTGGGATTTCTGAATTATTTTTAATCCCCTTTTTATTTATTTTTTTTCCACACTTTTTTTTTACTATTAGTTTTTTTCGAACTCTTTTTTTTCAAATTTTCTTATTCTTTTTTTTCTTAAATTTTCACCCTTTTTTTATATGGTAACTACCAAATTGTTTGGTAATTCAAGAAGGAAATAATATGACCTCCAAGGAAAGGTATGAATAAGGTAAAGAAATATTTGAATTGATCTAATATGGTAAGAAAGATAATTCAACTATTGACTCACAAGGAATTTGAAACCCTAAAATTTTCGATCCAACAGGAGACACGAAAAAATACGAATCACAAATGACAGAGAAATAAGACAAAACAAGAATCGATTTTTTTGACACGAAAGAAAAGAAATAACAAAACTGAAAGACAAGGAAGAGGAGAGACACGACCTGGATATTGATACCAAAATGATACAATCCTCACCGGGAAGGTTTAGATCGCAGCCCAGGAACTCGAACGAATGTACTCAGATACGATGCGGAAGCAACTAAAGGTTGATAACAGGGGAAGATCTAACACCTTTGGATTCGAAATCCTTCAAGTACCGTAGTCCAGATTGAATCTCCTACGACCCAAGAAGCGAATTGATCCAACAACGAAGGATATATGCGAAGACACCACCAATGGATGTGACAGTCCGATTGATTAGTCGAGATTGAAACCCTAATGGAAGATTAGAATTTTGAGTATTGAGCCTTCAGAAATTAAAGGAGAAAACCTCACAATTTTATTAAAATCTGAAAACTGAAAATTGTTCAATAACAAGGCCTATATATAGACAACTCAAATCCTAAACTAATAAGGCAACTAATTTCGAAAATAAAAGGGAATAAATTCAAAATTTAATTAAACAAGGCCTAAACACGTTGGCCCAAAATAACTAAATTAAACTAAGCTTAATCATTACACATAATTAAATTAATAACTTTTGGGCCTTCGTTTAATTCTTCCAACACCATCGAATCCTTGGAATTATTTGCAGCTCAAATGCCTTTAACCAACCAACTCAATCCAGCCCTCAAAGTCCTTGCTCGAGCTCTAGTCATCGGCCCACTCGGAATGTAGACTGGATCGTCTCTCACAGCTGCTACTTGGGCTCCATCAGTGCTACAAGACAAATCATTAGCAGAACGAGCATTTGTTCTTCTGCAATCAGGATGTATTCGAGATTGTGCTTCCATTCCAGGAAGTAAGGAACAGTTAAAGGATTTTGTGCAAGAATATTGATGACATTAGACATAGACATATCTGAAACGAATACATAATTTAAATAAGAACAAACATGCAGAACATTTGAAACCAGATGCATTGAAACCTCTTGATAAAACAAATGCATTTGTTTCCACTAATTGCCCAAAGAATATCACCACAAGCTACATTCGTAGACGTTTACGATGTGACCCTCACCCAGACTACAGGCCTACCTCAATGAGTTGAACCCAATCATTTAGTTTCATGCCATGTCAAGAATTCTTAGACACATGAAACTAACAATTAGTGTAAACTTAGACCAAGCCAACTACCAAGAATAGGGAAGTAGCAACTGCATTATATCCTCAAATGCTTCTAAGCAACTAATCACAAATTTAACTTCAGCTAAAAGAGATCGATTTGACATGCATATGAAACCCATACCACATGACTCTTATAGCCTTTGTTATCTCTAATTTAAATCAATCCTAGAATACCAGTGAGAAACACAAGTACGCAAGCTCCACTCGTAGACGTTTACGCACAAGCTCTCCCACTATTCACTTGATATAAATTGTTTATTTAGAAATCCCAACAACTGCAACCCACGTAGCTCCGAGAATTAAAAAGCTACACTCGTAGATGTTTACTAAGACGAGAGGCACACTTACAGCCTAGGACCACTTTGTGGGGGTCTTTTGATTTTATTTAAAAAATCTTGCTTAGTATTTTTAATTCAAAAGATCTTCAATTGTGCATAAATAATTTTTATGCAATTATATTTTACCAAATTTTTGCATGTAATTAAACATATTTCAAAAATTCAAAATATAATCCCCACATAAAAATAAACACATAAGCATACTATAAAAGCATTAAATAATAAAACAATAAAAACATGATTTTCTATTATCTACAACATAATTAAGCACAATTGATAAATCACACAACATAAGAGTACAATTAAATCAAGCTAAAATATACTCATGGTCCAAAATAAAAATTTAATTGATATAGAGGACCTCGTCCATAAAATAGCTCCATATTCAATATGTTGGTGTTCGCTTTTTTTATGTCTACGCACCCTCCATTAATAAACCTTTACAAAAAATAAAATAATCATTTAATCGTCAAAAGACACATGTGACAAAGCGACGGATACAACCAAGCGAGAGTATATTAAGAAAGGATATCGTGGTCAAATCACATTATCTTTTATTAAGATTATGAGTTTAAATTTTTCCTCAGTTTGTGAATAATTAATGTATTATTACTATTATAAAAAAAATATATTGATAGGTAGCCTAGTAGTTAGTTTAGTGCACCGACTTTGCAACTTCTAAGAAACTTCCTACCACCTTAATAATGTGAACGAATTTACCATTTTCCGAATCATTAAAATCCTACATATCTCTGCAAATTGCAAATTTCACTGTAAAATTCTCCAAAAAAATCTAACCATGGCGGCCTATGCAGCTTTGGCTTCACTTATGAACCTCATACACGATATCCAAAACAATCATTCCCCTCCCGTTTCCGTCGACATCCAACAGCTTCTATCTCTCTCTCAAATCCTTACCTTGTTGATGGATTTTCTCCAAACCCCTGTTGCCGATGGCCACGAATATGATCCCTTGGAGATGGGTATTGCAAACGCAGCTTATGCTGCTGAAGATGCAATCGAGTCCCATATCCTGCATAAGATTACTCATCACCAACAAACCAAGATCGATGAACAACAAAACCACATCACCTTTTATCAAGATCTACAAGGAGTGATAGAAGAAATGGATTTGCTCAAGCAATCGGCAAAGAATATCGATACAGAGAAGGTTATCGCTGTCCATGATCAGGGCGTCTCTGCATCTGCTGCTCCTTTAAAATCTGTTTCCACTGCTATGGTGTGCTCTAATGCTGTCTTAAATGGAATCATGGAAAAGCTCACCAGAGGCCAAGTCATCCCAATTCTAGAAATGGGCGGAATCGGTAAGACTACTCTTGCTTCAAATATTTATGCACGCCCACTTTATTAAGCAACAATTTCTCAAAAATACAACACCAGAGATATTCTTGGTGAACTTCTTTCTCTAGCAACTAATAGAGATGAGAAAAAAGTAAGTGATATGAGTGAAGATGGTCTTGGATCAGAGCTTTACAAATATTTATTTGGTAGAAGATTTCTAATTGTGATGGATGATAGAAAACACAGTGTTACTTTCCAAACAATGGGAATGGCAGTCGGATATGGGTGACGACTAGGCTATCACAATTGAGTTCTCAATTGAACCCCACTTGTAGCCTTCAAATGGAGTTTCTAGATGAGGTTTATAGTTGGGATATGTTCAGCAAAATTGTGTGTGGTGAGAAAAGTTGTTGCCCTCAAGAATTGAAGAAAATTGTAGACGGACTTCCTTTGTCAATTGTTGTGGTGGGAGGCATTTTGAAAAAAACGTAGCAGACTAAAAATGTTGGAAATTAATAAGTAAAGTAACAACTAGGAGAACGATAAGCATGGCTTGAGATTGCTGAAACAGAGCTATAATCATTTTCCAGCATATCTAAAGCTTGCTTTTTATACATGGGGGTGTTTGAGGAAATCCAAGTCTCCATACTCATCAAGCTGTGGATTTCTGAGGGACTTCTCAAACCGATGAATGATAGAAGCTTGAAAACAATTGCTATGGGGATGGGGTACTTGAAGGACTTAGTTGACAGAAATCTCATACTAGTTCATGAGTTAGGTTGTACTGGAAACATAAATTCTTGCAAAATCCATGATTTGTTGAGGGAATCATGCTTGAACCAAGGGCAGAGAGACGGGTAGGAAGAGATCATCCTCAAGGACACTTCAGATAAAAAAGTTTTAAAGGACTTCAACTGCTCCCCCAGAGATATGGAAAATGCCTCAATGTTGGCATATCGAGTTCATCCCGAGTCAGTTTAGTCTCCCAGATCCTCCGAACGACGCCAATGATGATGATGTAGTCATCACGAAGGATTTAGGGAGGCTGAAGGGAGTAAAGAATTTAAAGTGTTGTGATGAGGTGGTTAAGAGAATCACTAATATCAAGAAACTGGAAATAAGATATTATGGGGTGCATGATTCATATTGTGTTGCCAATATTTGATTTCAAAGTAAAATGGAATCCCTCTCAGTCCGTTGTGATTATGAGTGAATTTTTCATTATCTGCATAAGATTAGCTTTCCACAATCCCTTAAGAAGTTGAGTCTTAAGGGTGAGTTTGAAAGGGAAGCAATGATGGAAATCATAGGCTCATTACCCTGTCTTGAGAAGAGGCTAGTCGGAAATAGTTCCAGAAACTCAAACACTTGAAATTGTGTGGGTGTGAAACAATGGATTGTAGCTTCACCTTGTTCTATTACATGAGTTGGAGGAGGTGCCTAGTGAAATTGGAAACATAGCAACACTTCAAATAATATCGTTTAACAACTGCGGTGAATCAGCTGTGAAATCTGCGAAAGCAATGGTAGAGAAACATGTGGAATTGCAAGGGAACAACTACCATTTCCTGCCCAAGAATGAAGCACTGAATATCTTGGAATATCATAACTTCACTGTTTTTAGCTGATTTAGAGTAAATTATGTTATAATTAATTTTTATTTGTAAATAATTATTCTAGCAACTACTATACTTTTTTTTTTTTGAATTTATTTTAATATTTGGAATTATGTGTGTAATATGTATGCAATATTTATTATAAATTTATAATTAATGTAAATGAGCAACTAATTATTTAATATACACAAAAAATAATTAATTAGATTTGCAAAAAAGAATATCTGAAAAAGTTAATTGTAAATAATAATAATAATACTTTAGAAATAATAAATAAGAGATGTGTTCAAATCTGAACTATATGTCTTGAATGAACAATGACCATATAACCATACATCTTATTTTTTGGATGCCTCCTAATGTACCACGTGTCATTTTTTAGTTATTTTTATATTATGTAAAGGGTAATATTGGTAACATATTATATTAAATTTGTTAGTTTTGGAAATACCTATATTTATGCATTTTATAAGATTTGTAATATCTTTTTATTTTTGGTTTCTATATCCAATAAAATTAATATATAATTAACGTCAAAATATTTTATTCGAAACTTAGGGCACAATCGCTACACGCCGGTGTCATCACACATCCCAATCACTGACGGAATCACACAACACCAAACACCCCGTTGGAGCAAGGACCCGTCGATCTTCCGAATTTCATTTTCTATTTCTTCAAAGTTGCAACGAATCTTTGAAGAATTAACAGTTTGATTATTCCACTTCTGTTAATGCGTTCAATACCGCCAGTGATGTTCCTTCCTCAACAATATCGGCTTATCTTCAGAAGATGCAGAGAGAAAGCCTTTTACAGTCGTTTGGCTGCTTGATTGCCTTAGCATACAACGAGAATGCACCGGAAATGCTAGATTTAGCACCACACGCCGTTCCAAACATGGAACAGCTAGAGGTCTTGAGTTTTGGGTTCATGAACTATTTTTTTTTAGTAAATGTCTAGTGGCTACGCAGCGCTGGATGTAAGGCACGCAGATGATGGATCCGGCCGTCACTTGGTGGATCACCTTCATGAGCAGATTTCATTATTTTTGTGTCATGTGTGATTATTATTGTTATTTTAGATGAGTGTCATTATTTTTGAATAAATGTTTCATTGTTCGAATTCCTGTTTAATGAATTGATAATTATTTATTTATTTTTTACATTGTGTGAACTTAGTTAATATGTAGTATTGTACGTTTTTTATTTTATCATTGTTACCTATATTAAATATCATTTTATCAAAATTATCGTTTTAATCTTAATTAATTTATAATACATCTTTAAGATCATTGTTATCTTTATTCAATATCACTGTATGAATAATTAAAATTATTTATACATTTAACGATAATATACTAGTGGAAGTTGACAGAATTACCTTACAATGACACACAAAGCCATAAACAATGACACACAAAGCCATAAATAATGATAACAATTAACTTAAGATTATGGAATAAATGGTGGTGTATTTTCTCTTTCCAATTTATATGATAATAATGGAAAAAATTGTGGGCATTTGATTTGGTAACTGAATCCGAAAAATAAGCATGTAGATTTAATTCCATTTCAATTTTTTCCGTTTAGGACTAATTGCCCTTTCAATGATAGAAGAAGCAAGCAATAATGATAAATGGTAACATAAAATCTGGGACGTCTATTTTCGAAATCAAGGGCTGGATTTTGGTCTCTGTTCATTTATGGACACATGTTCAACCATAAATGCGCCCTTAATAAATAATAGATAAATATTTTTCATAGTTGTTATTATATCATATAATACATTTATGACTATTTTTTGCATGGCTATTTGGACAGAAAAAAAAAACTTTGCTAGGAGTTCTACTTTAAATTACATTATATATATAAATTCATATTTATGTAGGGGATGTTAATTTAGCAAAGGATCGATGGGTTGGCCTGAATAACCCGAGCTAAACACTGGGTTAGGGTTGAAAATTTTTTAACCGATAAGAAATCGGGCTAAATGGTCCAGGCTAAACGTGTAGCGGGTTAAACGGGCTGGACCCGTCGGGCCACGGGTTGGCCCAACGGACTACTTCATTTTTTTAAAAAAAATATTAAAATATTTTAATAAAATTAAATAATTAAATATTGCAAAAATAAATATCAACTACTTTATTCTAAACTTGTTTTATATTTAGATGGAAGTGTTTCAGTAAATTTTATGTCACACAAATGATATACCTATATTTTAACTATTGAGAAATATTATTTTAAATAAATAATTTAAAAGAATATTTAAGAAAATATTGATTTCTAAAATATTATTTATTATTTTAAATAAATTTAATTCTTAGAGTTATTTAGATTCACAAGCTTATATAATTATGAGTAAAACTGTAATATCTTGTTAAATAAATACTTATTATAATTTACTTTATGTCATAACAAATTATTTAAGATAATTGTGGGACATCATCAAATTTATATATATATATATATATATGGAGTGACTCACATACTAAAAATTAGTTTGTGCTAAATAGGAATGAATCTACACCATTCATCTAAAAAATTCAATGGTTGAGATTAAAATATTTTCCCAGATTTTATGTTTTTTTTGTTTTATAAATCATGCTTAATCGAATTAAGCACGATTTATAAAGCAATTAAGCACGGACGAAAATTATGATTAATTTTTTATCTTTATGCTTTAATCTCAACCATTGATGCTATCAATCAAAGGGCTGAGTAGCACAAACTTTAATTTTAGCACTTGAGTGAATCTCTCTCTCTCTCTATATATATATATATATATTGCAATATGATATATCATGCAATATTCTTTTGTAATTAGTATATTTAATTAATTTATTTAATACAATATTATTGGAGTTATATAATTAAATAATATGATTATTTAATTTATCTAATGTCTTAATATACATCATTTTAAGTTAGTACTTAATTTTAATATAAATTATATATATAATTAATTTTATTAATAAAATAATAAATATACAAGCTTAAAAAAATAAAAACAAAAAATTATAATTTTGTCAGCCCGACGGACCAGCCCGAAAACCGAAGGATTAGGGTTAGGGTTGAGAATTTTCAACCCGACAAAAGTTGTAACCCGTTTAGCCCGGATCGATTAACCCGTAGCCCGATAAGGCTGGCCCGAAACCCAACGGGTTGGCTCGTTTGACATTTTTTTTTTGGAGCTAGTTAATTATTTCTTTTTTCTGCATATATTAAATAGCTGATTTATTGTTGATATACAATTTATTATATAATTAATTTCATTAGTTGTATTGATCTATAGACTGTATACAAGTAATAGTACGATTCCATGTTATTTTTTATGGGAGGTAAGTGAATAAAAATATTTGCATGCATTTTACTAAATAAAATATCAATTTAAGATAACAATGCTAATTCTTTGAGACAATCAGGTTGTTACTCAAAGGTTTTAGAAGAGTTCAATAGCAGATTGAAGTGTTGTTGTTTCGCGTCAAGAATACTAAATGCCTAATTCAGGCACTGGACTTATCTAGCCCAATAGCTATGTAGATAGCTAATCGAGTCAGGGTCGATCCCATGGAGAGCGGAGTCAGCTTTGTCAACTTTCAGTTTCACAAGTGTTTGTTGAAGCAATTGTGTTTCCTAAAATTTTAACTTGTTTGAATTGTACTCCCTCCGTCCCGCTAGATTAGGCCCACTTACCGAATTTGGCGTCCCAATTAAATTGGCCCCTTTCCAAAAATGGCAATTTTTTCATTCACAATAATAAAATATTCATTCCACTAACTCATTCTACACTCACAACTTTTAATTTTCGTGCCGAAAAGAAAGGGGCCTATTAAAATGGGACGGAGGAAGTACTTTCTTAATGCCTATAAACGTTTTAAAAGTATATCAAATTCTAAAGAGGTAAGAGTGGATGAGTAATCTGTTATGATATTACTTTTAATTGTGATCATAGGTTTCCTAACAAATGAGCAAATCCAGGGTAGATAATTTCCTAATCACTTATCAGATTACAATATTCGTCTCACCTAAATACTATCACTAGTTCAGGATGTTCCCTAATCGGGGCAACAAGGTAAGTTTGCCCAACTGTCATCATTTGGTATGTGATCACTGGAATATAATCAGGTAATTGCAATTAGGGGTGTAATCGAACCGAGCCGAGCCGAGTAGTGAGTTGCTCGAGCTCGGTTCGTGTGATTTTGAACAAGTTCGAGCTCGGCTCGAGTTCGAAAAATATTTTAGTTTTGAAGCTCGAGCTCGAGCTCGAGCTCGATTATAAAAGCTCGAGCTCGGCTCGAGTTCGATTCGGCAAGGCACTTGGTGATCTTGTAATCGAGCTAAAGCTCGTGAGCTCGAGTTCGAGCTCGATTTAACTTTGTAAGCTCGAGTTCGAGCTCGGCTCGAGCTCGTTTAATTAACAAAGTTTAATTTTTTATTAAAATACAACATGTGCAATTTATAAAATTCAAAGAACCTGTGTAATCATAAAATTGTAATGATAAAATACAACATCATTTGCATTGTTCTTCTGCTTCAACCTCAATATCAGGTAATTGTTGATCCATGTTTAATATTGTTGGACTTGTGGTAGAAGCTTGAGTTGATGTCGAATTAGGATTGGACATAATCTGCAAATAAATAGTCACAAGAGAAAAGATTCATAAAATTAAAAAGAAAAAACAAAGAAACTGATTCATGTTATCAAATAAAAAAAAAACAGATTCATGTTTGTGTAATGCCATCCACATTATAAAAGAAAAACAGATTCATGTTATCAAAAAGAAAAAAAAGAAAAACAACAGATTCAGAAACAAAAATGTACATGCCATTTGTATCACAATAACAGATCGAAACAAAAAAAAAAAAAGAAAAAAAAAAGTTGAGCAGAATTTTAAATGAAACTTGGAGCGTCGGTCAGGGGAGAAACAAAAAGGTTCGCGTTTGCAATAGCCAACCACAAATAAATGCACAAAAATGCAAAATAGCAAGATGACAGGATATTAAAAACTTAAATAAAATAACTACTCACTCCCAAATAAAACTGAAAAGAGTAACAAGAAAGAAACTACTCACTCCTAGGAACTGAGGGTTGGCGCCGGTCGAAAGGGATGGGGTGGCGGCGCTGCCGAATGCCGAGATGGAGCGTCGTTCAGGGGAGAATACAACGACGGGAGCAGGAGCCGTATGGGACAAAAGCAACGACGTTGCGCAGCAGGAGCGTAACAATGGCGGCGCAACGGAGGCAATTAGAGGACGGCGTCGGCATCGCGCAGCGGAGACAGCCTCGCGCAGCAGAAGGGCAACAATGGCGGCGCAGGAGGCAAGTAGAGAACGGGGGAACAAAAATTGAAAAAACCCTATCTATTCTGCTAATTAGATTTAGTATTTACACTTTTTTTTTTATCTAATTCATTAAATTTTTGTTTTATATTATTATCTGTATTTTTGTTTGAATAAAATGACTAAATCTGTCTGGATAATTAATAGATATGACTTAATTTAAAACCATTAAATCATAATAATATTTATACTTATAAAATACTATAAATAAAATGACTAACTAAAATTTTAAAAATGTAACTTAGATATAGTAGATAGTATATCAAATAATCATAGCTTATATAATTCGTTTATAATAGTTTACATAGATATATATGTATACATTATATATACATTACAAACAAGAAACATTCAATTAAAGCAATAAGATTATAACAAATTTTATGTTTTAAGATAAAATAAAAGATTACCTTAATTTTTAAAAAGGGCTTAGATATAGCCGATAGTATATCGAATAATCATAACTTATATGGTTCATTTCTAATGGTTTATATAGATATATATATATATATATATATAGATATATATATATATGTATATGTACATCACAAACAAGAAATATTCGCTCAAAGCAACAAAATTTTAACAAAGTTTATATTTTTATAATAAAATAAAATGATTAACTTCATATTAAAGAATGTGACTTAGTATATCAAATAATCATAACTTATATATACATGTATATATATACATATATATATATATATATATATTTGAGTTTATGTTATTTATCCATTACCTATATATTTTAAAATATAAAAAATAAGCATAATGTGGCGTTCATATAAACATATAGTAGATAGTATATCGAATATCGAATAATTATAACTTATATAGTTTGTCTAACTTATGTATCAGTGTTTCACAAATGAAACATTCAACAAAATAATTAAATTATAATAAAATTTATATTTTTTAAAGAAAAAATGATTAACTTAATATTAGAAAAATATTACTTAGATATAGTAACATTAATATCGAATAATCATTGCTTATAAATTATATTAATTATTTATAATGTATTGTTTGTTTAAGTTTCTCTTAGATTTACAAATAAAATAAATTTTTCATAGAGTGGATTGTTTTAATTTTTAAATGAAATTAATTAATTTGATTAAGTGAAACTTTAAAATTACATATATCTAATTTTATAGATATATCATATACTATGCATTAATATTTGTATTTTGAGTAATTATAACTTTGGAGTTTGTTTTAACTATATTTTTATTCTTACTTTATGATTTAATAAGTTATATACATATATTATTCATATATATTTGAATATTGAGTAACTAACTTTGGAGTTTATTTTAATTATATTTTTTTATCTTACTTTTCCATTGTCTATACATTTTAGCAAAAGTATTATGATTTAATGATTTTAATAGATATATCATATGCTATGCAGTAATATTTGTATATTTAGTAGTTATAACTTAGGAGTTTGTTTTAATTATATATATCAATTTTAGTTTTTCATTATGTGTACGACTTAAAAAAAGTGTTTTATATAAATATATAGTTTACACATTAATTTTTTTATATTGAATAATTATAAGTTAGGAGTTTGTTTTAATTATATAATTTTATCTTACTTTTCGATTATATATACATTTTGACAAAAGTATTATGATTTAATTGTTTGTATCGACTTATTATACATTAATATTTGTGTATTGAGTAATATAACTTATGAGTTTGTTTTAATTGTATATTTTTATCTTAAGTTTCCATTATGTGTACATTTTTAAAATATATTAAAATTTAAAAGTATATACAGACATTATTATTTCAATAATAATATATTGTTTGTTTAAGTTTCTCTTAAATTTACAAATAAAATAAATTTCTCATAGAATGGATTGTTTTAATTTTTAAATGAAATTAACTAATTTGATTAAGTGAAACTTTAAAATCACATATATCTAAGAAACTATATTTGAAATAATTATCACTCATATAAATAATTTTCATTCCTAATTTAATATTTATCTTAATTTTTATATAAAATAATTTTTTTATATGGTATGGTTTGTTTAATCATATTATTGTTATTTATAGACATATAGATATAGTATTATCAAACAAATATGAAATATAATTATATAATAATAAAAAGTATAGAAATAAAAAATATATAAATATTAAAATTTAATTAAAAACGAGCTTATAAACGAGCCTATTCACGAGTTTATTAACGAACATACTCGCGATCTCTTAAACGAGCCTATTCACGAGCCTGCTCGCGAGCCTGTTAAACGAGCCTACTCGCGAGCTTGGCGAACCGAACACATCCGAGCTCGAGCTCGGCTCGATAACGTTATCGAGCTCGACTCGAAGCTCGAGCTCGACTCGTTTAGTAAATGATCGAACTTCGATCGAGCTTTTTTCGAGTCGATATCCGAGTAGCTCACGAGTAGCTCGGCTCATTTACACCCCTAATTGCAATACAGCAAGCAAATAAATTTATAAAACCCGGAGATTATCGAACCTAAGGAAAGTATGAGGAAACTATTTCATCTCAAAATGTTGTTTGAGGAAATCCAATTTTGAAGAGGGTTTTTCTTTTAAAAATAATTGTGGAATTAAAATCAAGCAAATAAAAATACAGAATTTAGGGATTTCAACCAACCCAAATAATATTCATAAAAAACCAATCCAAACCCAATAAATATTCATGATGGAAATTCTTATAAATTGGAGTTGATTCCTTGGTCGGGCAATTAAAATCTAGATTACTAGCAAGTGAATTTTACATTTTAAATCTCAAATACACAAACTAGTCAATCCCAATAAGCATACAACTTAGATCCTACAATTGAGTCTTCTTTTTTTAGACAGAAAATAATTGTACCAAGTCCTCTTTTCCTATTGTTAATTTTCTCATCGGTCTTTCAATCAACAACTATAAACCTAATCCAGTTTTCATCCCTCAATCCTTCAATTGAACTAGATTTTAAAATCAAAACTAGAGAACTTAAACCATATTAATTTGCGTTTGAATTAATTGAATTACAACATAAAAATAGATGGAGAAAAATATTAGAATATGTTAGGGTTTCTAGCCATACATACTAGAAACAAATGTTAAAATAGAAATATTAAATTGCATGAATCAAAACTTTTTTTGGAAAATAAAATACAAAAATTTAAAGCTTGATCCATTTCTTCAATTTCTATGAAATCGAAATAGAAGACCGAATGTAAAATTTTGAACTAAATAATGAAGCTAAACCTAATATATGTGTTTATATAATACTAGGGATAATTTATATGGGCTTGAACTTCAAAGAAACGATGTGTTGGTGATAAAGGAGTCAGTCCACCTTGATTTCCTTGGTGAAAGTAAATTAATATTTTATTTATTAATTATGTTTTGGGTTGGACATTGAAGAATTAATTAATAAGGAGGACCCACTTTATTATTTGCATTTTGGTCCCTGATCTGACCCACAAAATGTTTGAGCCCATTAAGGTTAGAGTTTGCAAACCCGAACATTATATAAAGCCCTTCTCTCTCTGCAGATCAGATGCAATATTATACAATACAATATTACACAACACAAAATTCAGTACGTAAGTACAAAATAGGGAGAGAAACGGTGTGGCTACACCAATCAAGAATACTTGATCGACTTTCTTGAGGACTTGGTGGAACTCGGTAGTGTATCCTCACCAGATCTCCAAGAGCAAGGGATACCGATCAGAAGATCAGATTTGTTGGAACACAACAACGTTGATTGGATCCCACATCCAGATCTAGTCCATTGTCGCCATCCAGATCTTGAGATTAGAAGCTGGAGTTCAGGTATTATGAAAATCCATCATCTATAATTAAATATTAGGATCATGCATATGGTTTTCCTGGTTTATTCAATCTGATTTAGCTTTGATATCCTAAGAACGATCCAAACGACTGAAATAATAAATGACAATTCACGTTGTCTATTACAGACTCAGTTCCTACACATAAGACATATGATGAATAGTCAGGTGGATCTGAGGAGGATTTTCCTTTCATCATAAGGAGTGGAGGACTCCTAGTACGCCTACTCTTGCTCACTCATCCAATTATTTATATTGTGGGATGATGAGTAAGAGTGCAACTCTCTTTCCACAACCTTGAAGGAAATGGATGGAGAAGTTGAGGCGTGATGCAAGAGTCCGAGAGAGGCAAACAGAAGCAAGCTAGTTTCTTTGCTCCAGTTTATATGCTTGCTTCTGGTAGAGTTTTTAGGCTCTTTCTCGCTAGGACCTAGCCAAAATATCTGGAAGTATTGGTTGTCTTTAAATAGCTTGTGCTACACATATGCTAGGTGGCCCGGGAGAAAGAATGTGCAAGTGGTGAGACTTGCAGCTAGGGAATCATGATAGTGCAAGTAGTGAGACTTGCTTATCATGACAAGTTGCAACTAGTCATTTGGACTGCTTTGCTTCCTGCATACATAGCAGGATGTTGGCAATATAGTGCAAGAGGTGAGACTTGCTTATAGTGGAGGCTATAGATGGAGATTGATGGCGAGATCAGTCCAGCTGGAGCTCCACCATAAACTAGTGGTGAGACTAGTGGAGGTGAGGATGAGGCAAGCTGAGAGATGTTGGGTCCTTCAAGAGTCCTATCACCAGCTTCAGCGAAGGGAGCTAAAGCAAAGCAGTGAGCAAGGGACAAGAAGAAGATCAGATGCAGTCCCTGAAGCATAAGACCAAACTTATTGTTTTCATTGTAATGTATTTTACTACTTTCCAAAAGTTGCAAACAAGTCAATGAAATAATATAAATCTGATTTTGAAGACAAGAACTCTTTCTCACATAATTTTCCGCCTCATCTCAAAACTAAACTTACACATTATACAAGTGTAATCAGTTTTTGCCTTGAAACTTTAATCGAGAAATATATTTCACCTGTTAAGGGGGAAGATTCATAGGGCAGGTGGAGTTAAAGAGTTTTATTCCTCGAGTATTAGATCTTATTAGAAATATGCTTTCTAAACTCGAGAAGCTGACTCTTTGCCAGCTTAGTGATAGTTTTTGACAACATCTAAAAGGGGAAAATCGTTAGGAAGTATTCCTACCTATTTGTTGTTCTCATATGTCAACAGAATGTATAGAAACCATCAACTTAGAGTGTATCTAGATTAGCTTAGTCTATACAAACTTATCACTTTGTTTTTTATTATTTTATTTTCATTAGTTTTAGGCTAATAATCACGCATGGACTATTTATAGAGGATATTACGCTTGTCGTGCTGAGTTTTGTAGGTTTTTGGGTCCAAAAGTGATGAAATGGTGAAGAGGTGAACAAAAGATGAAAAATCCGCACAAATTACCTCTGTACGGTCCACAGCCGGTGTGTCGACCGACACAGAGGACATGGAGAAGCCAAAGGTTGAAAGGGAGATCGGGCGACACAAAGGGTTGAGATTGACCTCCGTGTCGATCGACATCCTGCGTGTCGATCGACATCCTGCATGTCGATCGAGAAGAGAGAGGAAGAAGGCATGTTGACTTGGCATGTGTGTCGATCGACACGGAATACATGAAGGCTGATTTTGGCTCCATTTGGAGATTTTCTTTTCAAGACCCATTACCTTTTGAAGATTCAAATTCCTCCCCTATAAATGGGACTTACAGAGCTCGAAAAATATAATTAATTTTAAGTCTTTATCATTATTTTTCTCCTTAATTTTCAGCATTAAAATACTTTATATTTCCAGTTTTCCTTTACATACTTGTTACTTTGGATTTGGATTTGAAGACATTCAAGAAGTTTACAATTCCTGTTCCTTTATGATTCAAGTAAGATTCATTATGTTGATTGCTATTTGTATTTTTAATATTCTAGGCTAGAAATCCTAATAGGTTCTAGGGTTTTCTCCATCCTTTTCAGCATGTTGTAATTCAATTAAATCCAACCCTAATTAATTGGTTCAACTTCTATGGTTTTGAATTTAAAATCTTTTTCAATTGAAGGATTGAGAGATGAAAATTGAATTAGGTTTTTAGTTGTTAATTTGAGACAGAGAGGAGATAATTAATAATAGGAAAACAGAATTTAATACAATTTTTTTCTGTCCTACAAAGAAGATTCAATTGTAGAGTTTAAATCTGTATTTTATTGAGATTGGCTAGTTTGTGTTACCGAGACTCAAAAGGTAAAATTCACTTTCTAGTAATTTAGGTTTTAATTTCCTAATCAAGGGACTAATTCCAAATTAACAGATTTCCCACCTTAATATTTATTTTGGATTTGGATTGATTGGTTATTACATGTTGAGTGGATTGGTTGATTTCCCTAGAATCTGTGCTTTTTATATATTGATTCTATTCAAAAGTTATTTTCAGTTTTGAAAACAAAACTCTATCTCAAATTTGGATTTCTCAAACAAAGAATTAATAAACTGCATCCAATACATGAAATATTCTCTATGCACTGTCCCTGTGGGTTCGACAACCTTTTTGGGTTTATAAATTAATTTGCACCACTACACTATAATTAATTTGTAATTTTAACAGTGATCAGTGTCCAACAAAACAACCGAGTTCGATAGTTTTTACAATTTTTGGGTGACATTGCAATCAGGATGTTGCAATGTGAGGTGGGATCTTACTCAAAGATGAATAAGAAAAGTACTTTGTGTTGATGGCAATTGACGATGAGTTGAGCGGAAACTGGGTGGAGTATGTGCTTGAAAGGTTGTTGGAGAGTGCTCAGAAAAACTCCGCAATATCAGACAAAGGCACTTTTGCCACTGGAGTTAGCTTCGGGTTGAAAATCAGTTTCTTGATAGAAAAATTAGTGAAGAATGTGGATGAATGAGAAGAGTTGATTACTTCAAATTTTATTCCACCAAACCACAACATACAAGAGATTCTCAGTTTTGGAGAGGAAAGAATTGAAACTGAAGCAGAGAAGGAAGAGAATTTTCAGCAGGCAATGCTGAATCTCCCTACCCTGACGAATCTAGGAGATGTGATGAGCAAGGGAAGGGGAGATGCTTTTGCTGCTTCCACTATCCCAGTTGTTGTGAGGAAGCAAAGATCAACTCCCACCAGGCAAAAGAAAAGAATTTGGAAAGAGGGAGAAAGGGAGCCCAGAGAGAAAGCCTCCAAGAAAACAAGGATGAAGGAAGAGAAGAGGAAGCAAGCTGAGGCTGAAGCTGAGAAGGCAAAGAAAGCCGAGAAAGGGAAAGCTCATGCAGTTGAGAAGAAGAAGAAGCAAAAAGGGGATGACTACAATCCCACCAAGCTGATTGCCTGGAAGAAGCTAGAATTCAGGGAGCCTTTCATCCCTTCATTTCCTAAATCTATTCCTGATGAAACTTTTGTCAATCTCTACAGAGAAGCTCACGGCTTCGACCAAGGATCTAAAGAGCAAACTATTGAAATATGGGTCGATCCTGAGCTTGCTACTGCTGAAGAAATTGAGGCGACTGACCCTGAACAACTGGCAAAGGAAGGCAGAGAGCAATACGTGGACGCACAAGGGGTTTCCACACCCACTGCTGGAACTGAAGAAGGGGCGACCAACCCCATATAACCGGCGAAGGAGATTCTTGAGGGCGTGTTGGCTGAGCAGGAGAAAGCCAATAAAGGTGCTGAAGAAACTAGGGTGACCACCTCTGATAAAACTGGTGATCAATGTTATTTCTAACAGATTAATTATAATAACAACGACAAATAAATTTGTAAACCCTAAGGTTATCAATCCAGGGGAATTGTGTGGGGAAACTATCCTATATACTAGCTATGATCCTAAGATTCATTGTTTGAGGAATCCAAAATCAGGGTTTTATAAAAGTAAAGATAACAATGCTGAAAATTAAAGTAGTTTTGAAAGCAAATTTAAAGGAACACAGATTCTAGGGAAGAATTCTTATTATGGATAACATGTAAGAATCAATTAATTTAACAGGTGGAATACTGCAACAATGCTATATTTCCTTGTTTGGCAAATATAATCTAGATTACTAATTAGTGACTATCTCCGCTCGGTCTCAAAGTACACCAAATTAGTCAATCTGATAAGCAAATCAGTTCAATTCCTACAGTCTAGTACATCTGTTTGGATAGTGTAGATCGTATAATGTATTCCTATTCCCACTATTAATATTCACCTCTCGGTCCTTCTATCAATAGCTAGACATCTAAATTAATCGTCACCTCTCGGTTCTTGAATTAATCTAGAATTATAGAATAAACACAGGAATGAACCTAATTAATTAATCCTAACATGCATCCATAATAATATCAACCCCTAGAACCCGCTAGGGTTTCTAGCCACTCATCGCAGATAGAAATCCAAAATAAAACATATTAAATTGCATAAAAGTAAAGAACTTACAAGAAAAATAAAAGGGTTTCGTGTTTCCCAAGTCTTCAAACTCTAAAAACTGAATACTATGATAATGCCTACTGAAAAATCGAATTTAATAAGCCATTTATAGGGGTGGATATGTATCCTATCAAATCTAGGGCTAAAGATATGAATAAATCCGAATTTAATCAGATTTTCGCTCCAGCAGACACATTCGCGTCGATCGTGGCTGATCCACGTCAATCGACGCTGCTTCTTGGTCGGCGTCGATCGATGCCAGTTGGCGTCTGTCGATGCAGCTTCTCGCCCCTTCTGCGCGGTCTCACGGTTTTGGCCATAACTTTCTCTCCCGAACTCCGATTGACCCGATTCCAATTGCGTTGGAGAGCTAACTCAAAGCATCATCCATTTCCATGTGCCAATAGCTTGAATTAATCTTGTGGAAGAAATCTTCACTTCTACTCTTACACGTCACTGCTTCCGGAATGGATTTCTCGTGAACTTAGGCCTAAAACCCTACAAAAACACCAAAATGCGCATAATACCACCTAATATAGACTCATGCATAGAATATATATATAAACTCAATAAAACTACATAAAATAGTAGAAAATAATATAGATAAGCGAGTAAAATAATGAGCTTATCAAACCCCCCAAACTTGAGCGTTTGATTATCCTCAATTAATAGGCAAGAAAGAAATCAAAAGATCATGAGATTAGAGTGCAATGCCTCACAGGATTCATCACAGTCAAGAATCAAAAATCCACTACACACAAGCAATTTGAAAGAGACAGAAAATTCATCAACAGCGGAAGAACTCACAGGAAGTGTATCGCTCAACTCTCAAGTGTTTAAGGAATAGGTGAAAGCACTCAACAACATGTATGGAGAAATTTCTACCATAGGCTTGCAAATTTTCTAATATCTCCGCTGCTAGAACGTGCACACAAGTCTAGAATCAAAAAGGACTTTCATAAGGTTGTAATGTAGGCTTTTGTGAGGGGTAGGAAAATATGGCCAAGTGACTAAAATCAATCAAGTTTTTTTTTTTACTTCCTCAATCAATCCAAACCACCATCTAAGTTCATTCACCCTTCTCCTCAAATATATCAACAAATACACAACCTCTTTTTTTTTTTCTAGCTCATTATGAATCTCTTATGCTCTTTACATAATTTTGTATTCTTTTCTTTTCAGAGAGCTTATGAGAATTCTAATTATTTCTTTGAGCTTCTTTTTCACACATCTTTTCACCACTAATTTATATTTTCTTATCTCCATATCACAATCATTCCACCCACATACCACAACTTAAGACATGAGCGAAACCAATACTTCTTCTTAATCTCATAGACAAGGAAAGAAAAATTTTGTATAGGCTCAAAAGTGGCTAACTAGGGAAAATTCAATGTGAAGGGACAGTGTTTAGGGAATTGGGCTATCAAAGATGGCCTAAGATCATTTTCTAAACTCGTGCACACTATGCAGCCTCAACACAGAAAATAGGCAAGTTCTAGAGAAATAAAAACACACATGTGAATCTCACATCAAACGAAATAAAGGCTCAAAATTCTCACACAAGGGTTCAAAAATTTTCTTACGCAGTCAATTTCAAATCAGCTCAATCAGCATGCAAGCACAAGTATCAAATCAATCATATCATGCGGTATTCTACATTCATAGGCATCTAACCACAATCACAATCAATTCAACTCAACCCTCAATCAATTCTAATCTCACAATCTCATTCGGGTTATTTCAAAACTCAAAAAATTTCCCCACAAAATAGAATTTTAAAATTTAAGGCAAAAATTAAAGACGGAAAGCAGAATAAATAAAAGATAGAATGTTCCATCTCTTGTCCACATCCCCCCAAACTTATTTCCAACTCGAAGAGTGGAATAAGTTTGAAAATCAGACAAAAGAGGGAACGATACCTGGTAGTTGATCTCAGACATCAACTTTTTATCCCCCGGAGTCTTCGAACATTCCACGGCGTGAAATAGTTGCTGTTGGCACTTCGCGTCGATTGACTTGAAGCCTTCTTATCGATCCCTTCGTGGATCGAAGTGTATCACACCGGTTGGCGTCGATCGACGTCGAGCTGATCTCCAAAATATATTTTTTTTATTAACTGAAAAATAACTGTTAATGGAAAATAATGGAAATTTGAAATAAAATAAAAACAAAAATTAAAAAGAAAATACGGAAAATGTTGTGCTTGATTTAACGTCGCAGCTCGACGATACCTCAAATCACTGCCAAGGAGGTCGGGTCCAGACTCGCCGACCTTTGGCATCCACCATGTAGACTTTCCGGTCTTTGATAATGGTGGTGAGCTCAGAAAAAGGTGGCGCAGTTGACACTGCTACCCTATCGTTTCCTCGCTCCCACTCAATGGCAGCTGCTTCATCTTCTTCAGACTCATCCTCTTCTTCAGAAGTGGAGATTCGATTGCACTCCACCTTCTTCTTGTTCTTGTCGATCACAAAGGTGATCCTTTCGTCGTTCGCTCGGAGTGTGATCTCGTCGCCTCGACAGTCAATGAGAGCAGCGCTAGTGTCGAGAAATTCACGCCCCAAGATCATGGGCATATTCTCGTCCTCCTTCATCTCGTGCACCACGAAATCTGTAGGAAAAATGAGATGGCCCACACGAATGAGCACATCCTCTAGTATACCTTTCAGGCGGGACACAGACCGGTCCGCCATCTACAGGGTGATCATCGTGGGCCTCATCTCTCCGATGTTGAGAAGCTTGTAGATGGAGTACGACATCAGGTTGATACTGGCCCCAGTATCACATAGTACTCTCTCGAATGTGTGTCCCCCAATCTCAACCGGAATAGAGAAGCGTCCAGGATCGCTTCTCTTGATGGGCACCTGCTTTTGAAGTAGCAGGCTGCATTGCTCGTGGATCTTCACCGTCTCATTCTCCACGAACTGCTTCTTTCCACTCATCAGTTTCCGAAGGTATTTCATGTACCCCGGGATTTCCTTCAGTGCTTCAATCAGCGGGATGTTGATGCTGACCTTCTTCATATTCTCCACAAATCTGGAGAACTTCTCGTCCTCTCTCTGCTTCGCGAACCGTTGTGGGAATGGTAAAGGAGGGAGTTGATCTTCAGACTGCTTCAACTTCGTGCCTGGGACAGACTTCGGCATCGACCGACATAGTGTGGCATCGATCGACGAGCCTTTTTCTTCTGCGTCGATCGATGTGGTAGGTCCGTCGATCAATGTGGATTCATCTCCTGTGCATTTTTGCTCCTTTTTGCCTCCAGAATCGTCTACAGCCATCTCGGGACCCTTGTAGCTCGTCCCAGACCTCAGAGTAACAGTTTTGAAGTCTTTTTGGGCCTTTGGGTTCACCTCCGTTGTGCTCGAAAGCTGTCCAGGCTTGTGTTGGTTGCCGAGTGTGGTGGCAATCTGGCTCAATTGTGTGTCCATCATCTGACGATGTTTCGTCATCTGCTGCATGTGGTTTGCCATTCCCTTCACCTCGGTTTCTACTTTCCCGAACCGGTTATCCGAGCTATTGATGAATTTCTCGAGCGTCTCCTCTAGCACGGATTTCTTCCTTTCCACAATCTCTCCTTTAGTACCTGCATCAAAACCAGGCGGAGGGTGTTCTGCAGCAGAAGGGTTAGCATAGGAAAAACCAGGGTGAGATCGCCCGTGGTTGTACTGATACCCTTGATTGCCTCGATAGTTATTGTGATAACCACCGCCAATGTAGTTCACCTCCATACCGACAGTTCCAGACGAACTGCTTGCACCCCTGTTGATGTAGTCAGCCTCTACGGGTACTATGGCCATGCTTGGCTCTGCAACTTGTGATGTGCCCAATTTTTCAATCTCCTCCCGGAGGCTTTTCACCTCAGCGACCTTTTTCACCTCAGCGACCACGTCGAATTCTGGCTTTGTCTCGACTGCTTTGACTGGTAGCTGCCTATCAGTTGGCCATTGGTGGCTATTCAGCGCCATATCAGCCAGCAACCTCATACTCTCTGCACCACTCTTCTTCATCAGTATTCCTCCAGCAGATGCATCAACCAGCTCCTTCATGTGAGGGTTCAGTCCCTCATAAAAATGACACACTTGCATCTCCAGATCGATGCCATGTCCAGGACAGAGTCGTAGAAGCTCTTTGTATCTCCTCCAGGCCTCGTAGAGTGACTCATCATACATCTATTTGAAAGTAGTAATGGCAGCTTTCCTCTTCAGCAGCAGGCTCGGTGGGAAGTAGTTGGTAAGGAACTCTGCTCAAAGCTCCTCCCATGTCCCGGTCTGACTCTTATCCAGTCCAACAAACCAAGACCGTGCCTCGTCTCTGAGTGAGAACGAGAACAGTCTCATTCTGATCACATCTTGGGTTACTCCATTCTGCTTCACAGTGTTACACACCTCAATGAATTGGTTGAGGTGGGTATATGGATCTTCTACAGCTCTCCCCCCAAATTGGTTTTGCTGCACCATCTGAATAAGGCTTGTGCGTAGTTCAAAGTTGTTGGCATCAATGCCAACTCTAAATCCAGCCTCCGCTTGCTGTGGAAGAAATCGATCCAAGATGGACCTTTGTGGGATCACAACCTGCCTATCGTTCAACTCTGCCAGTCTTGCAGCTTGTTCCGCCTGAGTAGCTTGGGCTGCTTGTAGTTGTTCTCTCAGCTGATGTACTTCATTCACAAATTGCCTCTGCTCCTCGGGAGTCATATTTTGCAGAGGTGCTTCAGGATTTTCAGCCATCTCTCGTTGTTTGTCTTTTCCTTTCTTTTTGATTTTCCTGCAGGTTGCTTCAATTTCAGGGACAAAGGCTTCAAGTGTTTTTCCTTTGGCTCGCGTGTTCATGCACCTGCACAGGAAATAGGTAAATATCAGTTCAGCATCGATCGATGTGGATTCACGTCGATCGAAACAAAAGAGTGGTCGGCATCGATCGACGAAAGGTGTCCATCGATCGACGCTGCAAAGTGATCGACGTCGATCGATGCTAGGTGGCATCGATCGACGCGAGATGTAGACTCGAAAACTCACACACGCACATGTACAGAAAATTAAAACTCAATCCAGCAAATCCTAGAACGAACTAGTAACAAGATAAAATCTAGCAACTCCCCGGCAACGGCGCCAATTTGATCACTGCTATTTCTAACAGATTAATTATAATAACAGCGGCAAATAAATTTGTAAACCCTAAGGTTATCGATCCAGGGGAATTGTGTGGGGAAACTATCCTATATACTAGCTATGATCCTAAGATTCATTGTTTGAGGAATCCAAAATCAGGGTTTTATAAAAGTAAAGATAACAATGCTAAAAATTAAAGTAGTTTTGAAAGCAAATTTAAAGGAACACATATTCTAGGGAAGAATTCTTATTATGGATAACATGTAGGAATCAATTAATTTAACAGGTGGAATACTGCAACAATGCTATATTTCCTTGTTTGGCAAATATAACCTAGATTACTAATTAGTGACTATCTCCGCTCGGTCTCAAAGTACACCAAATTAGTCAATCTGATAAGCAAATCAGTTCAATTCCTACAGTCTAGTACATCTGTTTGGATAGTGTAGATCGTATCATGTATTCCTATTCCCACTATTAATATTCACCTATCGGTCCTTCTATCAATAGCTAGACATCTAAATTAATCGTCACCTCTCGGTCCTTGAATTAATCTAGAATTATAGAATAAACACAGGAATCATGAACCTAATTAATTAATCCTAACATGCATCCATAATAATATCAACCCCTAGAACCCGCTAGGGTTTCTAGCCACTCATCGCAGATAGAAATCCAAAATAAAACATATTAAATTGCATAAAAGTAAAGAACTTACAAGAAAAATAAAAGGGGTTTCGTGTTTCCCAAGTCTTCAAACTCTAAAAACTGAATACTATGATAATGCCTACTGAAAAATCGAATTTAATAAGCTATTTATAGGGGTGGATATGTATCCTATCAAATCTAGGGCTAAAGATATGAATAAATCCGAATTTAATCATATTTCCGCTCCAGCAGACACATTCGCGTCGATCGTGGCTGATCCACGTCGATCGACGCTGCTTCTTGGTCGGCATCGATCGATGCCAGTTGGCGTCTATCGACGCAGCTTCTCGCCCCTTCTGCGCGGTCTCACGGTTTTTGCCATAGCTTTCTCTCCCGAACTCCGATTGACCCGATTCCAGTTGCGTTGGAGAGATAACTCAAAGCATCATCCATTGACATGTGCCAATAGCTCGAATTCCTCTTGTGGAAGAAATCTTCACTGCTACTCTTACACGTCACTGCTTCCGGAACGGATTTCTCGTGAACTTAGGCCTAAAACCCTACAAAAACACCAAAATGCGCATAATACCACCTAATATAGACTCATGCATAGAATATATATATATAAACTCAATAAAAATACATAAAATAGTAGAAAATAATATAGATAAGCGAGTAAAATAATGAGCTTATCAACTGGTGAGAAGACAAACTGGAAAAACTCGAACCTCTTCCTCTGCAGAAAAAATGAAAACATCAAAGGGAGGTAAAGGAGGTAAACCCAGTAAGTCTGATGATTACCCATCCACCTCTTTTGATATCTCAGATTCAGAAGACGACATGGCTCTGGATGAAGTGTTCAACTTCACCAAAGACAAACAAAGGAGATGGAGGCACCACCCCTGGGATTAGAGGGAGAAGGAATTGCCGAACAAGCCAAGTCAATTTGTTACATACAGGACTCCTCTGAGTGAGGACCTCATCCTGAATATAGTGCTGAAAGACTAAATAATTGGTGCCCACCCATTGGAGAAGTGGATGTAGGAGACTCAAAGTTGATCCCTTGGGCTGCTGAGATTTCTGAGAGGATAGAATAGAAGGTGACAAAAGAGATCATGCTCCTGTACCCTGATATTCTGGAAGAGGATATCATGACAACCATCGACTTAAATGCTCAGTTCAAGAGATAGAGGAGGGTCGACATGGTAAAACACGAGCTGGATGAAGAAGATAGGTTGATTATGCAAGCCAGGCTCGGGCTTAATTTCTGGAGGTCGGAGGAAATCTGGGCTAAAGAATGGAGTGGCCAGACTTAAGGGAGGCAAATGACTGTGGAGGAGACAAGGCAGAGACTTTTGTGTATCTATACATTCAGGATACAAACTCTTTCTTCAAAGAATACTCACAGACTGCCTCCTGCTGGTTTTACCTATATCCCAGAAACTCAAGCTTCTCAAGAAACTCCAATTCCAGAGGCTTAAATTCCAGTTTCTCAAGTTTCTCCACCCCAGACTCAAGAATCAGAAGCTCAAGTCGAGGAAAATCCAATTCCAACTGCAGGAGATTATCAGAGTATAATTGCTGCTAGGCTTGAAAAGACTAGAACTCTTGCAGCACAACAGAGGAGTTTGGAAGCTGAACTGGAAAAAGAAAAACTTGAATTGACGGCTGCTGAGTTAGTAAAGAAGAGATAGAGCAGACAATCTCTCTATCGCATGAGCTTATTATTATTACTACAGTAGCGAGGACAACCCACGCTATTCAAGTCATTCAAGGCAGACTCGAGAACTTGGAGAAGTTGCAAGAATCATCAAACATGGCTTGTTCTTGAAGAAATTCAAGCTCCATATGGCCGAACTAGAAGTAAAGGGAAAAGAAAAAAAGAGGCAAAACATTTGAGGCTGGAACTTGCCGATTAAGAGGAAGAGGAGACAAGGGTTATCAATGGCATGGTACTCTTTACTCCGGACATCACTGTATCTCATGATAATCCTCTGATTGAATACCCAGATGATGCAAGGCAAGCCACTGGAAGTTCTTCTCAATTTGCACTCATTGCTGAAGTGAAGCACTATGTTCAATCTTAACTTGAAGCTATTAGGCAGGAAACTCAAGAGGTCAAAGCAAAACTGGAGGAGAAATAAAAGAAGGATGTTGAAGCAGCTGAAACTGTCTCTTCCGTAAAGCAAATAGTGGCAAATATTTTTGATGTTGTCAAAAATGGGGAAGATGATAGGAAAGAGGAGAAAAAGAGAAGAGAAGCAGAAGAGGCTAAGCGAAGACAGAGAGAAGAGGCTGAAGAGCAAGGGAGAGAGGCTTAGTTCAAGGCTATGATGGAGTTGGCCCAAAAACTTGTAGATCCTAAGCCATCCTCATAATCGAAGCAACCTCCACGAGTTTTAAGTTTTTGAAACTTTTTGATTTCTAGTTTTTAGTTTATGATGTACTTGTAATATTCTACATTCAATGAAAAACTAAAAACTGGATCAAACTCTCATAGTCTCTCTCTCGCTCTTATGGTCTTTGTTTTTAACCTGTATAAATTCACATGTTCTAGTGTGATCAACAATCTAATTCACTCTATTTTGATTATTATCGAGCAATATCTCTCCAATTCAGGGGGAAGATCAAATAGAGTAAGTCGGATGAGGAAATGATGTTTCTGAGTAGTGTCGATGTAAACTCAATTCGTCAATTGTCCTCTTTCCTTACTTTTACAGAAAGTGGTTTAGACAATACCAAAAAGGGGGAAATTGTTAGAAACTGGGGAACTAGTTTACCCTTTATTTGATATTTTGGTGTGTCAAAACTAGTTTAAGTTTCTAGCATTTTTGTTCAAGTAATCCTTGTATAGGATAAATCGAGTTGTAATAAAGACTAGAAACTGGAAGTTCTGAAGATCAAGAAGACAAGAATCAAGTTTCAGAACTTGAAACTTGAAAAGAGATCGAGATACTGAAGTTTTAGAACTCAAAGAGAAGACAGAAATTGGGTTTCTGAAAGGGAAATTGTTAGATGCTTTAAAGAGAGTTCGAGATGCTGAAGTCAAGTTCAAAACTTGAAACTTGTAAAAACCAGAAAGTTAGTTTCTGGAACCTGACTTTTCACCAAAAGAAAACCAGAAACTTAAAAGTTGAAATTTGGAGAATTTCAGTTTTTAGTTTCAAAGCTTAAAGAGCACATGAAAAATGAGAAGACAAAAGGAATTTGAGTGGAACTCGAAGTCTTATCCAAGATTCCTAAGTTTGTCAAACTCAATCATGTACAAGGAATCTCAGTTTATAGTTCCTCGTATTGAGTTTCGTTCTGACAGAAAGCAGGTGAAATTGTACACTGCCAAAGTCAAACGAATGGATCTTGTCTCTAACGGATGGATCTTGTCTAACGAATGGATCTTGTCTATAATAGACATAATTTCAAATGGTCGACCAATCTGCCTATAAATAGCAGACAACCACTTCAGAGGAGAACATCTGAACCTATCCTTCGAACTAGCTGAAACTCTGTCAATGTCAAAACTGAAAAGCTCTAAAGCTCTCTGAAATTTCGTGTCTGAACATTTCGTGTGTTAATCTAAGTACACGAGGCTCAAGCTTTCCATGCTTAAGCTAATCATTTGGTGTTTATTACTTGAAAAGTAATAGACAAAGCAGTCTGTTTTCCAGTCCATAATTCTTATTCTGACTGGCGATTGCCAACAACCATCGTTCTGGGAAGAACAGTAAACATCCAAAATCCAGTTTGAAGGCTACGAGATGCGTCCTCACTTGAAATCTGAAGAAGGAAGCAGACGACCAAGTTTCAAGGCGAGTAACCTAGCGGGTCAAAGGACACTGGCATCCGACAGGCTAGTATAGATCGTGAGAAGTCTTATACTCTGTTACTTAGTGAATTCCTGGATTAAGTTCTAAAGAGTGGTCATAGGACTTGAGGCTCCGAACCACTATAAATATCTTGAGTCATTTTACTACTTTATTTATGTTTCTGCAAGTTAAGTTCTCAAGCTGATTTGAAACCTTCAATACTTTCTAAGTATAGAAATGTGTATTTGTAAACTAAATATCAAAGTTTAAGTTTGAGCCAAATCAAGTTTTCAGAAACTGAAAACTGAAAATTCATTTTCAGTTTTCAGAAGTGCAAACATATTAATACTTCCACTGCGTACAAAACTACTCTGATCTCGGGACCAACAATACTCAAAATGAACCTAAATCTCAAACTCGCTAACAATCGATTTTACAAGAACACAAACTGGTCGAGCACCACCAGTTTGTGAGTGCAAGTTGTTCTTAAAATTTTCGTTGTGCATCATACTTACTCTGATCTCGACAGCAACAATACGGTTTGAAACTTACAGTCCAACCGACCAATTTTCTCACCTGTCAAACCGGCCAAACAGGCCAATTTTTTTATTTGTCCAGTTCAATCGTTTGGACCGATTCGTGTACACCCCTAATATTGTGTATCTCATCTTAATATTATGAATTATTAAGATTTGAAAATTTATTAATTAAAACAAATCCAAATATTCATAATCCAAATATAAGTTTATATTATCTAAATCATTTTATCACAAATTATTTTTTTTTTTGGATAATTTAAGATTAAAAAATTTATTAACCTTTATAAAAAATGGAGAAGTCAAACTAAATTGATTGTAATTGTCTTATAAATTATGATCCATAATTAGGCTTAATAATGGAGAGAGAAAACCACTTCAATAATATTTTAAAAGGTAACATTATAAAATTTTAATTACATTAATTTAATGTAAAGTAATAAAAGAGGAGAAAAAAAAATTTATGAATCCAAGATTCTGCCCATTTAGCAAAATTTTATCTTTTATAGCATGATAAGTGGTGTTTGAATATTTGTATTTTGATCCATTGGAGATCATCAATTAGTTCAGTCAAAAATCTTAATCCTAGTTCATTTAATAAGATATCCTAGGAAAAGAGGAACCAGTTTGTCCGAGGGCCAAGGCGGCCAATTTGAATTAAAGTGTAAAAGAAAAAGTGAGATTCCATTCTAGGAGCACACTAGACTCTCTTAGATTCTTTATGTTCCAAATCCAAACATGATATGTTTTCTTGTTCTTATCCATCCCATGTCCTTCACTGACTAATCATCATCAATCACACCCCACATCCTAGTTTTAAGCTCACAACATTGTGTACGATTTCGGTTCGGTTCATATCATAATACCAATTAATAAATAAATAAAAGCTGCAACATAGGAATCTAGTCTAGTATACCCAAGTTTATATTTATTTTACAAAACTCACCATCATTATACATTGTAATCCAAGTTATAATCAGTATTATATCTCATATTCTAATATCAATATATACACAAATACTTAAGTGAAGAATTTCTTAATACAATGTTTATGCACCAACATGTCCAAGAAAACATCTCAAGACCTTTCGATAAACGACATGCAAAATCAAATATCAAATCCAACCCTTGTGTTTCATCTTACCTTCAAATAATATTAAACAATAACAAAAAATTGTAATTAGCCCACATCATCAGCTGACGCAGAAGCAGCATGACCACCTGAAGAGTTTTCTGGCTGCCTCCCTCCGACATCCACCACCACTTCACCGCCGATCTCCGCCTCCTCCTCTGCCAACGACTGGCGGCACGTCGGGCAAGATGAATGCGAACCCAGCCAGACATCAACACACTTAACATGAAAACAGTGGTGGCATTTAGGCAGCACCCTAATCTTGTCACCATCCAAGAACTCACCAAGGCATATTGGACACTCCGTGGATCCGACCCCAATCTCCGACCCATACACTGCCACCGGAATCTGTCGGAGCACCGACTTCCTCAGCCCCTTCCTCCCAAAACGAGGCGGCGCTGCATCCACTGTATTCCTCCTGTTCACCCCAGCGGCGCAACGCAGAATGCATCTCACTATAGAATTTATCCCAAGAGCGCATATCAAAGCACACAACAAGGCTGCAAGTATGATCACCATGTTGGTATCGAAATTCGCAGCTCTGCTCGGCCGCACGCCGCTGTCTCGGCCGTCGAGGAGCAGGCGGCGCGGGCGGTGATAGAAACACATCGCACGAGGATAATGGCTTCAAGCTTAGCAATATTACCTAAACTTTTGATCTGTTGCACTCAAAATCTTGATCACTACTATTTTTTTTTTCTTCAAATTAATAATGAAAATGAAGAGTGGTGCAAAATCTTTTCCTCCACACACATTCGTATGTAAATCGGACCACAAAAGAAATAGAAAGCAGCGAATTCATTTTTTGTAAAATAATCACGAATCTTATTTATGTATTAGCTTTACCCTTTTATGCTGAGTTTTCCTTCAATCTTGAATAATGCTTAAAAAGCACTTTTTTCTCAACCTTAAAAGGATGGAAACCTCACAAACCTTTAAAAAAAGATTAATTTTTTTAAAAAGTTGAAGTATTTGCAAACAGATGTTTAGTGTTTTATGGTTGTTATGCCACAGATATATTTCACTTTTTGGGGGGTCAGAAACATTGGTTAGGGGAACATGAGAGGAGAAAAGAAAAGGGGAAATCAGGAATTAATCCTACCAAACTGCAGCATGTAAATGCAAATTCTGAAACCACACAAAATCCTTAATCCCACCAAACATGGTAAAAAGGGCATGGGAAAACCACAAAAAGTGAATCATAATACCACAAAGTTTTACCCAGAACAGAATTTCTGAAAAAGAATTGTTGGTAGCTTTGAAAGATGCAATGTCAGAGATGGTAGAAGACACTGTGGAGACTAGAGAGAGATAAGATGCAAGGGTTGAAGAATTCAAGAAACAGAAGTAGCTAGATGGAGAGGGGGGTTAAGAGAATCTTGATTAAGGTACCTGATCCTAACTTTAATCATAATTATATAATGAAAAATGGAGGGCCTATTCTGAGCACCAAATCCACTACTGCTGTCAATTGAAGCAATTCATATATGCCCTTTGGCCCCATTAAATCAAGATTAAGATCTCAGTAATCCAATGCCTATCGTCATGTGTGGTCACCATCCTTTATTCGCATTTGCCTTCAAAATTTTTTCTTTTTTCTTGAAAATGATATTAATATAATTATTTATGTATAACTTATTGATTAAGTGTGGGTTTGAAGTCCCATCTTTAATTACTATGAGCGGTTAATTTCTTTTAATAAGATTTTCTTTTTCTTGTTTTATTAGTTAACTGGATTCCAGGGATTTCTATGTAATGATGATGGTGGTTCAAATTGTTCTCATGCATGATTTCTTATTATGCAGGATTTCTTAAAATTGAAGAAAGAAAAACACGAATAACAATCATAATTATAAATGTATCCAACAGTAATTTATGTTTTTAAAAGGAAATATAAATATTTAATTGAAAATCAATAATATTTTTGCAATAACCTGGCTGATTATAATAAGGTTATTATAGTATTTTTATAATTAATTATGTGATTAATTGCTCGATTAATCATTTTGATCGGCAAATCGGGGTTAAATCCATTAATGTGTATTTGAGTCCGAAAATTCTGGAGATTATTTCTAGAGATACGATTTGAAATATCATATATAATTATTCAAGTGATTGAATTTGAGAATTAAAACCCGAGATAGATGGATTAGGGTTCGAGTTGGTGTTGAGATCATTGATTTTGGTATGAATAAGATGTCTCATTCTTTGATCCGAATTGAGAATCTTGAGATGATGATCAATCGAGTCGATCCAAATAATTGAATCGAGAATGTAATGCAAATACGAGTACTAAGAGTTGATTGATATTATTGAGACATATATACAATTAAATATGTATTTAATAAAGCCATTAGTTGTCACTTATATAAAATAAGTTTATTCATCTAAATTAATGAAAGGGGCACTTGTTTAGCTAGTATTAATGTAGTTATGACTCAACTAAGCTAGTCTGGGGTGAAATTAAATGATTCACTTCATAGCAATAACACAAAACATTTCTCATTTTCGTGCAAGAGAGAGAGGCTCTAAGTGACAACAATTTCCGGCGTGGATTCCAGCCAAACAGTGGCGAATTGAGCTAAGGCTATTAGTGAGAGAATTGTAGAGCTTCAAGATGCATTTTAACTACTAATTTGATCGATTCCATGGAGAAATGAGCGAGTTATGCTCATTTTTTGAACCTATGACTTAAATGATGAAATTCGGGAATTTTGTTCAATTTGTTTGAGATCTCAAAATTGGTTTGGTTTGTTGTCTCTAAACGTATCTAGGGCCTTATTAGAAGCATTTGGACAAGTTGTTGGAGTTGGATTGCAGAATTAAGCCGATCAAATCTTGGATTGAAGAAGGTGTGGGTTTTCACCTTAAGATTATCATCTTGCATGCATTTGAGGCTAGAATCTTTGATATGCAAGTGTGTTTTTATGTTTTTAGCATGTATAAATGTTGGATTTTAGTTTTGATTGCTGATCATGGTTGAAAATGGCCGAAAATGGGAAGAAACAACATCAACCCGTCACCGATGCGGTCGACGCATGCTTGGGGGCGCGGACTGGATCAAAGAGGGGTTTCAGAAGCACTCTCAGCACGGTAATGATATGTGCGTAAAATGACCAATATTTCGATGTTTGTGCAAGCATGTTTGCGTTCATTTTACTCCCATATCTTATGTTTTTGTGTTGTTTTCGTTGTGTTTTCGTGTTTTGTATGATTTGGAGTTTGTAGGTTAAGTTTGGAGCATAATTCATCATTTGGGCTGAGATTTGGTGGAAAATCGACCGGTCCAAGCTACAAAGGGTGTGAAGATCCACTGGGATGAGCAGAGGAACAGCAGGAAGGATTTCAAAGAAAAGTCTGGCCCGATCCTACAGAGATAGACCGATCTGGGCATTTTAGAGGTAAATCACAGCCGATCCTGCAGAGCTCGATCGATTCAGCATTTCAGAGGCAAATCCCGGCCGATCCTACAGAGCTTGACCGATCCAGCATTTCAGAGGGCAATCTCGGTCAAGCCAGATCCAACCCGGGTGATTCAGAATGTGTTGTTCGATAGTTTTTCAAGTTTCAAGCTATCTCGGGCGATCCATCTTCAGCTCGGGCGATCCTGGGGTCTGGAAGTTGAGTATAAAAGGTGGAAAAATAAGATTTAAAAGGGGAGAATCAGATTTTAGGATAGATTAGAGCGTTTACTTTCAAGGATTACACTCCCCACTCATCCACAACCTCAACCAAGGTGGATTTCAAGCCAAATCAACTCGATTAGAAGATCAATGAATGCTAAGGAAGAAATCAAGTGTTAAATCACCCAATTGGGAAAATTCTCTACCTTGATTTACTCTATTAATGGAATTGTTTGCATTTTATATTCAATTGAACCTTATCAAAGGTATGTGTAACTAAACCATTGAGGATATTGGTAGATTGAAGCTTTGAAATGTTTAATTGAGCTTGAATTGTATGTTTACTTCCATTCAATTGATTGCACACACTTGAGCTTTTTCCTAAATCACATAGTGTAGGCAGTAACCAACTATATGTGTTTTAGACAACGAAATTGCAGCCACTACGCGGATCTAGGTGTTGTGAGAAGTGTATATGCATATAGGTTTTGATCCAATCCCTGTGCGGAGATTGCCTATAGGTCGATAACTTACGGACTATTTGGAGTGGAATTAGATGCTATAATGTGACTGTTTGTGTGTTTAATTTCATCTACTCTTATCTTACCGGTACTAAGGGAGATAGGAAGCTTTGGGGTAGGTTGATCATCTTTGAATGGATTAAATATTAGTTTGCATCATTCAAATCAATTTCATAGTTTCAAGGTGGATATCTTACCAATGTCCTTGTTTTATCATTGTTGAATTTTATCTCTTGTGTTTGAGAATTGTAATTGCTAAAGAGTGTGGAAGTATATTGATGAATGTTGAGAGATTGCATGTTTAGTTAAAGCTTTCTTAGATAGATAGTTGGATTTATTAATTATTAGTATAGTTCACAACTCAACGACTAGTCATTCTTAGATATGAAATAATACATGAGTTTCTCGTATTCTAGCAGGCAAATTGGGAAGAACCTGGATTGGTTTTTATAACTTGTATGCACTTGAGTTTAATTAACTAGGTTCATTGAATTTTGTGTGCATCAAGTTTTTGGCGTCATTGCCGGGGATCTTCATTGAGTAGGTTTCTAGATATTTGATAAAATGTATTCTTCGTAGTCTAAGTGTTTGTTTAATTGCTTGTTTGAAATTTGTTTGTTGTTGATTGGAGTCTTTGGATTTTGTAGGTGTTGCATGTTAACAAGATCCAAAGCTCGGTTGCTTGAGCAACAAAAATTCCGAAAAAAGGTTAGAAGGAGTTGAGATAGAGCTAGAAATAGAGAACCGGAATGAAGATATGGGGAGGATAGACAATCTTGAGAGGCAATTGGAAATGATGAGAGTATTGATTAATGAACGGAATGAACCGAGAAGGCCACTTCAAAATCTCTTTAGGCCTCAAGGAGAGCAAGCCACTGGAGGTTTCCGATTGGGAGTGAATGCAACTCAATTCGAGATTAAACCTCAACCTGTCCAAATGATTCAAAACAACCAGTTTGGTAGCCATACGATCGAGGATCGGAATGCTCACATTTCTAGGTTCCTTGAGATAACAAACAAGATCAAGATTAACCAAGTGCCTCAAGATCACATTCGCCTGCGATTATTTTCATTCTCTTTGAGAGATGGTGCGAGGCATTGGTTCAAGGGCCTTTACAAGTATAATATTGCCTCATGGGAAAAACTTCGAGAGAAGTTTTTGTTCAAGTTCTTTCCTCCTAGCCTAACCTTGAAAAGAAGAGCCGACATTACATCCTTTGGACAGTGGTCTGATGAACCACTATATGAGGCATGGGACCGCTTTAGAGATCTTTTCCGAAGATGCCCAAGGCACAGGTTATCACGAAGTCAACAGATTTTCCAGATCTACGGAGGTCTCAACTACGAGACTAAGGTGATGATGGATGCTTCTTCGGGGGGTTCCTTCCTAGATCAAGAGGAAGATGAAGCATGGCGGAGAATAGTTACCAATGGCCAAGGGAGAGAAAAGATTATCGGCCGGTCAAGTCTTTGAATGAGATGCAAGAAAGCGAAGAGTTGAATGAGCAAATCGCTATGATGCGAATGAAGCTTGATGCATTAACTACCTCGGGGGGTAGAAGGGATGATGTGATGTTGATGAAGCAAGAGGGGTTTACCCGAAGCATGTGAATTTTCTCAATCAACGAATGGGGTACAACAACAATCGACCTCCATACAATCCACAAGGTAATATGTACTATCACCCTTCCAATCGTTTCCATCTGAATTTCTCTTACGCTAACCCCAACAACGCCCTTAATCCTCCTATGCAATTGGAAAACAGGGGAAGTAGTGGTCAAGGTGGGTATGTTGGAGGAGGTAGTCAGTTTGGGAACCAAGAGGTGAGAAAGAATCCAAGTGACGAGTTGGAAAAGAAATTTGAAAAATATGATGGTATGTTTGCTGAAATCCAATTGCAAATTTCATCAATTGCCAAGCAAATAAGTGGAAAGCACCAAGCTGGGAAATTCCCAAGTGACACGGAAGTGGTACAAAAGAAAAGTTGCAATGTGGTGGATGGAGAGCAAAGTCGATATGAGACGATGTTGGTGATGACTCCGAAGCTTGAGAATGTGGAGTTGGAAGTTGAAGAAAAAGTTGGGAATGAAGAAGGGTTGAAGGAATCGGAAGTTGAACAAGTGAAAGAAGAGAAAGAAGCTCAAGGTGAAGAAATAAACTTCTTTGATTATGTGAGGAAAGGAGATATTGAGATGCCTAATCCAGAGGAAATACAACGAGTTCCATTACTTGATGAGTTGATTGGGAAGGAGTTGAAGCCGGATTGTGATTCATTTGAGTTTGGCTTGAGTGAAGGTGTGTTTATTGATGATAGTGAGGATCAAAGGGAAAAGCAAGTTGCTAACAAAAAGTAGGATCCCGGAAGTTTTATCATAAGTTGCAAGATTGGTGATACAAGTGTTGAGAAGGCATTGTATAAAAAGTTGGGTATTGGAGAATTGAAACCCACAAGCCAAGTCCTTCAAATGGCTAACCATGCATTGTTTTGCCCAAGAGGGGTTGTGGAGGACGTGCACATGGAGGTTTTGAGTTTTACATTCTCGGGGGACTTTTTAGTTGTTGATATGAAGAACAAGGGGTTCTGATGTTGTGGAAAAGAGGTAGTTTTCTCTTTACCTCCAAAAGGAATGGATGAAATGAAAGATGAAAGGCAATTGGAAATTGATAAAGGAGTTCAAAAGAAGAGGTTTAAGGATGATGATGATCCAAAAGTGGTTATAATGGATGAAGGCAAGGAGATAGATGTGGATCCGAGGGATTATTTGGATGAAGAGCAAGGAAGAATGAAGAAAGCTAGAGTTGAGAATGATCCACCCCAGAGTGCACGAAAGAAGTTGACGTTTCTGGATGAGCATTGGCATTTGGAGCGAGGTATGAGCTCCGGTTCTTCCACGTTTGATCATGATTGATGAGATCGAGGTAAGAAGTCAAGCTATTGACTATAAAGAAGTGCTTGTTGGGAGGCAACCCAATGTTTACTCATTTTGGTAATTTTGATTTCGGGAAAATGTTTAGGTTGTTTAGTTTCGTTGGTTTTGTTTGCATTGATAATAATGGATATAGGATGATTGATTTATGGATGTGTTGCAAGACTTACATGTTTTTGTAGATGAGAATTCAGATTTGGGGAGGTGAAAACCCAAAATGGTGCTGACAATTTGAAGGAAGGATGCAAGGAAGTCGCAAAACAGAGGGAAATCTCGCCCGGGACTATTTCGGATCGCTCTGGCTCAGGCAGGATTGGCCGATCCCAACCATTGCTGCTATGGGATCGGCCGAGCTCAACAAGCATTTCAAATTTTTCGCGGTCAGGGCATAAGATGGACCGAGCCACTGCAGGTTCGATCGATCTGGATTGGGCAGACCAGATTCAGGCGGATAGACCCTCGGCTCGGCCAATCCACCCTTGGATCGGTTGATCCACGCGCAGTTTTAAAAGCAATTTTAGGGCTCATTTCGCCCCATCTTCATTTCTGTCGAAATTTCTCTTCCCAAATCCTTTCTTGTGCTTTCTTACTTTGATTTGAAAAGTTCTCACCCTTTGATTTTAACCATGGCCAGCAAGAGAGCAAAGGGGAGTTCTTTTTCTTCAATTAGTCGCCCACGAGGATTTGATGATGAAGAGTTTGAAAGATAAAAAAATTTGATTGACAAGCCAGTCGTGGTGACTAGATATCTCTGCCGGGAGACTTTGGAAGCACTGGGGTTCAAAGGTGATGTATGGAGCCTTC
The DNA here is from genome assembly GCA_026898455.1 of Plectranthus barbatus. Lineage (NCBI taxonomy): Eukaryota > Viridiplantae > Streptophyta > Magnoliopsida > Lamiales > Lamiaceae > Plectranthus > Plectranthus barbatus. The sequence goes on along the minus strand of JAPKLW010000985.1, from coordinate 194,721 downwards.
TCACTGGTATCGGCTGGAGATGGTTCTTAACTGCAAATTGGCCGGCGTACATGGCATTGACTAATGAATTCCTGGCTTCGATGGCTGCCATGAAGGATATGGAAGGTAATCCTATGTCTGTGAAGTTCAAAATCAGAGGTCATATGCTCTTTTTGAGTAGGCAAGAAATGGATGAAATTTTTTGGTGTAAGGAAGATTCCTTGTTCATCTTTGACGAACTTGATCGTGCTGAATTTTGGGAGTCAATTTTAGGGATACAAACTGTGGGTGTTTTTCATATTAAGTCTTGTAAGTCATCCTTAATTAAAAACCCTATTATCCGGTATCTTCATAAAGTAATAGGAGGGTTGTCTTGTGGTCACAAAGTGTCTAGCACTGTGGGATTTTCAGAGCTATATTTTTTGTTTGCTTTGTTGAATGGGAAGAAGTTTTCAGTTGGAGGTCTGTTACTGGATATTTGGAGCAGATCACAAAATTTGGGAAATCCATTTATTTGTGGTGGTGGTGGTATCTTGACTCCTATTTTTAAACTCTTTGGTATTAATTTGTTTGGTGTTTTTGCCCCTGGGTTGCCTCTTGATATTGTTACTCTGGTTACTGATGGGTTGTTGGTTCCTTCTCAGTGTGGAGAGTGTTATTACTATAAATTTGGGGACAAGGTGATTTAATTACCAAATTGTGCACTGACGGAGGTTGATAATTTGAAGGATAGATCTAACTGGTTGATGGAATCTGAGGGACATGTTGGTTTTGTTAGATCATTGTCAAATGTTGAGTGTTGGTTTAGCCAGGGAGCAGCTATCCAGGATGCACAGCACAAAACCGAGTTCACAAACACTACCGCTTTCTACCGTGACCGATCACCACAGGATAGAGAGGAGTGACGAGCATCGTCCACCTTTTTACAAACTTATTCTCACTTGACCAAGTTTGGGGGGATGTGCCAGTAGCCGGTGCTTGGTTTTTTCTTCTCTCTCTCTCCTATCTTTATCTCATGGTTTTAGCTAGTTGATGAATGGATGTTGCATGAGCTTATTCTTCCTATATTTTTGTTTTGGTGAACATTGATTTGTATAGATTTTGGATGGTGGAATGTTTGGTGGTAAGAGGATTTGGATGAGTTAGTTTGTGGAAGTGTTTTGAAGTGAGATTTTGTGTTTGTGGATATGAACTTTTAATATAAATGAATTATGCTAAAAAACAATTGGTGGTGTTTGTGTTGATGTTGAGTAGGTACATAGGGCAATGGGAGGAGCGGTTCGATCGTGGATACCGATGGTAATGTATTCTATCGTTCTCCTTGTCATTTAGATTTGTTTGCATGTCAGTTGATTGTTTTAGGTTGTGTGATTGTGTGTGTGTGATGAACCCAAGCGAGACTTGAGATTTAATCATGATTTACTAGTGGAGTTTGAAGTTTACCTTAACCAATGATAGGGCGGAATCTTTGATGTTGAAGCATGCCTAGGTTAAGCTTTTGAATTGTTGAGTTTTGTGTGTGGTTAATATTTTAGACTTAACAAAAAACCGTGAGAATTGAGCCTTAATATTATCATATTTTCGGTTGTGAGAGGCAAGTTTGAAAGAGAGAAGTCTAGAACTTGCATTTGTTCTCGATCTATTTAGCATGAGCATGTAACTAGAAAATGATATTAGGCCATCGATTCCTAGATCTACCTTGCACATCGGGAGTATAAGGTGATGTTAATTGTGTTGGAATCGTATACATAAAAGCATTATGATTGGTATATTGGGAAATGTTATGTTTGATATACTGGTAATCATTAATGACTTGCAATAAATAACTCCTGTCTGAATTACCAATCATACGATGCGAACAAACACATCCAGTAATCTTGTCGCTAGGGAGATCATACGGTGTGTAAGAGATCACAGAAGATCGTATAGATTGTTCGACCTAGCGAGATATAAACAGTTATCACTGCTGAGACAGTTTATGGTTTGGCTGTCGGTTTAGGTTGTGGCACACAAGTCCATAAGTGGTTTATCTTGACTACTTTGTGTGACCGGTACATCTCAATGTAGTGATATGATCAACAGTGAGATGAACCATTCTACTTGACATATGAATGCGTAAAGATCTCGGTAACTTGGTCGGATCTAAAGTCTATTGAAAGCTAAGGGGCACACATGGGTTGACTGTCACTTTGACTTGCTATGGTGGAGAGTCTTACATGTACTCATATATCTACATCTTGGGTGATGGCAGTCTGTGTGGGATTTCCTCAGGCTGGATTTAGATAACCATATCCGTTTCAGGATGGTGACATTCCCTGGGAAGCTCACGAGGTTCGTTATGCTAAGTCCTGCAAGTTGAATCATTGATTCAAGCATAAGCGATAAGGGTTGAGTAGTACTACTCAGGAATAATAAGAGATTAATTAATTATAGCTAATTGTCATACGATGAATTAATTAATGAATGTATGAAACCTTAAATATGGGGATTAACTAAGTCAATGCAACCCGTTCCTAATAACGTGGTAATAAAGGGGTAGGTCAGCATTAATTCTCTGGTGGCATGAATTAATGTTTATTAATTAATTATGTTCTAGGTTGAACATGGAATTAATTAATAGGAGGCCCACTTTATTATTTGCATTTGATCCCTGGTTTGGCCCAACATTGCTCAGAGCCCATTAGGGTTTATTAAACCCTAATAGCCCATTCTCCAGATCTGTATAAATAGATGAATCTCTCATTTTCCCACATAGGTTTTGAAGTTTCAAATCAGAAACCCTAGAGAGATTGAGAGAGAGTGGGCAGTTGTAGATCAGGTAGCGTATCCTCACTAGATTTCTGGATTGAGCAAGGGAACAAATAAGAAGATCAGATCTGTAGGAACACCATCAACGATCTACCGCCGTATTCAATCCGCAGGAGTTGAGGTATTCCAAGAATCCATCTATTGCAATTAAGTTTGTCGGAGCATGCCTAGGTTCGCCTGATTTATTTAATTTATATTTATTTTCGATATCCTAAGAATGATCCTTGGCAAGTTAAAGTGGCAATTCGCGTTGTCTATTATAGACTCGAATCCTACAATTGGTATCAGAGCCAGGTTCTAGTTCTTAGGCTCTATCCTGAATAAATTGTGATTAAATAAATATGTATGTTCATGGATGGATTTATCTTTGTCGTGGATGTTTTTGTTCTCGTGGCCCCTCTCTGGTTTTTGGTTTTGTTTTAAATCGCAAGAAAATTCGCGATTAGATTAATAGGAAAAATATGTAATAGACAAGATCTGTTTTGTATTTTTTATTATTCAATTTGTAAACCAAATCTGATCGAGAACGAAGAGTTTAGCGACAAGGTGAAGCCGCAGTTTCCGGTAGGCTGGGCAAGCAGCATGCGGCATGCGATGGTGGCCGGCGGCGATGCTCGTCGGCGGGCAAGCAGCGGCCGCATGCAGGCGGCGCACGGCAGATCACTGCAAGTCACAGCACACACCTCCTCCTTCGCTTGCAACGGTGCTAATTCTGGTCAGCGCGGGTCGCTGCGTTCAGGTGAAAGGCGCGTGCACATCGAGGGTGAGCGTAGGGGCTTTACGGTGGTTGTGGTTTGCGATTGCAGGAAGCAAGGTCGCGCGAGCTCTGCTCACGGTGGTGATGGCTGCAACAGCAGCAACGTGCTGGTCGCTTTTCCTGTGGCCATCGGTGGCGCAGGACTCGTCTGCAGCGGCGACAGGGAGCGCAGTGGCTGTCGGCGTGGCGACGGTCGTGCTGCAAGGTGGCGGTGACGGCTAGGGTTTCTGCTGGAGAAGGTGGAGGCTGTGGGCTAGGGTTTTGGGTGCGGGCCGGCGGCGGGCCGGTTGGCTGGAATTAGGGTTTTGTCTTTTGAAACCCTAATTTGTTGTGTTCAAACCCTATTGTGATGTGGGTTGGCCCAAGATCCAATTTTAATTATTTTGGATGGGCCTGATAACCCTGGTTCACAATTTCCTAGCCCAATAATTCAGTTTTTTCAGCCCAAGAGTTGCAGATTTCAAATTAAAGAGTGGGAGCCCATTTGAAGATCTGTATTAAATTAAATCATTGTAATGGATAGATTTAATTTTATTTCCCATGTAATTGCATCAAGGGGCCACGAGAAATTTTATTTATTTATTTAATTATTTTCTCTTATGATATGATTTATTATGTGCGCACTAGTAAATAATAGGAATGCATGCTACTGCTTTTATTATTTTTTTAAAGCATGTTGTAGATAATTGGGAAGCATGTTACTGTATTATTTATTGTTCAAAGCATGCTTTATGTGATTTATTTTATGTATTAAATTATGTCTATAAATTTCAGAATCATGTTGGAAAATATGATGGAATTTTAGATGTGAAATAATTTATGGATCATAAAATAATATGTGTGCATAAGAACCTTTTGAAAGAAAAAGACTAAGCAAGATTTTTAAATTAAAATCAACAAGACCTCCACAATACGGTCTCTTATTAGAAATGGGAAGTGAAGTGAGTAGACGTCTTCACGATCGTAGCCTGCTTACTTTATTTGTTCATAAGTTCTAATAGATGAGATTTCTAAATAAAACATTTAAACATGTGAGAAGTAGACAGTGAAATGAGTAGACATCTACACGACCGTAGCCTGCTTATTTTATTTGTTCATAAGTTCTATAGGATTGTTTTAAATGAGATAACAAAGGTTGTAAGAGGCATGCGTCATGGGTCTAGTACGTATGACGAATCGTCCTTTAACTTCCGTAGTTATAATTGTGGTCAAATGCTTAGATGTTGCCTGAGTACTAACTCATGAGTGATGTCCCTGCTCAGATAGGTTGAACATGGTCTTAGTTTTATCTCCGATTATTAATTTCATTTGTCGGCGAATACCTAGCATGGATTAAAATTAAAGATTGGAACTTCAAAGAGCAGTCTAGTTAGGTGGTCTGTTGTAAACGTCTTCAAAAGGAGCTTGCAGTAGATGCACCTAGGCAATTGGGGGAAATAATTGTATTGGTTTATCAAAAGGTTACAATGCATATTTGTTTCAATGTTCTGCATGTATGTTCTTACTTTAATCAATTATTGTTTTCAGATATGTCTATGAATAATGTCATCAATATCTTGGCACAAAATCAATTAACTGGTCCGAATTTCCTGGAATGGAAGCGCAACTTGGATTATATCCTAGTTGCAGAGGAACATCAACATGTTCTTAAGACTTCGTGTCCAACTGTCCCCACTGCTGAGTCAACTGATGTAGAGTGGAACCTCTATGACAAGTGGGTCAAGTCTAATAATGTTGTCAAGTGCTACATGATGACCACTATGTCTAAGGTGCTCCAGCAACAACATCAGCACTATGACTAAGCAACTGAGATTATGGATAGTCTCACAGTTACTTATGGGGAATCAGATAGAGCTGTCAGATTTAAGCTCATGAGAGAAATCATGAGTTGTAAAATGTCTGATGGTAGCTCAGTGAGGGAGCACATTGTTTCTATACCTCACCTCATGGATGAACTGACGTTGCATGGAGGAGGTATTGACGGGGAAGCCCAGGTCGATATCATACTCAACTCACTTCCAAAGTCTTTTGAAAACTTTAGACTTAATGTTGTCATGAGTAAAATAGAGTACACTCTTAATGAGTTACTTAGTGATCTCATGGCAGCTGAATCAGCCATGCAACCTGAAAAGGCAGTCTTGGTTTCTTCCGGTAGTCACCCTGCTTCATTGAAAGGTGCTAAAGGGGTGATTGGAAAGAAATTCAAGAAGATAGCCTCTGGAAGCAAAAGTTCTAGGAAAAAGAAGACTGTGACACCGGGAAAGAAAGGCAAGTGTTACCGTTGTGGCAAAACTGGTCACTGGAAGAAGGATTGTATGACCAAGCGGGTTGGACAAGGTATGCCATCAGCATTTGTAACGGAAACATGTTTAACATTTGTTCCTACCCATTCATGGGTAGTGGATACAGGAGCTACTGATCATGTTTGTAACACTTTGCAGGGATTCAGGTCGACAAGGCAGTTGAATGATGATGAGGTGACGATCTCCATGGGTAATGCTGCTCGTGTGTCTGCAGTAGCAATTAGAGATGTTACATTATGCTTTCAAGATAATGTTTTGATTTTAAGAGATGTTTTGTATGTGCCGGATTTTCGGCGGAACCTTATTTCTGTTTCCCATTTAATAAATGATGGATTTTCAGTTATTTTTTATAGTCATGTTACTATCAATGGCAATAATGGTGTTATTTGTCGTGGATACAGAAGGACTCTCTTTATATCATAACTTGTTTGCATGAATCTTCCATGAATGTTGCATATAACTCATTTAATCACAAGAAGAGAAAGTATTCATCTTCTGATGACGATCTTACATATCTATGGCATCTGAGACTAGGTCACACAAATCTAAAGAGGATCAAGAGACTCGTGGATGACAGTGTAGGGTTTTCACGTGAACCGAATCACCAAAACCAAACTGAACCGGATCGGATCTATGGATATTGCTCATAATTAATATTCTCAAAACCCTAGCATGCTCCTATGAATTTAATATGAGATTGTGGATTTAGGGTTTACCGTTATTCCGTAGTCTCTGAACCGATCTTTCGCGTTTAAATTCCAAACATCGATTCAACCACGCGATTCGAATTTGTCTGCGGAAACAGAAATTAGCAACCCTAATTTTAAAACAAAATTCGAAAATAACAGAGGGAAGAAAGAAAATCTGTTCTCCAGATTAGATCTTAAGATCTGTATCCCGGCGCTGTTCGGATCTACTACTGGTGAGGACTCTGTAGATCTGTAATCTGAGTAGGACCAGAATCGAAATTCTCCTCCTTCTCCCAATAAAAACGGCGCCTCTCTCTCTCTGCCCTAGGGTTTCACTGATTTGAATGTGTTCAAAAAAAGTTGGCTAGGGTTTCCAGAGAGAGTGGTCTATTTATAGACCCAGGGTTTTATCCCTAATGGGCTACTGGGCTCAATTCAGCACACTTATTTGGGCCAGACCTGGGACCTAATGCAAATAATAAAGTGGGCCTATAAATTAATTAATTC
>JAPKLW010000985.1:155783-177678 GCA_026898455.1 Plectranthus barbatus | reverse complement strand
TAATCGTATCTGCTACCCTATCTACTAGTCAATTAGATAGATTATTGAGGGTATTGAGAGACCACCAATCTGCTGTTGGGTGGTCATTATCTGACATCAGGGGTATTAGCCCTTCTATCTGTATGCACAGGATCTTACTTGAAGACGGATACAAGCCTAAGGTGCAACCACAGCGAAGGCTAAATCCCATCATGCAGGAAGTGGTGCGAAAGGAAGTGATGAAGCTTCTGGACGCTGGCATGATCTATGCCATTTCAGACAGCGAATGGGTGAGTCCCACCCAAGTGGTAGCCAAAAAGGGGGGAACAACCGTCACTAAAGACGAGAGTGGCCAGGAGATCGCTCACAGGCCTGTCACAGGTTGGAGGATGTGCATCGACTACAGAGCACTTAACAGTGCTACACATAAGGACCACTTTCCCTTACCTTTTATTGATCAGATGCTGGATAGGCTAGGGGGGTATGAATTTTACTACTTCTTAGATGGTTATTCTGGATATAACCAAATAGCGATAGCCCCAGAGGACCAGCACAAATCTGCTTTTACATGTCCGTACGGTGTATTTGCTTATAGAAGCATGTCTTTTGGGTTATGTAATGCTCCTGCTACATTTCAAAGATGCATGATGTCTATTTTCAGTGGACTTGTAGAAAATATCATGGAGGTTTTTATGGATGATTTTTTCAGTGTTTGGTCATTCATATGATAATTGTTTAGAAAACCTGACCACTGTTTTGCAGCGCTGCCAAGAAACTAACCTTGTTTTAAACTGGGAAAAATGCCATTTTATGGTAAGAGAGGGTATTGTTCTTGGCCACAAAGTTTCTGCTGCAGGTTTAGAGGTAGATCGAGCCAAAATTGTAGCGATCTCAAAGCTGCCACCGCCCACCAATGAGAAGTCAGTCCGAAGTTTCTTGGGCCATGCAGGCTTCTACCGGAGGTTTATCAGGGAATTTTCTAAAATTTCTAAACCTCTTAGTGCTTTACTTATGAAGGATGCCAAGTTTGCTTTTGATGAAAATTGTCTGCAGGCTTTCGAGAAACTGAAGTTGGCCCTAACGACTGCTCCAGTGCTCATTTCACCAGACTGGTCAGAGCCATTCATCTTGATGTGCGATGCCAGTGATTCAGCAGTTGGAGCTGCCATGGGGCAGACAAGGAACAAGATTTTTCGAGTAATTCATTATGCCAGCAAGACCTTGGATGAAGCTCAGGTGAACTACACCACTACTGAGAAAGAGCTACTAGCTGTGGTCTTTGCATTTGACAAGTTCCGGGCATACCTGGTTGGGGCAAAGACGGTGGTGTACACGGATCATGCTGCGATCCGATATCTGTTTGCGAAAAAGGAGGCAAAGCCGAGGCTGATCCGGTGGATTTTACTGCTGCAAGAATTTGACATGGAAATTAAAGACCGGAGAGGCTGTGAAAATGTGGTAGCAGACCACCTGTCAAGACTGGAAAATCCGGTGGAGGGAGATGACCCAAAGATCCGGATTACTGAGGTGTTTCCAGATGAGCAGCTGCTAGCTGTGGAGGAGGTAGATCCATGGTATATGGATCTGGTAAATTATCTGGTTGCAGGTGTTCTACCACCTGATCTGTCTTCACACCAGAAGAGAAAGTTCTTGCATGACTGCAAGTTCTACTATTGGGATGAGCCATTCCTCTACCGCCGCTGCGCTGATATGGTAATAAGGCGGTGCATCGGGATGCAAGAGCGTGAGCAAATAATGGGGGACTGCCATTTGTCCCCATATGGAGGCCACTGCGCGGCGAATAGAACAGCCATAAAAATCCTCGCCAGCGGGTTTTATTGGCCTACTATTTACCGCGACTGTCAGAAATTCGTGGCTGGATGCGACAGATGCCAGAGGATGGGGAACATTTCAAAGAAAGACGAGATGCCTCAGAAGTACATGCTAGAGATTGAGCCTTTCGATGTATGGGGCATTGATTTCATGAGACCATTCCCTAAGTCTCATGGATATCAATACATCTTACTGGCTGTGGACTATGTGAGCCGGTGGGTTGAAGCTATCCCAACTACCACAAATGATTCTAAGGTGGTGCTCAAGTTCTTACAAAAGAACATTCTGACTCGGTTTGGAGCACCTCGAGCACTATTGAGTGATGGAGGGTCACACTTCAAAAACAAGTGGCTGGGGAGTTTGCTAGCAAAATATGGAGTGCATCATAAAATTACTTCTCCATATCACCCCCAAGCCAATGGACAAGCAGAGTTGGCCAACAGAGAAATCAAGCAAATCCAAAAAAAAATCTGTAGTTTCTAGGAAGGATTGGGCCACTCGCTTGGACGATGCTCTATGGGCATACAGAACTGCATTCAAGACTCCAATTGGTATGTCACCATATCAGTTGGCATTCGGAAAATCATGCCACCTTCCAGTTGAGCTGGAACATAGAGCATACTGGGCAGTCAAGAAAATTAACTGGGATCTGAAGACTGCAACTGAGCAGAGACGTATACAATTGACTGAGCTTGAAGAATTCCGGACTGAAGCATACGAGAGTTCAAGGCTGTACAAGGAGCGCGCTAAGAGATTTCACGATCAGCGCATTCGCCCCCGTGTCTTCACGCCGGGGGATCATGTACTTCTATTTAATTCCCGTCTTCGTTTGTTTCCTGGAAAACTCAAATATAAATGGACTGGTCCATATGTGATTCATAAAGTGAATTCTAATGGCACTGTAGAGTTGCTAGGTTCTGATAGCACACACTTCACTGTCAATGGTAACCGAGTCAAAACGTATGTTCAGTATGAGTCTGTGTCGTTCGTCTGTGAACTTCACCTAGCCGACCCATAGGATGTATGCTGTTGCGTCTACCTACAGACGTTAAATAAAGCGCTTGTTGGGAGGCAACCCAACCTGTAATTGAGTTTATTGCATTATTTTACGCATTTTAACATCTCCTTATTCCAATTTTTCCACATTGTGCGTTCACGTTTGGTTGTTGAGTTAATGGGTGCAGGTGAGGAGTTCGAAACGCGAGGAACTGCCAGAAAAAGCAAAAATGACGACCCATTTACACTTTCAGCGATCGCCGATCGTGAAACCTGGGTCGCCGAGTTCGTCGTCAAACTTTTTCAGGTTCGAAGCAAAATCAGCGACCCGAAAATGATTTCGGCGATCGCCGATTTCGTTGGTTTGGTCGCCAAAATTGCAAATTTTTTATTTTTGCTTCGGTACAAAATCGACGACCCATTTATATTTTCGGCGATCGCCGAAAGTGTAAACGGCTCGCCGAAGTTGTATTTTTTCCGAAATTTGTTCGAACCAATTTCGGCGACCCAAGAACGAATTCGGCGATCACCGTACGCGTTCTGGGTCGCCGGAATTGCAATTCTGATGGGTTTTAAGTTCGAAAACCCCCTCTTTCCCTCACAATTCTCTCTCTCTCAAAAACCCATCAAACCAATGAAAATCTCCTTCCCAAATTCGACTTCCACACCCGTTTATTTTACAAATCGTTCAACACACGGTCTACCCATCCCAAATAGACGATTCCCATCCGATTACTTTTCCAAATTTCGTTCAAAAACACCATATTCCCAAATTCTAGGGTTTAGATCTTTTCTTCAAATTTCTCTTCAAATTCAAGGTAATCTTCTTCATTCTCATGTCTATTTCAATTTTGTACACATGTTTCATCGTTTCGTTGATAATGTAGGTTGCATTGTGGTTTGTTTGCTTAAATTTTTTGTCTTATTTGATACTTTGAGTTAATTATCATGTTTAAGCATATGTATGGTATTGGAATAATTGTTTAGCAAATTCTAGGGTTCATGCATTGATTTGGGATTTGGTGTAGGCAAGTTTGAAATTTACTAGCCTAGGACTTTGATTTTCTGGAAATAGGATTGAATTATGAATCACTCAAATTACTTGTATAGTTGATTGAGTTTGGGGGATATATTTGCGACTATGGAATGTTGATGGATACGAGATTGTGGTATAACTGAGTATACATGTCTACGTGGTATTTGGGGTTCAGAGTTGTTGCACGTTTAGTTTAATTGCATGCTTCTCTTTTTCGTGTTAGTGGTTCTGAGTTATGTTTTTTTTGTTATCTAGCAGATTCAAAATGGCACCTCGACGCCGCGTTCTTTCCACAAGGCCGGAGAGTTATGGAATTGTTATCCAAGGTTTAGACCTTCATCACAAATTCAAGGCCTTGGTTGAAAAAGGGGTTGAGGCGACTAAATACCCGGATGTCGACACTCTCCGGACACTGGGACTCTACGACAATGTCAAGGAGCTCCTCTCCAACATTGGATGGACCCCCCTTCTGGAACTTGAGGATCCCACTTACTGGCATTTCACATTGGAGATCCTCACCACCTTCGAGCTCACCACTATCGGCAGGAACACACAAACAGGAGCCACCTTCCGGGCCCTTAATGCAGATCGCACTCTAACCACGAAGGAAATTAACAGAGCCTTCGGGGTCCCAGATATTGGCGTGTACACCAAGCCGAGGGGAATCGATCCCAAAGTTTTCTAGGGCACCATTTGTGCCAAGGGCAGCCCAGCTTGGGAATCCGGCAAATGCAAAGCTTCAATGATCCAGAACCCTGTCTTCCGGATAATCCAGCGGATTCTGGCGCACACACTTTTTGCCAGGAAGGACAATAGCTCGATGAGGGACGTCGACCTTATGGCGATCTATTGCATGCTTCATGAGCAACATCTCAACTTCGCCCAGCTCTTTCTACTGCAGTCTAGTCGAGCATCTTGTGCTAGCCAGGGCCCGATTTGCATCGGTGGGTTATGGACCCACCTCATTCTTTCCATGGGGATTGACCCGGGGGAGAACCACGCCGAACCAGTTACAAAGCTCACAATCAAAAAGCTGGTTGCTCTTCGGTTCCTTCAGACCAGTCACCCGCCCTATCTCTTCTGTCAACGCTCACCGCCACCCTTCCCACTGCCGAATCCCGAGCTAACTAATGTAGGGCTTCGCAGATACCGCCAGAATTGGAAGTTGGATACTTTAGCACATGCCGAGGCGGTTCAGTCTGCCGCCGATGCTATGGCGAGATAGTCTCATGGGGGAGGGGACGATGATGAGGGTGGCGAGGATAGAGAGGATGGAGAGGATGACGAGGACACCGGCGGTCAGGACCATGATCAGAGAGATGACAACGAGCAGCCGCGCTTCCTACTGACGAGAAGCATGCTTCAGGGCGGCACTTCCGAGGGCGGTGCCGGCACATCCCAGGGGGGCACATTCCAGGACACACCGAGGGGGGTGCCTCCACCTTTTATGAGCGTCGCACACATCGTGTGGAATTCGAGCAGCGGCTGGATAATTTAGAGCGTCAGTGGAGCGACTGGCACACCCAGTTGCAGGGTTTAGCAGCAGCTCAGGCCACCTACTCCACTGAGCGCAGATCTTTCGAGGATGAGCAGAGAGCGCAGTGGTCTGCGCAGCAGCGCCATTTCGACCGAGAGCAGGAGCAGTGGGCGGCTCAACAGCGCCACTTTGAGTTGGAGCGGGAACAATGGCGACGCCAGCAAGAGGCGGAGGATCAGATGCGACAGTTCATGGCCCATTTCCCACAATACTGGCCCCCACCACAGTGAGGTTTCCACACACCTCCGTGATCTTTTCCCACAAACTTATTCTATCCTGTGTATTGAATAAGTTTGGGGGGATGTGATCGGTCGTTGTGTGTCTTTTCTCCTTCTTACCTCTTTATGTATCTCTAACTGCTCTACTTTGCTCTCATCTGTATTTTGACTGTATTCGAACCTATTTGTCTAGTTGGAACCAGTAACTTGTACTAATTCGTACCATTTATTTTATCAAGTTTAATTCCTGTTATTGTCAATTTGTATTGAGTCTGATTGGGAATCTATAGTTTTGATATCCGTCTTGGATAAAAGTGGTATTTGGTGGTGATTTATCTGCATTACTGATCTAGTTTATGATGACAACGTTTTCTTTCTCGTATGACCTATACTGATAACTTGCACATGAATTGGTAAGGTGTGGACTGTTACGAAATTGATCTTGGTCTCTGAATAAGCTTATAACCTGTGAGAATCTAGCCTGTGTTTTGTTTCACTGTGAGTATGTCGCTGTACACTTGATCTCTAGAACTTGCTCTGGTTTCTTGCTCAAAACTGTATAGGAGAGTGTCAAGGATTTAGATATGATCTTAGGCCATCGTTTCATAAGCCACAATGAACCCAAACACTAACCCGATACATACTCCTTTGTTAGCCTAGTTGAGCCTGAAAAACCTTCATTTCTTAACCCGGATGATAAGAGATGTGGATGGAATTATAAGGGTATCCAATGATGTTAGGTGGTGAAAGTAGAGTTGTTATATGCAAGTAGTTCAAACATTGTTGATGAACAAGTGTGTAGTATAAGTACACTGCACAATCAGTGCATCAGTAATTGTGAAGAAGTCAGTGTGATTTGTGTTCAAAAAAAATCGAGTTATGTACGGAAGTGCAGGGTATTATTTGTTAGAGTGTGCATAATCGTCTGTAAATAAGCAATGCACAAGAGCCTTCATATTAGTTTCATCGTTGAGTCCGAATCCTATTAAATTATTTTTTGGGATGCGTTTGTTTCAGTTACTAGTATATTGTTATGTGAGTCAGTTGGTTCCTTCGAATGGTATAAGATGAGGAATAGTTGAAGTGAATGGAGTTATAGGGTTGTAAATAATTAGTCACTTTAGCCAAATTTTCCACACCCATCACCAATGTGCCTACATTAGAACCCAAGATAAAGACCTTTTTGATCTTTGTCCTAGCACTCCCGCAGCCAGTGAAGAGTTTAGACGATGAGCAAGCCTATGGTAGGAAAGTTGTGCAGCTGACAATTTGAGAGTATACACTTGCCCTTTCTATAATTCGAGCGAAATATGAGTGATACAATATCTTGTGAGAAGCAGACTATTAGAGGCCTGGATTGAAATTGTTTGTTTGCACTAAACTGATGAGTGATGTAGTGTTGGTGTGGGAATTACAACCCCAATTTGTGTCTGAAACAACTGATGATCAAGTAATGCACCCCCTCGTGTTTATTCTTTTCTATTTAAGTTCTCTTCATTGTTCGAGGACGAACAATAGTTTAAGTTTGGGGGGTTGATAAACACTCATTTTATGCATTTTACTGATGTGAATCTAATCACTTTTGACTGCAAACTAAACCATTTATGAGGAATTTATTTGTTACTTATGATCTTTAAAAGATTATTACGTTTGGGTTAGTTTGTGGTTGTTTATGCAGATTTCACGCACAATTGAGTCGTTTACAAGATTCGACCAAGTGTCATAGGGCCAATCGGTGCTAACTTGCATCGGAAAAGTGAAGAAGTGAGAAGAGACCGAAGAAAAGGCAGAAATCATGTTCGAAGCATTTTCGGCGAACAAATAGCATTTTTGGCAATCGCCGTTTTCGCTCCCGGGTCGCCGAATTCGTATTTTCAACCATTTGAATACGGCACAAATTCGGCGACCCAATTTCATTTTTGGCGATCGCCGATTTCATCTCCGGGTCGCCGATTTTGTAATTTCATGGAATTTCCTTCGGTGCAACTTCGGCGACCCACTTACAAACTCGACGATCGCCGATCGCGTTTTATGGGTCGCCGAACGGGTAATTCTGACAAAGTTTGGCCCAGAAATCATATCTTTTCGAGATTTGAAGATCCACAAGTATAAATAGGACGTCCCTGAACCTAAAAAAGGTTCCTTCACATTATTTTCAAGCAAGACAACACTGGAAACACGCGGGGTAATAGAGAAAACTTGAAGGGCTCACCGGAAATCGAAGATTGAAGATCACGGGTTTTTGATTTTCATGATATCTGTTCCTATGACTCTTTATTTCTCTATTTTCTTAGAACTTAGCATGATTGGCTAAGCTCCTTTTTGGATTCTAGGGTTTGAGACTTGTTGACATTCATTCCATCGTTTATATGATTTGGTTTTCCTTTTTCATTGATGTTTTAATTACGGCTGGGATTTTCTTAAATTGCAAGATATTGGCCATTGATTGTAATTTGAATTGGTAATTTTTGAACTGAGAGGTCTAGATTATTGATTAAGATGCAGAGTAATTAAATTTAATGGTTCATTTGTCCGAGAGGAATTTGAACTGTTAAAGGGTTTTAAAAATCTAAGGTTTTATCACGAGTAAAAGTCCTTTTGCGCATCCGAGAGGAGTCACTAGGTCGTTTATTTCCATGTTATGGTTAAGAGTCCGAGAGGGTCGCCTGATAACATAATTGAGATTAACTCACATTTTTGGAAATTAAATTGGAATCGAATTATATAAATGATTGTCGATTGTTCTTCAAAGTTGATTACCCTGGAATCCTGGTTTCTCATATTTTCTGCACTCCATTATTTTTAATTGTCTTTTTAATTATTGCCTTTCAATATTGTCTAGATTTAATAAACAAACAAAATCTTTTTTTTTGGATCGTATAGATAGTAACAAAGTAACTGTGTTTTAGTGCTTGAGTATATTTCGAGTCTGCAATCTTTGTGTTCGATAAAATATTACTTGCCCTCTGCAGTGGTCTGTACACTTGCAGTTTAGCGTGTTGAAAAATACGCTATCCTCAGCAGAATGGTGTGGCAAAAAGAAGAAATTGGACTCTTCTTGAAATGGTTAGATCTATGATGAGTTATGTGAACTTGTCTGTTTTGTTTTGGGGTCACGAATTACTAACAGCAGCATACCTACTGAACTTGGTACCTTCTAAGTCAGTTCCTAAAACACCCTCGGAACTCTGGCATGGGCGAAAGCCCAGTGTGTCAAAGATAAGAGTGTGGGGTTGTCCGGCATATGTTTTGTCAAAGGAACCTGATAAGTTAGAAGGTAGGTCCAAGCTAATGCAGTTTGTGGGATACCCCAGACAAACGAAAGGTGGTTATTTCTACTGTCCTGAGGATCAAAAGATCGTTGCTAGCACCAATGCAAGATTCTTGGAGGACGAGTTTGTGAAAAACTACAAATCCAAAAGTGATATCATTCTCCAAGAAATTGGAGAGGATGATGCGCTTCCATTGGGAAAACCCCATGGCAGATTGAGTGTACCTATCGAAGGTATGGAACCAACTGCACGGTCGCCAGTGCAAGGCTTTGAGCCACAAGTAACTGCACCAATTGTCGATGCAGTACCAGTGCTCTGTCGTAATGGGAGGGTACCTCACCAACCCGAGCGGTATATATTCATGGGAGAGTCTTCAGACTTGATCCCAGAAGACGAACTAGATGATACTGACTCATGGACATACGACGAAGCAGTAAATGACAAAGATGCGGAAAAATGGCATAAAGCCATGGATTCAGAAATTGAATCAATTACCTCTATGGATGTATACCAGAAGTCTGCGCTACCATATGACTTTCGGGCCATAGGTTGCAAATGGGTATACGAACGGAAGAAAGGTTTGAAAGGATAAATAACGGCTTTTAAAGCCAGGTTGGTGGTGAAGGGTTATAGTCAAAAGGACGGCATTGACTATGACGAGACCTTCTCACCGGTAGCCATGCTCAAATCCATTCAGATTCTTCTATCCATACCAGCACATATGGACCTAGAGATCTGGCAGATGGATGTCAAAACCGCGTTTTTAAATGGGTACCTTGAGGAAGGTCTTGACATCTATATGCAGTAGCCAGAGGATTATGTGAAGGATGGTGAAGAGCATCTTGTCTGGAAGCTAAGGAAGTCCTTGTATGGACTTAAACAAGCTCCACGATCATGGAACAAATGTTTTGATGATGTGATTAAATCCTATGGATATGCACAATGCAAAACCGAAAGTTGTGTACCGATTATGCGTCAGTGGAAGCATGGTATTCCTTGCACTTTATGTAGATGACATTCTTCTATTCGGCAACGATGTGAAGGTGTTGTCAGACATAAAGAGATGGATATCCGAACAATTTCAAATGAAGGACCTAGGAGACGTTGGATACATCCTTGGGAATAAATTCTTGCGTGATCGCAAGAAGAGGATGTTAAGCTTGTCTCAGGCCGTTTATATTGATACTGTGATTGCCTATTTTAGCATGCAAAAAGCCAAAAAATGATTGCTACCTTTCAGACATGGTGTTCCTCTGTCTAAGGCACAATGCCCTGCAACAGAAGAGGAGAAGGATGAGATGGCTAAAGTACCATATGCTTCGGCAGTTGGAAGTCTCATGTATGTGATGCTATGTACGAGGCCATATATATGTTATGTCGTGGGCATGGTGGCCAGATATCAGTCTAACCCTGGACAGGCGCACTGGACTACTGTCAAACATATTCTCAAGTATCTGAAAAGAACTCGAGACTATTGTCTTGTTTATCAGTGTGAGAATTTGTGCCCTATGGGTTATACAGATTCAGATTTCCAGGCGGATCGGGATGAGAAGAGATCGACCTTGATTTTTGGGAGGTGGAGCTGTATCATGGAGGAGTGCGAAACAGAAATGTATCGCGGACTCCACCATGGAAACTGAGTATGTGGCAGCTTCAGAAGCTTCTAAAGAAGCAGTATAGCTCCGGAACTATACCTCCAAGAGTTAGATATTGTTCTAAGTTTGCCCAAGACTATCACGGTATATTGTGATAATGCTGGTGCAGTAGCAAACTCTAAGGAACCAAGAACTCACAAGGCGTCAAAGCACGTAGAGAGAAAGTACCACATCATACGAGAAATCGTTGCGAGGGGCAATGTTCTAATAGAGAAGATTGACACGAAGGATAATCTAGCAAATCCATTTACAAAGGGCTTACCACAGAAGGCATACGAGGGTCATGTTCGTAGCTTAGGACTGAGGTAGATGCCGGCCACCAGGTGACCAAATGTAATAGCTAGATTAGAATAGACACATGTTATACTCTGATAAGTAATGGTATAATGCTTTGAGTATAAGTGGGAGATTGTTGGAATTGAATACATAAAAGCATTATCATTGGTATATTTGGAAACGTTATGTTTGATATACAGGTAATCATTAATTACTTGCAATAAACAACTCCTGTTTGAATTAACAATCATACGATGCGAAAAAACACATCCAGTTATCTCGTCGATAGGGAGATCATACGGTGTGTAAAAGATCACAGAAGATCGTATAGATCGTTCGACCTAGCGAGATATAAACAGCTATCACAGTTGAGACAGTTTCTAGTTTGGCTGTCGGTTTAGGCTGCGGCAGATAAGTCCATAAGTGGTTTTTCTGGACTGCTTTGTGTGACCGGTACATCTCAATGAATTGATAAGATCAACAGTGAGATGAACCATTCTACTTGACATATGAATGCGTAAAGATCTCGGTAACTTGGTTGGATCTAAAGTCTATATAAAGCTAAGGGGCACACATGGGTTGACTGTCACTTTGACTTGCTATGGTGGAGAGTCTTACATGTACTCATATATCTGCATCTTGGGTGATGGCAGTTTGTGTGGGGTTTCCTCAGGCTGGATTTAGATAACCATATCCGTTTAAGGATGGTGACATTGCATGGGAAGCTCACGAGGTTCGTTATGTTAAGTCCTGCAGGCTGAATCATTGATTCAAGCTTAAGCGATAAGGGTTGAGTGGTACTACTCAGGAATAATAAGAGATTAATTAATTACAACTAATTGTCATACGCTGAATTAATTTATGAATGTCTGAAACCTTAAATATAGGGATTAACCAAGTCTATGCAACCCGTTCCTAATAACGTCGTAATAAAGGGGTAGGTCAGCATTAATTCTCTGGTGGCATGAATTAATGTTTATTAATTAATTATGTTCTGGGTTGAATATGAAATTAATTAATAGGAGGCCCACTTTATTATTTGCATTTGATCCCTGGTCTGGCCCAACATTGCTCAGAGCCCATTAGGGTTTATTAAAGCCTAATAGCCCATTCTCCAGATCTGTATAAATAGATGAATCTCTCATTTTCCCACATAGGTTTGAAGTTTCAAATCAGAAACCCTAGAGAGATTGAGAGAGAGTGGGCGACTGTAGATCCGGTAGCGTATCCTCACCAGATTTCCGGATCGAGCAAGTGAACAGATCAGAAGATCAGATCTGTAGGAACACCATCAACGATCTACCGCCGTATTCAATCCGTAGGAGTTGAGGTATTCCAAGAATCCATCAATTGCAATTAAGTTTGTAGGAGCATGCCTAGGTTCGCCTTATTTATTTAATTTATATTTATTTTAGATATCCTAAGAATGATCCTTGGCAAGTTAAAGTGGCAATTCGCGTTGTCTATTGTAGACTCGAATCCTACAAATTGATCATTATTTGCCTTTCTTACCTTTGTTCCCCGTGATTGAGCTTTATTGGAGAATATTCTTTGATATGATTAGGACAAAGTTTGGGGATGAGAGTTTAAGGGTGAATACGGTGTTGTGAGAGTGGGACGGGAATTGTATTATGGTTGTTGATTGAATCCCAAAGAACTAAGGCTAGATTGAAATACGTGAGTTGGAAATGGAAAGAGTAAAAGGTGCAAAGTCATAAAAATGAGCCCCTACAAAAAATTTGTGGTTATGAAAAGAAAGAAAGAACAAAAAAAAAAAAAAGAAATGTGAGAAAGAAAAAGAAGGAAAAAAAAAAAGAGAAGAGAAAATAGAAGAGAAAAGAAAAGTGAGAAAGAAAGAATGAGCCTCGGGATTAGTGGTTTGAAGTCAATGGTTGGGGGGTTCTTGGGAAATTGTGGAGTTTAACTACTTTGGCCTAAACCTCCTACCCCTTAGTTAATCACGTTATAACCAAAATAAAGACCTTCTTGATTCTAGGAGCTAGCTGTGAGAATGGATGCAAGCCTATGGAAATCGAGCTTGAAAACTCGTGCTTGAGTGAATTGTCCTCATACACGTGAGGGAATGCATTTCATTGCTATATCTAATTTTATTGAGTGGTTTGAGTCTTTAGCATTAACCATGTCACAAAGTTAGGTGATAATCTCATTTGACTAGGGCATGCTAAGACGAATAAGAAGAGCTATGAGGTATTACACAAGGTAGATTGATTGCTTTACTTTGTTTTGATTGAAGACAATCAAAGGTTCAAGTTTGGGGGATTATGATATGTGTGTAAAATGACCAATATTTCGATGTTTGTGCGTGCATGTTTGCGTTCATTTTACTCTCATATCATATGTTTTTATGTTGTTTTCATTGTGTTTTCATGTTCTGTATGATTTGGAGTGTGTAGGTTAAGTTTGGAGCATAATTCATCATTTTGGGTTGAGATTTGGTGGAAAATTGACCTGTCCAAGCTACAAAGGGTGTCAAGATCAACCAGGATGAGCAGAGGAGCAGTAGGAAGGATTTCAGAGATAAATCTCGGCCGATCCTACAGAGATCGACCAATCTGGGCATTTCAGAGGCAAATCTCGGCCGATCCTGCAGAGCTCGATCGATTCAGCATTTAAGAGGGAAATCTCGGTCGAGCCAGATTCACCCCAGGCGATCCAGAACGTGTTGTTTGATAGTTTTTCCAATTTCGAGCTATCTCGGGCGATCTATCTTCAGCTCGATCGATCCTGGGGTCTTGAAGTTGAGTATAAAAGGTGGAAAAACAAGATTTAAAAGGGGAGAATCAGATTTTAGGATAGATTAGAGCGGTTACTTTCAAGGATTACACTTCCCACTCATCCACAACCTCAACCAAGGTGGATTTCAAGCCAAATCAACGCGATTGGAAGATCAATGAATGCTAAGGAAGAGATCAAGCGTTAAATCACCCAATTGGGGAAATTCTCTACCTTGATTAACTCTATTAATGGAATTGTTTGCATTTTATATTCAATTGAACCTTATCAAAGGTATGTGTAACTAAACCATTGAGGATATTGGTAGATTGAAGCTTTGAAATATTTAATTGAGCTTGAATTGTATGTTTACTTCCATTCAATTGATTGCACACACTTGAGCTTTTTCCTAAATCACATAGTGTAGGCAGTAACCAACTATGTGTGTTTTAGACACCGAAATTGCAGCCATTACGCGGATCTAGGTGTTGTGAGAAGTGTAGAGGCATATAGGTTTTGATCCAATCCCTGTGCGGAGATTGCCTACAGGTCGATAACTTAGGGACTATTTGGAGTGGAATTAGATGCTATAATGTGACTGTTTGTGTGTTTAATTTCATCTACTCTTATCTTACCGGTACTAAGGGAGATAGGAAGCTTTGGGTAGGTTGATCATCTTTGAATGGATTAAATATTAGTTTGCATCATTCAAATCAATTTCATGGTTTCAAGGTGGATATCTTACCAATGTCCTTGTTTTGTCATTGTTGAATTTTATCTCTTGTGTTTGAGAATTGTAATTGCTAAAGAGTGTGGAAATATATTGATGAATGTTGAGAGATTGCATGTTTAGTTAAAGCTTTCTTAGATAGATAGTTGGATTTACTGATTATTATTATAGTTCACAACTCAACAACTAGTCATTCTTAGATATGAAACAATACATGAGTTTCTCGAATTCTAGCAGGCGAATCGAGACGAACCTGGATTGATTTTTATTACTTGTATGCACTTGAGTTTAATTAAATAGGTTGAATGAATTTTGTGTGCATCAGGTAATAGGGCGCGGTCGGGGCCTGGTCACTCTGGAACGTACCAGAGATGAGTTTGTATGAGAAATCCCAATATCTCCACTCATTTCATTTGCTCTCAACGGCTGAACTTAGATATCATCATAAGACCATCTCATGCATAAAATATGAGGATAATAATAATAACATTTGGATGAGGAATATGATGGTTTGATCGACTTGCACTTGTGTTATCATAATCAATGAAGTACGAGTTGATTCGGCTTAGAATGTTGATTTTATTTGAGAAAAGAATTAAAACTTAATAGTATGGTGATAGAAACTGAATGATATTAGATGGAAAATGATTGATGGGTTTTGTATACTGAAAGCAATTATTATAATGAGTATACGACGGTTTATTTCTCTTATCTGTAAAACAATCTTACATGTATGTAACAATGGTATCCTCTTGTCTCACCGATAGGAATGATCATACGGCGTGTTGTAGATCGCAGAAGACAGTATGATCACTTGACCCAGTGAGACATAAACCTAATCACAACCAAGACAGCGTATGAGGATACGTCTGTCTGGATGGCTGCGGCATTGTCGGAATAAGTAGTCTGTCTTGGTTACTTGACATGCTGGTACGCAGGGGTGGCGTATTAATGGACCGCAGTGAGATGTAGTCGTCTATCTGACATCAGCGAATACAAGATCTCGTTATTGATTGAGTCCAAACCCTAACGAAGGTTCAGGGGTTTACACGGGTTGACTGTTATTTTGACTTGCCATGGTGGAGAGCCTGAGTAACTTGCTCGTATATCCACATCTTGGGTAACAGCAGTTCGTGTAGTACCGCCTGAGACTGGGTTTAGGTAACCATATCTGAGTAATAGGATGGGGACATTCCCTGAGGAGCTCAATGACATTCATCGTGCCAAAGTCCTGCAGGCTGATTAAGTTCAGGCACGAGTGATAAAAATTGAGTGGTACTACTCAGGAATAATAAGATATTAATTAATTATAGAGCTTGTTAGAAGCTCTAATTAATTAATGAATGTCCGGTAACCTTAAATGTGGGGATTCTCAATTAATGCAGTCCGTTCTCATAACGTGGTAATAAAGGGGTAGGTCAGTATTAATTCTGTGGTGAAAAAGAATTAATATTAATTAATTAATTGTGTCCTGGGTTGTGGACATGGAATTAATTAATTTATAGGCCCATTTTATTATTTGCATTAGGTCCCAGGACTGGCCCAATTAAATATGCTGAAAAAAGGCCCAGTAGTCCATTAGGGATAAAACCCTAGGTCTATAAATAGACCACTCTATCTGGAAACCCTAGTAACTTTTGAACACATCCAAATCAGTGAAACCCTAGAGGCAGAGAGAGAGAGGGCGACGCCTGTAGTGGGGAGGAGATGGATTTTTCTGCTCTGGCTTACAACACAGATCTGTGGAGTCCTCACCAGTAGCAGATCTGAACAGCATTGGGACACAGCCCTGAAGATCTGATCTGGAGAACAGAATTCTTCCTTCTTGTTTTTCTTTATTTTCGATTTAATATAGAAATTAGATTTCTAATTTTTGTTTCCGCATATTAAATTGAATCGCGTGGTTGAATTAAAGTTGGATATTCAAATGCGAAAGATCGGATCAGACTCTACGGAATAACGGTAATCTCTCAATCCACGAATCGAATTAAATTCATAGGAGCGTGCTAGGTTTTATTGTGAATTTTGGTTGTGTGCAATATCCATAAATCGATCTGGTTCACTGAAAAATCACTGCAATTGGTATCAGAGCCAGTTACTGATTTATGGTTCTATTGCATACAATAAATTCAATTATGCATGTATGAATTTTATTTTATATTGTGGATGGTTTTTGTTCCTCGTGGCAACCCGTATGATTCAGCCTGTGGTGGTTTATCCGTGTAGGGCTGAATTGTTTTTGTAAAATTACGAGAAAATCCGTGATTAGTGTAGATTTGTTTTAAAATTGTAATAGAATAGATTTTGTAATTTTATTTCAAACCTGTAATTGGACGGGTCGTGGACGTAGAACTAAGACGGAGCTGACGGGTCGCGGGCGAGGGCATGCGGAGGCGCGCGACGCGGTGGACGGTGGAGCAGCAGCGCGCGCGCGAGCGAAGGCTGGCGACGGTGCGGGCGGTGCGCGCGGAAACGCACAGCGCACGTGCGTGCGGCCGGCTGGCAGTGGCGGTGGCTGTCGTCGGTGGCTCGTGTTTTGGTGGTTTGTACAATCCTATGTAAACCCTAGGGTTTGCATTAGGGTTAGGGCAAATCATCAAATCACAAAGGCCTAAATCCCAAAAGATTTGGTGGATGAAGATTTGGAGGCCCTAGAAGATTTGAAAAGATTTGGATTTATCCAATAAATTCAAATTCAAATTGTAATAGATAGGATTTTATTTTTTCCTATTTTGTGGGGCCACGAGAAATTTTTGTTTGCCTTAATTGTCCTCGTATGATATGTGATTTATTATGTGCGCAATTAAGCATGAGTAGATAATAGGAAAAACATGATTTATCGCTTTTATTATTTACAGCTTTCCAAGCATGCTTATGGGATTAATTTCTTGTTGTATTATATTTTGGGAATTTTTGGGCTTGTTAATTTACATGCAAAAATTTGGAAAATATAATAACAAAGAAATTATATGTGCGCATATAAGAAACCTTTTAAAAGAAAAATATTAAGCTGATTTTTTTAATTAAAATCAATAGGCCTCCACAAAGCGGTCCTAGGCTATAAGTGTATCTCTCGTTCTAGTAAACGTCTACGAGTGTATCTTGCTAGTTCCTAGAGGTGCATGGGTACGGTTGTTGGGATTTCTAGACAAACAATTTAAATCATGTGAATAGTGGGAGGGTTTTGCGTAAACGTCTACGAGTGTAGCTTGCGTAAATCTCTTTCATAAGTATTCTAGGATTGATTTAAATTATAGATAACAAAAGCTTTAAGGGTTGTGCGGTATGGTTACGTGCCATACTAAACTATCTCTTTTGGCCGGAGTCAAATTTGTGGTTAATGGCTTAGAAGCATCTTAGAATATAATGCAAGAATTGCATCCCTGTTCTTGAGAGATGGCTTGGTCTAAGGTTTTCACTAATTATTAATTTCTAGTGTCAAAAGCTTCCTGACATGGTAGTGAAATTAAATGGATTGGGGTTTAAAACCCGCAGTTCTGGTTGAGGGTGACATCGTAAACGTCTACGAGTGTAGCTTACGGTGGGAACTCTTGGGCAATTAGTGGAAAACATTTGTATTTGGTTTATTAAAAGGTTTTCAATGCATTTATTTTCGAAGTTCTACATGTATGTTCTTATTTAAGATTCTTTATTGTTTCAGATATGTCTATGTTTATTGTCGATCATTTACTTGCTCTCAATCCTCTAATTGGTCCAAACTTCCCTGAATGGAGTTTTTGCATCAAACACGTCCTTTATCTGAAAAATCAAGCATACGTTCTTTTCATGGATCCACTGTTGCGTACTCGTGATAAAGTCTGTAAACTTAAGCTTGAATTTTATGAAAGATGGGTGGATGCTGATGAGTTCGCCTTCTGGCTCATCACGGGTTCCCTGTCTAGAGAATTAAGGCAAAAGTATGAGTATCACGAAAGGGCTGGAGATATCTGGAAGGAACTCTCGATAGCCTATGACAACGTGGAGCGGACTATTAACTATAAACTTGTGCATGATCTTGTGTGCAAGAAGATGGTTGAAGATAGTTCGGTGACAGTGCACATGATGTCTATGATTGATCTCATGAGACAGTTCACTGTGCGGGGTGGTAATATCAGTGCGCAAGGCGAGATTGATATCATTCTGAACTCTCTTCCGGACTCCTTTTATGACTTTAAGGTAGTTGCTGCTGCAAGGGGAGAGTATGCTTTGCATGAGCTACTTGAGGACCTTGTGGTGGAGCAATCTTTCATGCGAGCACGGATGCCCATTCTGACTGCTTCAAGTACTGGTTCGACGACCTCTAAGGTTGGAGATGACGGTGCTGAAAGCAAGCTCAGGAAAGCAGTCAGTGAAAGCAAGTCAAAGAAGGTGAAGAGGGTTAAGGTCACTCCATAGAAGAAGAGGTGTGCTGGATGCGGAAAGGTGGATTGTCCGAATGCTAAAGGACAAGGTACGTCATTTGCATTTGTAACAGAAACATGTTTAGCATCGGTTTCTACTCATTCGTGGGTAGTGGATACTGGAGCTACTGATTATGTTTTGTTACATTTTGCAGGGGTTCACACCGAGGAGGGTGCTGAAGAATGACGAGGTTACCATCTCAATGGGGAACGCAGCACAAGTGAGTGCAGCTGCCATTGGAGATTTCACCTTGTACCTTGATGATTATGTTTTAACTTTGAGAGATGTTTTGTACGTGCCGGATTTTTGGCAGAACCTTATTTCAGTTTCCAAACTTTATGTTGATGGATATTCAGTTATTTTTTATAGTGGTGTTTCTATCATTGGTAATAGCGGTGTTATCTGTCGTGGGATGCTGAATAATTCTCTCTGTGTTATTAACTGTAATCATAAGTCTTCTGCTAGTATTGCATCGAAATTGATAATCCTAGAAAGAGAAAACTTACTTCTTCTGATGAGGATCTTACATATTGTTGGCACTTGAGACTGGGTCACATCAGCTAGAAGCGGATTCAGCGACTTGCAGATGACGGTACATTGGACTTAGTCCGGGATGTACCTTATCAAGTCTGCGAATTCTGCATCGAGGGAAAGATGTCAACTAGGTCGTTCAAGGCTAGTCAGTCTCGAGCAGAGGAAGTGTTGGAATTGATCCATTTTGACTTATGTGGATCGATGTCCACGCAGGCTCGTGGAGGGTACGAGTACTTCCTCACTTTCATTGACGATTACTCAAGGTACGGATATGTTTACCTGCTTCACTACAAGTCTGAATGCTTTGAGAAATTCAAATAGTTCAAGGCTGAGGTAGAAAAGAAGGTCGGGAAAACTATCAAGTCACTGCGATCTGACCACGGTGGTGAATACCTCGGTAATGAGTTCCTGAAGTATTTGTCAGATAACGGGATTACATCCCAGTGGACTGCACCGGGTACTCCCCAGCAAAACGGTGTAGTTGAAAGAAGAAATAGGACTCTTCTAGAGATGGTAAGATCAATGATGAGTTATGCAAACTTACCAATTTTGTTTTGGGGCTACGCATTGGAAACAGCAACTTACGTATTAAATGTGGTGCCTTTTAAATCAGTTCCTAAGACGCCTTCTGAGCTCTTCCTTGGTCGCAAACCAAGTTTGTGCAAGTTTAGAGTATGGGGCTGTCCGGCACACGTACTGTCGAAGGAACCTGAAAGTTAGAAAGCAGGCAAAAGTAATGTTGTTCATAGAGTATCCCAGACAAACGAAAGGTGGTTACTTTTACTGTCCTGAGAGTTAGAGAGTCGTTGTTAGCACCAACACTTGATTCTTGGAGGACGAGTATGTGAGTAATCACAAGTCAAGGAGTGATATCGTTCTTCAAAAAATTGAAAATGAGAATGTGATTCCAAAGGAAGGGGAACATGTAGATGTGGGTGCACCTGTGAGAGGTTCAGCACCACAGACACGTTCTTCAGTGCAAGGTGCAGAACCACAAGTTACTGCACCTACTACTGACACGGCACCGATGCCTCGTCGTAGTGGGAGAGTTATTTTCCAGCTGAAAAGGTACATGTTCGTGGGTGAGTCTTCGGACTTGAGCCCGGAATACGGACATGAGGACTCTGACCCACTAACTTACGATGAGGTAGTGCAGGACAAGGATGTTGAAAAATGGCGTGTCGGCATGGATTCCAATGGATTTGCACAGTTGGAAAATGAAAGTTGTATTTACCGACTTTGTGTCAGTGGGAGCGTAGTTTTCCTTGCACTTTACGTTGATGACATACTCCTATTTGGAAACAACGAGGGAGTGATGTCGGAAATCAAGGTTTGGTTATCCGAACAGTTCCAAATGAAGGATTTGGGAGAAGCTGGCTACATTCTTGGGATTAAGGTCTTACGAGATCGTAAGAGAAGAATGTTGAGCTTATCCCAGGCATCCTATGTGGATACTATGATAGCCCGGTTCAGCATGCAACTCGCCAAGAAAGGCTTGCTACCTTTCAGACATGGTGTTCATCTTTCTAATGGGCAGTGTCCTGAGACACAACGGGAGAAAGATGAGATGAGTCTTGTACCATACGCCTCGGCGGTGGGTAGCCTCATGTATGCGATGTTGTGTACCAGGCCAGACATCTATTATGTCGTTGGCATGGTAGCAAGATATCAGTCTAACCCTGGACAGGTGCATTGGACTGCTGTAAAGCACATCCTCAAGTATTTGAAGAGAACCAGGAATTACTGCCTAGTTTATCAAAGTGAGGATTTGTGCCCTGTGGGTTATACAGACTCGAATTTCCAAGGGGATCAGGATGAGAAGAAATCGACCTCAGAATATGTGTTTACCCTGGGAGGTGGAGCTGTATCTTGGAGGAGCTCAAAGCAGAAATGCATTGCTGACTCCACCATGGAGGCGGAATATGTCGCCGCCTCCGACGCCTCGAAAGAGGGGTTATGGCTCAGGAACTACCTTTTAGAGTTGGACGTGATTCCGAGTTTGCCGAGGAGCATCACAATTTATTGTGATAACTCTGGTGCAGTGGCGAACTCAAAGGAACCGCGGTCTCACAGGGCAAGCAAACACATAGAGAGAAAGTACTATATCATACGAGAAATTGTATCGAGAGGCGATGTGTTGATCAAGAAGATTGACACTAAGGACAATATTGTTGATCCAACAAAAAGCTTGCCGCAGAAAGTTCACGAAAGACATATTCGTGAGATGGGTCTGAGGTGGATGCCGACCACTGACAGTGGTTAAAGAGATAGAAAGCTAGATAGACGGACTGTATACTCTGTAATAGCTTAGTTATGCTTTGAGTATAAGTGGGAGATTGATGGGTTTTGTATACTGAAATCATTTATATAATGAGTATACGGCGGTTTATTTCTCATATCTATAAAAAAATCTTACATGTATGTAACAATGGTATCCTCTTGTCTCACCGATAAGAATGATCATACGGCGTGTTATAGATTGCAGAAGATAGTATGATCACTTGACCTAGTGAGACATAAACCTAATCACAGCCGAGACAGCGTATGAGGATACGTCTGTCCAGATGGCTGCAGCATTGTCGGAATAAGTAGTCTGTCTTGGTTACTTGACATGATGGTACGCAGGGGTGGCGTATTAATGGACCGTAGTGAGATGTATTCGTCTGTCTAACATCAGCGAATACAAGATCTCGTT
>JAPKLW010000985.1:136274-155773 GCA_026898455.1 Plectranthus barbatus | reverse complement strand
TGAGTCCAAACCCTAACGAAGGTTCAGGGGTTTGCACGGGTTGACTGATTCTTTGACTTGCCATGGTGGAGAGCCTGAGTAACTTGCTCGTATATCCGCATCTTGGGTAACAGCAGTTCGTGTAGTACCGCCTGAGACTGAGTTTAGGTAACCATATCCGAGTGATAGGATGGGGACATTCCCTGAGGAGCTCAATGACATTCATCGTGCCAAAGTCCTGCGGGCTGATTAAGTTCATGCACGAGTGATAAGGATTGAGTGGTACTACTCAGGAATAATAAGATATTAATTAATTATAGAGCTTGTCAGAAGCTCTAATTAATTAATGAATGTCCGGTAACCTTAAATATGGGGATTCTCAATTAATGCAGCCGGTTCTCATAACGTGGTAATAAAGGGGTAGGTCAGTATTAATTCTGTGGTGAAAAAGAATTAATATTAATTAATTAATTGTGTCCTGGGTTGTGGACATGGAATTAATTAATTTATAGGCCCACTTTATTACTTGCATTAGGTCCCAGGACTGGCCCAATTAAATATGCTGAGCCCATTAGGGATAAAACCCTGGGTCTATAAATAGACCACTCTCTCCGGAAACCCTAGTAACTTTTGAACACATTCAAATCAGTGAAACCCTAAAGGCAAAGAGAGAGAGGGAGGCGTCTGTAGTGGGGAGGAGAAGGATTTTTCTGCTCCGGCCTACAACATAGATCTGTGGAGTCCTCACCAGTAGCAGATCTGAACAGCTTTGGAACACAGCCCTGAAGATCTGATCTGGAGAACAAAATTCTTCTTTCTTGTTTTTCTTTATTTTCGATTTAGTTTAGAAATTAGATTTCTAATTTTTGTTTCTGCAGATTAAATCGAATCGCGTGGTTGAATTAAAGTTGGATATTATAACGCGAAAGATCGGATCAGACTCTACGGAATAAGGGTAATCTCTCAATCTACGAATCGAATTAAATTCATAGTAGCATGCTAGGTTTTATTGTGAATTTTGGTTGTGTGCAATATCCATAAATCGATCTGGTTCACTTGGATTTTGTGATTCGGTTAACTGAAAAATCCCTACAATGATATGTGTTGGTCCGGAGATCAGAGTGCTTAAATATGCAACGGAAGTATTTTAATAACTTGCACTCTGAAAACTGGACCTTAGTTTTCCAGTTTTCCATTTCGGAAAATTTGATTTAGCTAGTTTTGTCTCTGATAGTTTTAAGTTACCAGTTTTCAGTTATACACTTCAATACTTAGAAAGTATTGAAGGTTTTAAGTCATATTCTAGATTGCAGAAACTTAAATAAAGAGATTAACGAGACAAGATATTTATAGTGGTTCGAGTCCTACGTCCACTCTTCGGAACTTAATTTGAAAATCCACGAAGTTGCAGTTTACAAGATCTCACGATCTATAGCTAGCACGTCCAAAGCTAATGTCCCTCTGACTACTAGCGCACTCGTTCAAAAACTTGTTTTGCTCCTTCTTCAGTCTTTAAGTGAGGACGCACCTCGCAGCCTTCAAACTGTAATGTGATGTTTACTGTTATTCCCATAACATCCTGTGGTCAGCAGTTGCCCGTGATAATCAGGAATCCAATATGGAAAACTGAATGTTGTGTATATTACTTGAAAAGTAATAACACCAAATAAATAGCTTGAGCTAGAAAGATAAGCCTCGTGTTCTTGAGAGACACACGGTAATTTTAGAGAGCTTTTAGTTTGACAGAGTGTCTGCGTGAGTGTTAGATTGATTCTTGGTGCTCTCCTCTGAAGATGCGGTCTGCTATTTATAGGCGGATTAGATGACCTTTTGAATTTTTTGTCCGTTAGAGACAAATAGTATGGTGTCCAACCATCATCATTCTTTTTCTGTTGTAGTAGCTAGCTCTAATATGCTTTTGCTTTTATGCAGTGTACTTTCACCTGCTCTGTTAGAGCTAGTTCGCCAGTCCGAGGAACTCATAACTAGAAGATTCCTCGTTCATGATTGTTGGTAGACATTCTTTAAGGAATCTTGGATAAAACTCGAGTTCCACTCGGATTCCTTTTGTTTTCTCGCTTTTCACGTGCTTTTCATAGCTTTGAAACTGAAAACTAAATTCTTCTAGTTTCTAGTTTTATGCCTTTGGTGTAGCTTCGCATGTGAAAATCCAGTTTCCATAAACTCGTTTTCTAGTTCTTTTCTAGTTTCAGTTTCTTCGACTTTCAATTCTAAAACTAGACTTCAGACATCTCGAACTCTTTTCTAGTTTCTAGTTTAGAAACTAGATTTCTGTCTTCTTGATCTTCGTAGCTTCCAGTTTCTAGTTTCTAGTTTCTTCAACTTCCAATTTCCAGTTTCTCTATTACAACTCAAATCATCCTATACAATGATTTCATGTAGACACTGACTAGAAACTAAAAACTAGTTTTGACACACCAAAACATCAAATAAAGAAGAGAGCCAGTTTCCTAATTCCTAAAAATATGATCATGATATGCTAAGTTGTGAATTGTTGAGATTTATGAAGCTAGTTCGAACAATATCATAATTTGAGAACTCTAAGATAGTCGATCGTAAAGGATTAACTAGAATGAGAATAATGATTGACATCATTATTTAAGAATGAGTTTAGCATAGATGAGCTATGATTTGTTGAGGAATAAGTTAGAATTTTGTGATAAGGGGAGCGGTTGAGAATTTATGATGATATAAGTAGAGATTATCGATCATGGTTGATCATTGCATGTGATTGTCATTTAGTCCGTAAATGTTGAGCTTATTTGTGAATTATATTATTTATGCTTAAAGGAAATCATGTTGGGCAAGGTCTTTCTTTTTTAGCAACTGCCACAATTTAAAATCTATAAGAAATCAAAGTGCTCTTTTATTATATAAAATTTAAAAGCATGAAAAGATTTTCTTTTCAAAAATCAAAAGTATGAAAAAATGTTTTTTTAAGAGATGGTTATGCAAAAATTATTTTGTGGATCCTATAGTACCTTTGAGCTAGACGTAGTTGGCCAGAGAGTTGCGACGTCAGTAAAAATGCGCCGAGGTTTTCAACCTTGAGCGGTTTTTCACTAATTGTGAGCCAAGACAGATTCCCTTGAGCCACAGTACCACAAGCTTAAACTCTGGTATGTCAATACTGGTGTTTGATTCCCTAGCCGATTGATTGTGGAATGGATCATCCACGGGTTAACACTCATGAGTTATAGTCGATTGGATCTCGATGTTGTGTGTTCTAAGATCAGTGACTTTGATGACAGTGGTTGAGTGGATTATGTAATTCCTAGTTGTACATCGTGTCTTTGCAGTAGGTCTGCTTCTAAGTTACACTTGTTAAAATAGATATTGACCACAATAAAATATTATTACCACGTGATATTAAATTAAAATGTTTTGATAAGAATGGGTGGATTTCAAATTGAAACCTCGTGTCTTATCGGCTTGATGGCATAACAATCTATATTTGTATGTTTTTGGTGCACGTGTTCACTGGGTTCACAGTGTACTCAACCCCCGCATGTTATTTCTAAAATATGTAGGTCAAGCTTGGAGCGTGGAGGTGGTAGCAGGAATGTGTAAGCAGTTCAATCAGAGCTTGATCTTGAGATATGTATCTCCATATATATATATATATATATATATATAATATTTCTTATTTGTGTTGACTATTTGTTATGTTTAATTGGATGAGGAGTCTTGACAGTGTGGTATAAGTGCAGTGTTATCCGCTTTGTATACAAGATTTCCTTTGATTCGGAAATCTAAGGTTTGAATTTGAAAATATAAGATAGAAGCTTCGGATTATGCTCCCTCTTGCTCAGCTCGGTCAGGTAAGAGTTTTTTAATTTAAATACCTAAAAGAGATACCTCTTCATCGAGGTGATCTTTTGTTGGGGCAGCATAAATGTCCATAAAGTCGGCTGGTTGAGGCGGCTGAGTGTCGTAGATCTCATGCAACACTTTCGGGTTCAATTGAACCTTTTCTCCCCCTCACAACATTGAACTCATAGTTCCTTGTGGTTGATTTTACACAGTATTCGCACCGGAGAAATGATTGATGCTGGTTGTGGTCCTGCAAAACTCTCCCATCCTTGTTGTTCAATTATCCGCACTACAGATTCAGGTAGAGTCCTTAAACCCTCTCTCAGTCAACAACTGCCAAAGCAAACAAGCATACATATATATAAGGTTACGCCAATCATCACACAAACATATCACATGGGTTTCATGAAAATAATTGGTGAATGCTCAAATCATTTACCTCACCGGGTTAACCCAACTCATTTGTGGTACCAACATCAATTATCGTCAACACTTCAATCATACATAAAGGGGTGAGACGGGAGTGGCCACTTGCCGTCCACCGGTAAGGAAAATTCGAGTCTTGCCTTGCCAAGAGGGGAATCCAAGTCTTTGGCACTAGTGCATTAATTCACGTAATCACAACAATTCATCAATCACATGGGAAGAACACATGTTCAATCCCCGATTCATCAATTATATCACAATATAATCATAATGGTAGCAAAACATTTCACTGGCGAACCACTTTGAAAACAAAACAATTATTTTCACTTTTTAAGAAGGATATTTTGTAAAACCGCACATGCATCATATACATAAAATAGTGCCCACCTTCGATTAATGAAATGGTTGGTTCACTTGTTCCACTAATCGACGACCTACATTAACTCACGATCAACCCGTCCAATTTCCCACGGGGATTTTTAAAGCACTGTTACATGGGAACTCAGCTTCCATAAAGTGGGACACCCCACGAGGGGTTCGTAACCACAATCCAAGCCTACGAGTAAGCTCCACGGAGCTACTAGTAATTCATGTGTGGCAGTCTCCAACCATGTCATGCACCCGTCAGACTCATCCATGGGGACTCTTACCTGCCAGGGGAACGAGGATATCACGAAGCTCATCCCATGCTCCCGACGTCTCCTCACTAGGAATTCGAAACTCCACATTTCGGACATACACTTCATGATGGGCAAGTGTAAGGATCAATCTGTTCGACCCTGAAGACATTTTGATAGACTATCTCATGGCTGAAGGGGCTATTGTTAGGCCCAAATACGATTAGGCAAAACAAATTAGGTCCAGGCCTAACAACGAAGAGATCCAGACCCAACTAAAATAACCACGGCCCAAGGAAGTGCACAGAAGGGCCTCGCTAATAACGACCACGACCTATGGACAAGGACCTTCTTGACAACCCTCATGGCCTGCCAAACGCCTATAGAACACGACCCACTCTCCTCTCATGAAGAATAGCTGCTCAACCGACGTACACAACCCCCTGATGCCAAGCTAAATAGATAAGAGTCGAGCCGAGCACTGTTTGGAAGCTGTTAGCATAGTGAAAATCCTAGCTCCCAAAACATGCTCGAAGAATCAGTCGCCAAGAATCCAACTACCACCCCGAGAACTTCAGAACTACTTCTTAAAAACACGGGGATTGTAAAGGCTCATCTTGAGCTATAAAATAGAGGTCGGTAGGTTAAAGGACTGTTGTTCAAACACCTGATTTTATCAATTTTATTTCCGATTTATTTTGTATGCTATGTGACCTCTGGTAATTGCTTTTTGTTAGTTCAATTGTAGTTTCAAGAATTCCAATTTTTTCGTAGATCGAACCTCAACAAATATCATTTTATAATTTTGTGAATCAGCTTTCAAATGCAAAAATGGACGCCTTTATCCAAATTTTATGCAAAACGGCAGGACAGAAATGACAAAAGTTGTGCACCGAATTAAAACTGAAATAGGCAGTTCAACGGAGTGTCATTTTAAAGACAATTGATTTATTATTCTTGTTTAATGCCGATCATTATCTTGATTTTGTGTTGCTCGTATTAAATTAATTGATCCTTTGTGTAATAGTTAATTATTCATTTTGATTAAATAGGACACGAATTCTCTCACGATAATAATGAATTTAGATTCGCATCGAACCAATATGGTAATAATTTCTCACACATATACGAAGAATGGGAAGCAAGCATTGCAAGAAACATCGAGATGAGCACTGCATAAATTGTTGTGGTTAATCAACACAAACTGACATTACAACTGACACACATTAGCAAACAGAGTCCTCTCTCCATCGATAAGTTATGATATTCCACGGTTTGAACCAAAAAAAAATCAAAAGGTGGATGAGATGAAATGAAATGAAATGAAATGAAGACACGACTGGCTCCCAACACAAAGAACAAAACCTAAAACAAACCTGTTAAATAATGAAAAAATGTGGGTTGCTGGATGTTAAACAAGGGGTCAGTCTATGAACAAACAGATATCCAGGCCTTGGGAAAATCAGAATGTACTGCTGCTTTCAGTGGCAGAAATAGATGGACCTTCAGGCTTCACATGAGAGTTGATATCGAGTCCTTGAAAGCGTCCAAGAGGATCCTGGTGCACTGAATCGGGATGTCCCTGTGCATGAGCGGCAGAGAGCACTCGGTGCTGGTGACTAGAAGATATGCCGGCTGAAAGTGTACGAAACTGCTGCATTTGTAGGTTCTGGGAGTCAGCTTGAGGCTGATTGGAAAAGAATGTTGCCTGGTTGTAAGGAAGATGCTGCATGGCCAAATTGAACGTATCTGACGTCGTTTGCATTTCACCTGTCGCAACTCTGAGTCTTTCTACTTCCTGCCTCAGTGCTTCATTAAGTGCTGCATACATATTTCACAGGACCAAGAACCAGTAGCTTGTAAATCAAAAGAAATGAAGAAGATATAGCAAAAATTCAAAAAGTAGTCACCACCCCAATGTATCAGTTGACGCAACAGAAAAGATTCCCATGGTTGAACTCAAATTGACTCAAGCACTTACCATCACGTAATTGAGCTTGCTGTTCCATGGCTTGTAACCGAAGCTTGAGCTCTGTATTCTCGTTACTCAGTCCTGTTGTATCTCTCTGATAGAGACATCGTTTGCATAAAGAAAAATCATAAACCAAGGGAATATGATAATATATTTGGATACAGCAAGATTGAATACTAGAATAATAATTGCTGGATAAAAACCTGGAAGAGTGTTAATTGTGCAGAGAGAGTTGTTGCTTCGGTTTGGAGGGTTTGAACTTTCCTCTCCAGTTCAGACATATACCGGGCCTTCCTTTCTTTTGACCGAGCAGCAGACTGCCGATTTGCCAGAATCCTAATCATTGTGATTGTAACACAGTCAATGAAGAGGCATATTACTCACTAGTCCATATATAATTTTAAGCAATCAAGATAGCAACAATAAAATGAAAATACTGAACAGAAACAAGAATAATGTAATATACGGTTTTCACTTCACCAAAACGTAATAGCTTACTAGTACTACTACCAATCCAGAGGGGATACACTCTTGCTCAGAAAATAACAACAGTTTTAATCCTATGCATATCAATACTGATTTTTTCAATTAGAAAAAGCAAACCTAAGAGAAAATTAAACAATGCTTCTAAATTGTCTGTCATATATCAAAGTTTGACATTCTAACTAGGCTTATTTCAGCTATACCAACTTTTTGTTGCTATAATCACCAGTTTTACAATCTTTAAAAGTTACAACTTAAACAGGCCCAGATCATATCTCTTCAGAAAGTACTTGCATTCTCTAAGAAATACTGAACGCTGCTTGTCTGTTAAATACACCTGGTCTTATTACATATATTCAATGTCTGGATCTTTCCATTAAATGTGTCTGATTATCGATGATTGATCATGAAGATAAGAGGTTCTTTCTTCTAATGATAGATGCACCAAAAAGCAGCAGCCTAAAGTAGTTTGTGTCCTGGTTATGAGTAAAAAATCATATTCAAATACATCAGATCACCCACTTTATCCATAAGTCCATGATACAAATAAACAAAATGGAAAAATCGACCCACTATAGTTAAGAGGCAGGAGATTTCTAAATCAGAAAACAAGTTTTGCAATAGAACTCAAATCAAGATCTTCAAAAATGAATCCTTGCCATTCAACAACATTCAAGGGTTGTAAATCCATATATATATATATATATATATATATATATATATATATATATATCAGGACAAGCACATAGGGGGACCTTAAACTTGATATGACAAATGTTTTAGCATAGACCAATCCAGCCAGCTCAATCCTTTATCCAAAGGATTACCATACGAATTAATCATAGATAATTAGACCCCTGCATTCAATTATGTAGCTAATGACAGATTAACTTCCCGATGTATATTAGCGCAAAACACAAGATTTGATTTGTAAAAACAATCATTCAACTTCATACACCTTACTCTACATTATAAAAGATCCATCTCAAGATCCAATCAAGAAAACCAACTCAAATTAACCAATAAAATCTCAGGATAAACGAATTACATACATTAGCCCACATCCCAAAGCAAATTAAAACAATTACCAAAAAAACAGAAAACTGAAAAGAAAATAAAAAATAAAAAAAAGAGGTACCTTTTGGCGCGCTTGGGATCAAGAGTCCACAGCTCAGCGAGCTTATCAGGCGGCATAGCTTTCTTAGCTTCAATGCTGTTTTCATTGAACATCAAGCTCGAACTATCTACTGAATTGCTATGCCGATGGCGCGGCCTCGACACGCCACCGCCACCGCTCTTCTCCCCGTCCTCATCTGCGGCGCCGCCACCGGCATTGTCAAAAACAGAATCGGCAGCTCCAGATCCAGCGGCGGCGCTGAGTTTCTCAATATCCATGTAAGTGGAGAAGAGATCGTCCTCGGATCCCATCTCCTCAAAACTGGCGGCCGGCGCGTCGAAGGGGTCGGAGACCAGATCTAAGTCCTCCGGCAGGCGGAAGTTGACCTCGGAGTGGGCCCGGCGGTGCTGGGAGGGGCGCATTGAGGCGGAGAAGGGCGGCATTTGCTTGGAGTTGGGATCTTGCATATCTCGTGAGGGCAGTAGTTGAAAAAGATGGTAGCTTTTAGCGGGTGATGAGAGTGGAGGAGAGAAGTGGCAGTGAGGGTTGGATTTAACTGTTTGTGGCTGACGAGGAAAGAAAAAGTAGAAATGGATGGAAGTGAGAATGGAATGGAAAAAGTAGTAAAAACATGGATGAATGTGGGAGTTCGGTGGACTTTTGGAACTGCAATCATTTCACCCAGCCCCTGACATGGATGCCTCTTGCGTCATTCCTTCCTTTCAAAGATCGCTAAATTTACATTTTACAACATACTCTAGCATTAGTCTCATTTTTTTCATTTTTGTCTGTTACTGTCGCGTTGTCACGTAGAATTAGTCTTATTTTTTAAAATAAAAAAAAAATCTCCTTCATCAATAAAATATCAATTCTATTACACTTATAAATATTGATAATTGTATCAAAAGTAAATGAGATTAATGCCAAGGGATTGAGAGAGTAGTATTTAATATTTAATCTTATATTATAATATAATATTTAAATAAAATTAATGAAATTATTTTTGAATTTTATCTATTAATATTATATATATTACTATATTATTTCTTATATTCGAGAAATAACCTGGTCACTATAAAACAAAAAAAAATTGCAAGGAAACGGATTGAGTCCAATGTAACTCAAAATAGTTAGTCATGTTGCCCCTGGCCTTGTTGGTCCAAAAACATGAGAGAATAATTGTGCAACGTAAGATTTTCCAAATATGTGGTGGTTACGGCTGACTCTTCCTCAAGTCAGTTGGTACTCTGAAAATGTTTTAGTTCACAAAGGTTTGTTTTATCAGTTTCAAAATATACACCAACAACTTGCGAGTTATTGAATTTTTTTATAAGCACGCAAAATCAAAAGAGTAAATAGCAGAAAACAGTAAACGACACAGAGATTTTTATAGTGGTTTGGGGGACAAAAGATTTTATGTCCATTGCTCAATCGCTAGATGGATAGGAAAAACTAGAACATAACTACGGAGTGATGCCATTGGTTTGCTGCAATTGTGGGAAGCTCCTACGTCCTCCGACCTATATTCGCACCAGCAAGTCCACTTGCTTTTGTTATCTTCAAGTTGATCCGCTTTTCCATGAATGTATTGTTAGGCCTTTCTCGCTGGAAAGTTTTGTGAGTTTGAGTTCTTCACATAATGTAGTTGTAGTTGATAGTTTTGTGTGTTGGTTTTTTGAACGGAGTTCGGAAACTGGTCTCGTATTCACCTCTGAAGAAGAGTGAACTCGGGAAGGTAAATCTAGAAAAAAGTGCTAAGAGTCTCGTGTTCTGTGACACAGAAACCTAACTGAGCTTTTTAGGATTCTTGAAAGATATCTTGCTCTTTTTCTTGATTTCTTGTACTCGAGTTTTGATAGCTTGTAATTCGAAACTATTTATCTAAAGCTTTCTTAGGCTATTTATAGTCAGAGAGACATTTAAGAGCCGTTGACGAAGTCTATTCTGTCACATCACTGCAAACAACATAGCAAGACTGCATAACAGGCCTACTTTTGTCCTTGTTGCTCTTAACAACTCTTTTTCAAATGTGATATGAATCAAACAACTTATTAATTCCTTTAACTTCTTCGAACTTGTCTTTCACATTCTTCAGACATAGTTCATATTGTCTGTGGCCGCTTTTAATGTCAAGACTGATTTTAATCCAAGTCTTATCTCAATTTGGATATTAGTTAGTTTCTTCGAGTGTTCTGTCGAAACTTCTTCTAAACAATTGACACTTGTTTTGACTGATGTCTAGAAGGTCATATTACAATTCAATGATTTTATATAAGATTTACAAGTTTGATTTGTGAATTCTATATAGTGTAATTAACGATACGTTGGTATGACATAATAAAACTAATCAGTAATTCCTAACAATACTACAACTATTATATATGAAAGGAATCAAGAAATTAATTTCTGTGAAATTAAGCTTGCGTCTTCATCTAGAAAACTAGATGAAAGCTAGAGAACTAAAGACTTTAAGGGATGTATTTAAAAATAAGAAATATCTTCTCTATTTATAAGTAGACTAAACATTCCTCAAGCTTAAATGTTATTTCAAAGGATTGAGAAACTCACCTTGGATTCTTACTTAAACAGTAAGAAATCCAATGGGTAGCTCTAGCAGGAATGTTAAAAGTCTTGTGTTTCAAAAAGTACGGTGAGTTACGAGAGCATGAGGGCTTTGAAAGCTTGAGTATTCGTAAGTCTAGATGAATGCTTGATAGTCGTAACCTTGGTTATTTCAACATCCTTCTCTCTATGTGCCTTCTCCTCTATTTGTAGACGAAGGTCTTCGAGAGATTTTTTAGACTAATTCGAACTGACCAATGGGATGTTCAACGCCCTACTTTCTGCACTACAGTACCGTACAGAGTACTGCGATAGGTCGACTTATCTACTTTGTGTCAGAACGACTCTTTTTCTGAATCTTAGGAATTTAAATTGATTGATCTCTAAGACATTTGGCCTTTTGTATGTGAATGCTGCAGAATTGCAAATTCCTATGTCTTTAAGTCTGTTCTTAAAAGTTTACGACTATCTTTATCTTATCGTCTTTTTGTGAGTTTGGTCTTACACGTTTCTTCACTTCGACTCATGGAAACTGATGGATGAACTCCGCTACTAGTAACTTGCCAGTTTCAAGAATCTTCATGCGAATAAGTTCTCGGTTAGTTCCGAGACTCCAACTGACGTAAACTTAATGCCGTAATTCTTAACAATCATTAGCCTCAAAGTATGAAGTTAATGCGGTAAACCCACGTCGATGAAAGTTAATGTGCATGATTGCACAGTGAGAGACATTGCAAACTCCTATGAAAAATCCATTCCTAATCCCTTGTAAAGTGTACTGAATGATTCCCAATGCAAACATACAAAGAAGAGCTGAAACTCTGGCATTCAGACATACACAATTTATATGATATTTATACCCAAGTCATCTAATTTTTGTGAAAATTCGTTACTGTAAAAATCCACTCACAATAAATATTATTAATTATAATAAAATATATAATTTGTAATGTAATACTACCTCCCTTTGTCCCACTTCAATTGTCAATCTTTTTTTTTTTTTTCGTCCTATTTAATTTTTCACTTACCTAAAATGAAAAGTTAATATACATTTATTAATAAAATATTAATTTTTTTTATCTTTAAATTATTGTGCCAAAAGTAAAGTGGACAATTCATTCTGGATACGGACGAGTAAAAGTTTTTGCTTGTAGTTTTTAATGTAAAAGAAATTGAGGATTGCATATAACGCAAAATATAAACGAAGCAAATTTAACTCACTTTCCCTCGGGATAGAGAAACAAAAATCTCACTCATAAGCTCCCACTTCTCCTCAAGATAGAGAATCGTCCCCTCTCCCAATTTTCAAACTCAAGGGAATAAGCGCTACGCCACCGCCATCAGCTTGTCACGAAACTCCCTCCGCTCTCCAGCTCGGCAGGTAATTCCGAAATGGATTGAAGTTTTCTATTTTCCTTTATTATTTCGAGTTGTTTGTCTGGGCAGTTCTCTTCTTGTCATATATGAACCACCATGTTCATATGATTTTTTAGTTCAGGCTTGATTGGGAACTTTGGATGGTAGTTCTGCTGCTTCGAATTTTGCCTTTAAATGCTACAGCTCAATTTTTCTTGTTCAATGTTTCAGTTAGTTTAACTGTAGTTTGTTATCCATGTAATGTCTGCAAAGGAACAACCACCCCTCATCCTAAAATTTAGAAAAAGATATTAGGCTTTCGATACATTGCTTCCAAAAAGTTAGAAGAAATATCTTATTCTTTGGATAAATTGCTTCAGCTTTCAGCCATTTGTGTTTGAATCAGTTGGTATTGGATTTAGAATTGCACGAGAGTGTACTTATAGCTGAGTGACATTTGGAATTGTAATTTTGATATATGATCTATTGCTAATTACAACACATGGAAAACACCCGAGTGTTTTCTGTTTTTCTTTTTGCTGGTTCTGTTGGTTTCAGTAAATTCCTTGATAAAAAAAAAATGGACAAGGACAAGTAGACCCTCATTTAGAATATGTTAGTTAATTGGCAATTAAATGGTATGCATGGGATTAAACTAGCATTTCATGTGTGGAAAATTATAGTCCTTAGATGAATCTAGAAAGTTTGTTCTTATCAAATATCAGTGGTCTTACAAGATTCGCGTGTATGTTTTGAAACTACTTGGGTACATATGTATAGTTGTGTAATGTGAAGTTGATCTGATCTTCATGAATTTGATTACGAAAGTTGATAGTGAAATCTTATGTTGGTCCCGTGTCAGAGTAAAAAAATTATATGTGTGCAGAATTAATGAGTATGATCAAATTGTAACTAGTTAGGCCCAAGTTCAGTTACCAACTGATTGTTGATTATACAAAAACTTTTTTTAAGTCGAGTTGATTTAAGGTTTTACTTTAAACATATTCTACCAGTTGAGAGCTGATGGGTTTCAAATATGCAGTAAAGTGTATGTGAAATAAAGAATTGAAAGGAAAATAAGACGGTAAGTAACACAAATTTATAGTGCTTCAGGATCAACTGTCCCTACGTTCACTCTTCGTTCTCCACGAATGTAATCCACTATCTTCAGTTGTTTTCGGTACTTTAATACGGACTACAACTAATGTTCTTCTCAACGAGAGTCTTCCACTAACTTTGGTTGCAGGGTACTGCAACTTCCGAGCTTTACCACTAGACTTTCTTCTTGTTAGGCTCTTCAGCTGATTTATGGGTTTGGGTTGCGACTTTGAGTTCTCCACATAGAACAATAAAGAACAACTATCTACATGATGATTCTTCTCATGTGAACTGAGAAGAGATTAGAACCTTGTTGTAATTCAGCTACAGTATTCTACGGTCTCGTCTATTAGCCAGATAGTAGCCTCGTGCCAAGATGCACAGTGGTGTCAAGTACAAATCACTCAGAAATTTCGAAGGAATATTTCTTCTATCTTCTTAGCTCTTATCTTGTTGATTCTCTATTTTTCACCTCTATTTTTTATACCACTTCTTGTGGTATTTATACTCTTCTCTTAGATTGTATACATTACAATTTGAGTTGAGATAATCCTTCTCCTTTTGCAAGTTTACGTTTGTACCGAGATATACAATACTGTCCTTCAAACACTCCTTATGACGAGCTGTTAATTTGACAAGTTTCATTAGCTAATCCTTTATCAGATGAGCTTATCTTTAGTCCTCTTCGTGCGTTTAGCTGTTAGTTTCTTTCAAACTATCAGTTAAGCTCTTCTCAATTGGTGATTCTTTTGTCTCTAGTTGATTCTTTTCTCTCGTAGCTGACATCTAAGCTTGAAGCTGTGGATGATCTTGATCTACTCAGTTATGGTTTTTCAAGTCTTCAAATTATTGGCTAGCTAGGCCTAAACTATTACACTTAATGAACCTATACAATCTCTACATGATCAGATTTAATGTAGTCAATTCTATACAATCAACGACTGACTGATGGTTTTTTACATTCATCAAAATACTATAATTCATAACACCTTATATCATGAAATGGGTATTGATGGATGTCTGCGAACTGTTGCAATTAATAGTATTGTAGATTTCCTAACCAAGACATTTCAGCCTTGTTTAACTTGTGTTATCAGTTATGTATGGTGTTCTATATGGCTTGATCTTTTGATTTATAGATGCTCACTCACTGGATCTTCAATATTCTTTTGGCATTTGAGTTTACCTATTAGTTTACTGCAAAAGTTGTTGCATTAAAATTTTAGTGTTTGATATTTTATGTATAGATATTTGTTGAGGAAGTTGTATTTCAAGAACTCAATGGAAGAAAAGTTGAATTTAGTTAATAAACAAGCTCTTGTAACTTGATGAGTGATTCTAGACAATGTGACAGCACTTATAATTCATTTTAGGAACAAATAAAGTTTCTCCGAATAACATTACTGAGTAGCTGAAGCTCGCATCAGATGATGCTAAGCCACTCTCTCACCCTTCCTTGCCTTATCCCTACTGCCCACCAGCCGGCTCGGTGGGGCAGCATTGGGCGGAACTTGCAAGTAGGACGGCAGAGAGGCATTTCGGTGATCACACGTGCGGGGCCGAGCACCACCAGTTACATATTTGCCTTCGTTTTCCCATTGTCTCTGCTGGCGGTCACAGTTTTCACATCTGTTAGAATTGCCGACAAGCTAGACCAGAAGTTTCTAGAAGAGGTATTCCCTTATGCCTCTTTGTTTCTATTTTGATGTTGTTTGGTGATTCTTCATCTGAAGCAGTTGGTTGGTTTATGATCTAAATCTTTATTTTTGTCGAGATTGTTAGTGAATAGTGAATTACATGAGAGTGTTGATTAGTTTTTCTTTTTTCTTGATAGAGAGAGTGGTTATAGTTTTATGGTGAAAGATAATTTTGTGTTCCAATAATAAAGTTATAGGGCAAGATAGAGAACTACTTTGATGAATGGTTACCGGATTAAAATACAATTCTGGTTGAACTGAATTCCTATGTTATCAATATTTGACTTATGACCTATTAAACACAAGTAAGGTGCTTTGAGTAATGGAAATTCAGGTTATAGATTTGGCTTGCTGATTATTAGTCATAGTGAGGTAGAGTGGGCAACAATACATGTGATGAATAAATGAAGCACATGGAATGTAAGTTTGGTAGTGATCAAAATTGAGTTTGAGAATCTGCGTGGTGTGATTGTCCAGCAAGCAGTAAACGAAGCAATACTGGAAGCAGAAGAAGAGAAGAATGATGAAACCCCCATATCTATTGAAGAGGAACCTGAGCCTGAGCCTGAACCAGTTCG
Organism: Plectranthus barbatus; assembly: GCA_026898455.1. Classification (NCBI taxonomy): domain Eukaryota; kingdom Viridiplantae; phylum Streptophyta; class Magnoliopsida; order Lamiales; family Lamiaceae; genus Plectranthus; species Plectranthus barbatus. The sequence continues at coordinate 140,054 of JAPKLW010000985.1, read as the reverse complement.
CCGGCGCAATCGCCCCAAACGACAAGTTGAGTCTTCCTCTATATAGTGAGTCTTTGTTGTTTTGTATGTAAGTTGAGACTTAACAGGGAGAAAAATACGATTCACATATTTATGTCCCTAAAACTATTGTAAGCTTGCAAAACAATATACAATCAGAAAATGCCCCGAATGGATTGAAGCCTAGGGTTCGATTACATTTTATGGGGTCAACCACATTTTGTAAAGTTGTGCGTTATAATTTATTTTTATTCAAAAATATTAATATTTTATTAGTGAGTGTAAAAAAATTTGTTATTTTAGGAAATGAGGCAAATCAAAACTACTTAAACGGGGCGGAGAGAGTACTAAACAGGGTAATGGGCTAAACGGGGCAAAACCATCCGGATGCGGGTTAGTCCATCATTCCTAGGTTGCAAATGTGCCCAAGAAAACTATTCTTCTATCTAGGGGTGTGCACGGTCCGGTTTGGCCGGTTTATGGGGCAAAGTACGGACCAAACCAATAGGTACGGTTTGAAATTTTCACAAACCAAACCAGCCAAATAATTTTTTCAAACCAAACCGGTCAAACCATATTAAAACGGTTTGGTTCGGCTGGTTTAAACGATTTGAAGATTATTCAACTAAAAATATTACAAAAAATGAAACTTGTATATCAATTTTATTATTAGAAGTTAATGAAAGAATGATACACAAAATAAAACTAATATAAATATGTATCGCTTGTTATTAATTATAAATATGAGATAATTAATAAATAAATAATATTATGGTTGCAAGAAACAATTATATATAAGTTGATTTATAGGGTTATAATTCGAAAGAATATAAGCATCGGACATATATATGAATATAATTGATATTTTAGCTTTCTATCAAATAATATTTTATTATCATTATTATATTTAAAATTATATTATTTATACGGCCGGTCCGGCCGAAACGGCCGGTTTCATCCTTCAAACCGTCGGCCAAACCAAATCATCCGGTTTGAGATTTTTCAAACCAACTCGGCCAATTATTTTTTTCAAATCGGCCAAATTAATTTGGTTTGGCCGGTCCGGCCAGTTTCGGCCAAACCGTGCACACCCCTACTTCTATCATAGTACAATCGAACTAAATATGTCTTGTTATACCCAACTCAAATATATCATCATTGTTATTATTAGTATTATTATGAATTTTGTTTTTCTGCTTAGCAAAATATAATTAGAAGTTGCAAATTATTAGTCTAATAATTTCAACAATAACCAACAAGTTTCATGCCTTTCTCACTAATTTTTTGAATTTTTAAACTTGATAAAAATTATTTTTGTGATACTAGTGGGAATTTTTTAAAATAATACAAATTTATAATTATAAAAAGATTATTTAGGTTTCCCTTAGCAATTTGTGTCGTTACTGAATGTAAGTTTTTTAGGCGATCGATAAATTTATAAATGTAAACAATTTTTTATAATTTTATATATTTTATTTTAAAATTTTAAATCAAATATTCAAATATTATTAACTTGGCCGACTAATTAGAAAATCAAATATGTGAGCTAAAATAATTAGGCCCAATAAATCCCCAGTTCACTCTACTAATGAAACCATTAGCTCGAGGCCATGAGAGTCTAATTGGATCCAAATTTGGATAATGAAAGAAAATTTAATTTAATCCACCAATAGAAGATTACAAAGCAATAGACATAAATCTAGGATATTTACAATACATTTATAATATATTTTCTATAGATAATAGAATTTAGATATCTCATAATTCATGTATAAATTGACCACCTAGGTCTATAATTTATTCATTCCATCACCACTCTGTAAACTTTGTGTCCTTTCTTTTATGTTTTCTACATTTAGTCATTCTCGAATTTTATTAATTCTTTATCCAGTCAAAATTACCCACAATAGAAGGGTTAGACTTAGGATTGGGATCGAAAATCTTCAAGTGAAAGAAAAACTCAACCCATTAATTCAAGTGGAATACTCCACAATTCAATGAGGTTAGTCCCATTAACATCATGAAGAATTGTTAAAAATGGTATAAGAGAGGTCTGGACTTCAACAAAAAGCAACCAATGGTGAAATTAAAAATGCATTACTGCCAGCCAAATGATTGATTCACTTGTAAAAGAAATATAACTTTGAGAAATCTAATGAAGTCTGTGTTGATATGTTGACTTAGTGATTGAGGAATTGAAGATTCAGCAAATCATGAGTATGCTAAGTTGTGGCAGCAATATGTTAAGGGAGATTGCTGAGACTGTTTTTCGTATGCTAAGAGTTAGCATTCTGCTCAGAGGTAGTATTATGCTAAGGGTTAGCATTCTGTTGAGAGTCAACAATTTGCTGAGACAAGTTTGCTAAGACAAGTTTGCTGAAGATGTTTGCTGAGACAAGTTTGCTAGAGGAATATGCTGAAAATGTTTGCTTAGCAAAGATGATGTTTGCTTAGCATTAGAGATGTGTATGCGGATGCTGAAATCCGATGCTGGACACAGAAAATGCTGGGAGACTCAACAGAGTGTAGAATAGTTATTCTACTTAGTGGGTTAGTTGGAAAATTGACACGTGTCAAGGCGTGGTTGGTTTCTTCTCTCATTTCTGTATTCGATTCAAGAAAGTAATAAAAGTTTTTGTTCTTTTCTTTCATCCTCCATTGTCGATTGTTCGAGCTCCAATTTCATAACAAGTGGCGCCGTCTGTGGGAAACGGCTAAGGGCAAGGTTCGTATTGAGTATTCCGTTCTTATTTTTGAGATTTGTTCATCTCTGTGAAGCCCCTGCGGTTTTGTTGGGGCACGTTCGTGCGTTCTTGGATTTTGGCGTGATTTTTTGTTAATTGATTCTGGAAATTGGAGTGGAGGTTGAGGCTTGAATACTGATACTTGGGCGATTTGATGCCAAGTTTGGGTCTGTTAGAGAATATTAGAAATTGACATTGACGGTGTGAGCTCTAGCAACAAGATTGTGTGCAATGGCAGGAAGTCGATTTGAGATCAAAAATTTTTCGGGGAAGAACGATTTCGGGCTCTGGAAAATCAAGATTAAAGTCATTCTAACCAAAGAAGGTCTGGTCGATGCTCTCCAACCAGATGCTGACAAAGCATTTGTGGGAGAAACTGCTGAGAAGAATACAAAGCTAATGGACAGTGCGATGAGCACATTACTGCTTAGCCTTGATGATAAGGTACTACGAGAAGTGTCGAGGGAAAAGACACCGACCGAAATATGGAAGAAATTGCAAAGCCTATACATGACGAAATCCATTGCCAACCGTATATACATGAAGAAAGGGTTGTATAGCTTCAAATTCACAGACGACAAGAGCCTCCTGGACCAGCTGGATGAGTTCCACAAGGCTATAGATGAGCTTGAAGGAATAGGGGTAGAAATTGATAATGAAGACAAGGCTATACATCTTCTCAACGCCCTTCCAAAATCCTACTCGAACGTACATGATGCAATGGTGTATGGCAAGTCTGAGGGTATAACTCTCGAAGAAGTGTTGGCTGCCATTAAACAGAGAGAATTGGAGAAGCAGTTTGATAAAGGAAGTCATGATCAGTCAGGTCTGGGGTTGTTTGCTAAGCGGGGGCAACCAAGCAAGGAAATTGAGAGGCAGCCGGAAAACCAATCTAGTGATTACAGAAAGGTGAATCACAATTCAGAAAGGGGTGGTTACAGAAAGGAATTCTTTCAAAAGGGGGATTTTCGATCATCCCAATTCCAAGGAAGAGGAAAGCCATCCTATGATTCGTTTGAGAATAAGAATTTTCAGCATC
>JAPKLW010000985.1:108265-130769 GCA_026898455.1 Plectranthus barbatus | reverse complement strand
TTTCGAAAATTCGATAAATACATTTAAAATTTTCGAGGGGCGTTACAATTTTACTTCGAATCATGAGAGTTTTGAGTGTATTTTATTATGAAAAGATCTTAAAAAATAAAGAACTTAAATAATACATTAATTAGAATATATGTTGGTCCCAAGATCAGAATAAGTACGATGCACATCGGAAGTTTTAAGAATAGGCTTGCACTCACAAACTGGTGGTTCTTGACCAGTTTGTGTTCTTGTAAAATTAATTGTTAGCGAGTTTGGAATATAAATGCAGTTCAAATATACTACAACACTAGAATGTGTTGAGTTTCAAAATCCTTGCAAGAAAAATAGAAAGCAGTAAAGAACAAAGGATTTATAGAGGTTCGAACAACACGTCCTGACGTCCTCTCTTCAGACCAAGGTCTGGAAATTCACTAATCCTTAGTTACAGGATGGTTTCACGATCTATCGCTAGCTTGTAGATGTCAATGTCTACCAGTATACTAGCTCACTCAATTAGGCCTCTGGTTCCTTCGGTATCGCAGACTTGGAGTGTTGAGAGCTTTATAGTACTTCCCGAACTACCTAACTAATTGGCTAGATGCTCGTGATAATCACAGCTGGAGATCTGTAATGACTGTTGGGTTCTTTCTTGGAAAGAAAGAACACCAAGAAAATAACTCTAGCTGAGAAAGCTAAGAGTCTTGTGTTCAAAAGATGACACACGATTGACTAAGTTTTAACTTTGGCGATAGAAACGCTTGAGTTTTTACTTGCGCAGAGTTTTGGGGCTTTCTTCTTATTTTTATATTTCTGTATTTGAGCGCTTCGTCTATTTATAGATGGGATAGGAGTGTTTTAAAATTCTAGCCGTTTAGAGAAGGATTGGGCATGTCCAATTTGAGACGTCCTTTTTTTCTGACGGGAGCAGGATGGTTTTCCTGTAGTTCTGCATCTGCTACGTCCTTTTCTGACACAAGATGTCGATATGATTCTTTTATGTCAGAACGGCTTCGCCAGTCCGAGGAATCTGAACTGGTTAATATATCTTCTATCTTTAATGAATCTCCATTCTTAAGGTCTGATCTTTAATGATAATGTAATAACTGGATAAGATTAGACACTTTATACTCTGGAAAGCACATTTTTTTAGTATAAGTGGGAGATTGATGGATTTGTATACTGAAAGCATTATGATTGGCAAATTATGTACAAGGTTTATTGGCTAATACATGGGAATCATAACTGTTGTATGATCATCTCCTGTCTGAATTAACAAACATGTATCGCAAATGTTCTTATCCTCTTATTTCGTCTATAGGGAGATCATACAGTGTCTAGTAGATCACCGAAGATAGTATGGATCGCTTGACCTAGCATGATATAAACGGTTATCACAGCTAAGACAGACCCAGGATAGATTGTCGGTATAGGTTGTAGCATACGCAGTAATAAGCCGCTTATCTTCGTTGCTTGGTATGCTGGTTTGTGCGGTACGTATTGATAGGGTTTAAGTTAAGATCGATTTCTTTATCTGACATTAAATGAATCTTGATCTTGATGGCTTAATGGAATCCTAAGCCTAATCAAGGTACGGAGGTTAAGTATTTATATAACTGTAACCCTAGACTAACATATAAATACTTAACATTTTAAGGTAGTGATTGCATGTTTATTACTCCCTCCGTTCCGCAGGAGTGGTCCCACTTCTCCCGGGCACAATTATCAATGTTTATGAGTGTACTAAAATTAATATTTTATTGGTGAGTGTGAAAAAGTTTGCCATTTTAGGAAAATGAGACTATTTTGTGGGACAAACAAAAATGAGAAATGAGACTACTCCTGTGCGACAGAGGGAGTATTTTTTATGTGTTCATATTGGAATAGTGCAACAAAAATGTTGTTACTTGAAGCATTTTTTATGCGGAATGGATACATTTGAACATTTATGATTAAAAAAATGAATAGTTCCACCTAATAAAAATGCTAAATTATGCTCAACTGCATCAATTTCATATAAAAATACATCATTTTTCTGCACTAGCTAATGCATTTTTCAACTTTGAACAGATGCATTTTTTGTTCATATATATATATATATATAAAGAGAGAGAGATATGTTATATGGTGCTAAAATTAATATTTGTGTTAAATATGAATGAACATTAGTTCATAGATTCATAATATCAATGTTAGAGATAAAAAGTATTGATAGTTTTAAGAAATAAGCATAATAATACACATGACAATTAAGCACAATATAATTTATTGCATTACATAAAAAGCAGTTAAGTATAAGACTTTGAAAAAACACTCCATCCGTCCTTTTTTAATTGCCTTGTTTTCCATTTTCGTACATTCCATTTAATTATTTTGTTTCTAAAAATGGTAACATTTTCACACTCAATAATAAACTATTAATTTTACTCAACTCATTTTATTCTCACATGTCTTAATTATTATGTCCAAACCAAACAAGACAATTAATAAGAGACAAAAAGAATATTAATTTGAATTATTTTTTCTTTTAAAGATGAATACTATGAACTCAATCCTATTTATATACAAACTTATCTTTTTTATTTGATCCACTTCATATATATATATATATCTTTTTAATATTTAAAAAAGCATTTCTTCTTTTCACATTAATTGATTGTTCATGCGTCTTTTACAGTAATATCTTAAAAATATGTTGACAAGTGTTATCAAGATCCTAGACTAGATAAAAAGTGCTTCAAAAGTAAACCCCTTTATTTATTTATTACAGCAAAAAATACTTGATGTCGGTCTACACGAATTAAGAGAGTTTAAACTTTAAAGGAAAGTATGCCTTTCCAAATAGATATCGATTAAAAGCTAAATTACAAAAAATTTCTTTCCTTTTCAAATATTATAAATTACTATGATTTTGTTGGTAATTCGGGTACTTTATGGTAAATTTTTGATGTGAAATATTTAATTTCGTCGTAATTAAATATTACCAACATAATCTACGCAAAGAGTAGATGATTGTGGTAGATTTGTTTTCTCAAATCCGAATTCCGGTGAGTGAGAAATGAGACCACAAAGTGACATGGGTTGGTGGGATTATTACATGAAGTGAACATGTAATAAATGAAGTGTATCCCACATTAATAGATTAAAGTAATTAATCTATGTTTTAAGGTGTGTAATAAACATGTGTTGCAATTTGAATGTGTACAATTACACCACATTTTGCACATGTGGAATTACACATGAATGTTGAACGCATTTTGCACATGGTGAAAATACATTCAAAACTTGTAACGGTTCCATTGATGGCGTCGGTTACCCATGTCTCATGCCTTGTAACGGTCCAGCCTTGATGGTTGAGATAGGCTCCCCTTGGGTGGACATGTCTATAAATAGACATGCATTGTGTTGTCTCTTGCCCCCGGTTCCCCAAACATTAGACAACTCACGTAGCCACAGATACTGCAACTTTTCCCTCATATTGCTGCATCTTTTTTGTTGTTCTTCTGCAACTCAGTTTCGCCTCTAATTCAGTTCGCCGGAGCCTTTGCGATTTGCGGTGCTGCCTTGTAAAGGACGAAGCCGTTTTACCTTTGGGGATAAACCGCCGTTAGACGAGCACTACGTCGGCGAATTTATCTTGCGGGAAGAGGGCTTCCTCGACTCGGCTGGGATTTATCCCTTTTTATTTTCTTTTATTTATTCAATTTCATTGTATTTCAATTGTTCTCGTATTAGCAGTACTTGCAGATATAGTTGTAAAAACTTGCTGTACTAGACATAATAACTTGCAGTGTTTTCAGTCCTCTACAGATCTTGTATCCTACAATCGCAAGACAAATTCTCTACTTCTCAAGATCCTAGATGGCTGATCACACTCTCAATGGTGGTGGAGGAAACAACTCCAACAATGGACCTAAACTCCCTCCTAATGCCCAAGCCGAATGATGAACCCTACAACAATTGAATGATTGTTTTGATATTATAATCTAAATTGATTATTATTCTTTGTATATTTGTGGAAAAATATTTATTTTTGACATGTTCCTTGTGTAGGATGATGTCAATATTGTGGAATTGAAGGGGCAACAAGTGCTCCACTCATGTTCAAGATTGAATTTGGGGCTTGTGTGTGTTCTTCCAATGTCTCTTGCAATCGTGCAATTGTGGGAACTCGTTCCATTGGGAACTCGTGGAATGATGAGTCCATCATCTCCCCAAAGTTTAAAATGATGAATGGAGAAGGTGGATATTGGAGGAAGAGAAGTTGTAATTATTTTTGTTTTTTATTTTCCTCCATGTTGTCAAAATTTTTATTTTGATAGTTTGGTAGATTCATAGTGAATGATCTATTGTAATGTAACTCCAAACACTATGAAAGAGAGGAAAAAAAATGTTGGCACGAAAATATATGTCGTGGCCATGTACCTTGGGTACAAAATGGTAGACTCTCGGTCGGTCATGAAACAAGTGCATTATGCATTGTGTTTGTGTCGAAGGGATGGTCTTACCGGATGAGTTCACCATTGTGGTGATGATTGAATCCTTCGTGGTAAGATTTCAAGAGCTAACTTTTGCATTAAACATATGTTTGACTCTTGAGGGTGTTATTGTCAAACTTCAAATTGAAGAGGACAATAAGAATGGTAATCCTAAATAGGATGCTAAAGCCAATTGAATGGTGGATCCTAAGCCGAGTGCTATGGATGCCAAGGCTAATTTGATGGAACGTGTTGGTCCATCAAATAAAAGGAAAAGACCCAACTCTTTGAACAAGAGGATTGTGATTCAAGAACCTAAGTTCAAGGGTGTTTGCTACAATTGTGGCAAAAGTGGGCATGTGGCAAATCAATGCAAAAAGCCTAAGTATAAAGGCAAAGCAAAGATGGATGTCAACCATGTTGAACCCGATAGTGATTGGGATGATGACTTGTGTGCCTTGATAGAGGTTATCTCAAGTTGAATGTAATGGCACGGCGCCTAGCCGAAAAGAAAATCAATAAAGTTGAATTTACTTCTTCTTATTTGATTGAGTGCTCTTATTTGTGGCATGTAAGATTGTGACGTGTAAATCTTAATGCAATAAAGAGTTTAGTAAATATGAATTTACTAAAAGTGGGCTGAATTGAAACAAACTGAATGTGAAGTTTGTGTTGAGGCAAGAACGGCGTTTAATTCAGTCTAAAGGAGCCGTAAACCTCTAGAGTTGATACACACGGATTTGTGTGATTTCAAATTGGTGCAAACTAGAGGTGGGAAAAGTATTTTATTACTTTTGTTGATGGTTGCACCTGATGTTGTTATCTCTACTTATTGAAAGGTAAAGATGAAGCAATTGATGCCTTTAAAAATTATAAAGAAGAGGCTGAAAATCAATTGAGTACTCGGATCAAGATGATTCGTAGTGATAGAGGTGGAGAGTATGTTGCACCGTTTGAAGAATTATGTGCCGCTTCGGGCATTATTCATCAAACAACGGCACCTTACTAACCTCAGTCCAATGGTGTTGCCGAAAGAAAAAATCGGACACTAAAGGATGCCCTGTTAATAAGTTCGGGGTTACCCCAAAATATGTGGGGAGAGGCTGTCTTGACAGCTAACTATATCTTGAATAAGATACCCCTAAAAGGGAAAGAGGAGACACCTTATGAGTTGTGGAAAGGTCGAAAACCTTCCTACAAGTATCTAAAGGTGTGGGATTGTTTAGCAAAGGTCGAAGTACCTTTACCCAAATAAGTTGCAATTGGACCTAGAACAATCGATTGCATCTTTATAGTGTATGCTTTGAATAGTGCTGCCTATCGATTTTTGGTGCACAAATCGGATAATCCGAATGTGACCGAAGGCACCACTATAGAAGTCAAGGAATGCTATATTCTTTGAGCACATCTATCCTTGTAAAGTTAAGGAAGATGTACCGACTATGTCTAGAAAAAGGACATATGAAGAGGCTACTAGTTCTACTCCTATAGAGGAAGAACTGAGCGTAGTCAGAGGGCTAGAGTGGCTAAAAGTTTTGGTCCGGACTTCATCACCTATATGTTAGATGATGAGCCTCGAACCATTAAAGATGTCTTAGCTAGACCTGATGCCTCACTATGGCAAGAAGCCATTAATAGTGAGATTGAGTCGATTATACAAAATCATACTTGGATTTTAGCCGATCTCCCAAAAGGTTGTAAGCCCTTAGGATGTAAGTGGATCCTTAAAAGAAAGTATAAAGCCGATGGTTCGGTTGATAAGTATAAAGCTCGCCTTGTGGCGAAAGACTTTAAACAAAGGGAGGGAGATGATTTCTTCGATACCTATTCACCTGTGACTAGGGATGTCAATCGGGCTAACCCGTCGGGTTTCGAGCTATCCCTATCGGGCTGCGGGCTATTCGGTCCGGGTTGAATCGGGCTGAATTTTTATCGGGCTAAAAATTCTTGAACCTAACCCTAACCCACCGGTTTTCGGGTTGACCCGTCGGATTGGCAATATTTACGAGTTTATTTTTGTAAATATTTTCTTAAAATATTTTAACAACCCCTAAAATAAAATAAAAAAAGAAAATGATGAACCAACATAAATAAAATACATCAAATAACAATATCTTTGCAAAAAAATAGTGATAAGTGGATAATCATAGTTTGAAAAGAAAAAAAAAACATCAATCCTTATATACCAACTAATTTAAGTAATAGAAGTACATTTCTCAACGTATAAAATGATAAAATAATGATTAAAAAATTAAATATAGCTTTCACTTGGGTGAATATAACAACGAGTGGCTAAAGGTTCTTGAAAAGAAGAAATGAGTAGGTACGCTAATTAGAAGAGTGACGAGTGGAAGACAGTGAAAGAGGAAGAAATGAGAGATTTTTCGATTTGAGGGTAAAGGACTACGTCATTGGGAGAGATTGATAAGATTTTGTGTAACAGAAAATTAGGTCTAGGGAATTAGGTATATAATTAATGGGTATAGTAGGATATAAATAATATTAGAAATAATAAATAATAAATTATTAAATATATTATTAAATATTGCCGGACCTATGGGCCGACCCGCAACCCACCGGGCTCAGCCCGTTCGGGCCGCCAACCCGTTCGGTTAAAAATAATTTCGGGTTGGAAATTTTTTACCCTAACCCGCATTTTAGCCCACCGGTTTCGGGCCGACCCATCGGTTTCGGGCTTTATTGACATCCCTACCTGTGACTAGGATCACGTCCATTAGGGTGCTTATAGCGATTGCTGCTTTGCACAATCTCAAAATACACCAAATGGATGTGAAGACGGCCTTCTTAAATGGAGAGCTAGAAGAAGAAATCTATATGGATCAACCCGAAGGATTTGTAGTACCCGGACATGAGAGAAAGGTATGCAAATTGGTTAGATCCTTATACGGTCTTAAACAAGCGCCCAAGCAGTGGCATGTTCAATTTTACGATGTGATGTTGTCAAATGGATTCAAGTATAATGAATGTGACAAATGTGTGTACTACAAAGGAACGTTTGACAATTTTGTGATTGTCTGACTTTATGTAGACGGCATGTTGATCATGGGTAGGAATCAACAAGTGATTGTTGATACCAAACGAATGTTGGAGAAGAACTTCGACATGAAAGATATGGGTGTGGCTGATGTGATTCTTGGAATCAAAATCATAAGGCAACCTAATGGAATTGTCCTATCACAATCTCATTATGTTGAGAAAGTGCTAAGGAAATTCGATGCCTATGATAGTTCACCAACCAAAACACCGTTAGAGCTCAATGTTCACTTTGTTAAAAACAAAGGTGACCATGTTGGTCAAGAGGAATATGCAAGGGTCATCGGTAGTCTAATGTATCTGACTAACTGTACTAGACCGGATCTTGCATATTCGGTGAACAAATTGAGTCGATACACAAGCAATCCCAGTAGTGATTACTGGAAGGCTCTTGTGAGAGTTTTGAGATACTTGAAATGTACTCTTAACTTGGGATTGCATTATACAAGTCTTCCACCTGTACTTGAAGGGTACAATGATGCAAATTGGATCTCTGATTCAAATGACTCCCACCCCACAAGTGGATACGTGTTTACGATCGGTGGGGGGCAGTGTCGTAGAAGTTCACGAAGCAAACTTGTATAGCTCGTTCCACGATGGAATCGGAGTTTATCGCTCTAGATAAAGCAAGTGAAGAAGCGGAGTGGCTTCGACACTTTCTAGAGGATGTTCCGTGTTGGAACAAGCCTGTGCCGTCAGTGATGATTCATTGTGATAGCCAAGCAGCTATTGGTCGTGCACAGAATAATATGTACAACAGTAAGTCGAGACATATACGTCGTCGACATAATACCGTTAGAAACTTGATCTCAAATGGTGTGATATCTATTGATTATGTGAAATCAATTGATAACCTTGCGGATCCGCTAACCAAAGGGTTAAACCAAGATCAAATGTGTAAATTGCTAGAGGGAATGGGATTAAAATCCACATTATGAATGAGTGTAGTGGATACCCAACCTAAATGATTGGAGATCCCAAGAACTAGGTTCAATGGGACAACCAAGCTACACAAGTTCGAGTGATAACACCGACTAGATAGTGTCTTTTCTAGTGGCGTTGCCTTGGAAAATGACTTATCTACCCTTCCCTAAAGGTAGCAAGTGAGGTGTTATGAACCTGCATGTGGTATAAGTTAAGTCCTAAGTGACTTTTAATGACTCATGAAAACCTCGTGATGGTTGAGCTAGGCAGGAATGCTCGGAATAGGAGGTCACCTATATAAGTGGAAGTGGGGCTGCTTCAAATGAACACTTATGAATCCAAAGGGGGTGTCCATGGCCTGTAATGGAACCAAACGTGAGAACGAATAGAGGTTGAAATGTTAATGTTTCAATGTTGTTGTCTCGGTACACGCGTTGGAGGATTAGTTCAAGGTATTACTACCACTAAGCCGCCAGTGTGCCCGATGACATTGAAGATGAACGGTTCAAAGCAATAAGCTACCTGTTCAAGTGCATTAACAATTCTCGAAATTGAGTTGGCTATGCATCATGCATTTTGGCATTTCCACTCATGGGGGGATTGTTGGTAATTCGGGTACTTTATGTTAAATTCCCGATGTGAAATATTTAATTTCGTCGTAATTAAATATTACCAACATAATCTATGCGAAAAGAAGATGATTGTGGTATATTTGTTTTCTCAAATCCGAATTTTGGTGAGTGAGAAATGAGACCACAAAGTGACATGGGTTGGTGGGATAATTACATGAAGTGAACATGTAATAAATGAAGTGTATCCCACATTAATAGATTAAAGTAATTAATCTATGTTTTGAGGTGTGTAATAAACATGTGTTGCAATTTGAATGTGTACAATTACACCACATTTTGCACATGGGGAATTATACATGAATGTTGAACGCATTTTGCACATGGTGAAAATGCATTCAAAACTTGTAACGGTTCCATTGATGCCGTCGGTTACCCATGTCTCATGCCTTGTAACGGTCCAGCCTTGATGGCTGAGATAGGCTCCCCTTGGGTGAACATGTCTATAAATAGACATGCATTGTGTTGTCTCTTGCCCCCGGTTCCCCAAACATTAGACAACTCACGTAGCCAGAGATACTGCAACTTTTCCCTCATATTGCTGCATCTTTTTTGTTGTTCTTCTGCAACTCAGTTTCGCCTCTCATTCAGTTCGCCGGAGCCTTTGCGATTTGCGGTGCTGCCTCGTAAAGGACGAAGCCGTTTTACCTTTGGGGACAAACCGCCGTTAGACGAGCACTACGTCAGCGAATTTGTCTTGCGGGAAGAGGGCTTCCTCGACTCGGCTGGGATTTATCACTTTTTATTTTATTTCATTGTATTTCAATTGTTCTCGTACTAGCAATACTTGCAGATATAGTTGTAAAAACTTGCTGTACTAGACATAATAACTTGCAGTGTTTTCAGTCCTCTACAGATCTTGTATCCTACAGATTTATCAAATATAACATAAAATATTTACATCCTTATATAAAAGGATGTGTATTTATATATATTTTTTGGGCTTCGGGTTTGACTTATTAATTTGGGCAAAAACTTGCGTTAGGCACGCCTAAACGGTTTAGGCGAGTTTTATCCATATTTAAATGGGTTCACCTATCCCAAATAGGGTTTATTAATCCCCAATTATGATATATTAAATGGGTTTGACTTGGGTTAATGGATAAAACCCACCTAAATCGTTTAGGTGTGCTAACTGAGACCTTCCCATTAATTTGTTATAGTATTTTGAAGTCAATGACAATATTTGCATTAACTTTATAGCAACATATTAATTTATTTTTTAAAGTATTTTAAAAAATAAAAAAAGGCCCATCTTATTTAAATGGAGGTTCTCAACTATTGTCTAAACATTATTTCCACCTTATATATATTTCCCAAAAGTAACCACATTTTGACGTCTGTACATTTTGACAAAACTCGGGTCTATTTATCAAGATTTAGAAATCTAACATTATGCTTCATTCAGAATTATTTGCCCCTTACAAGTTACAAGAGACAAAACTCAACATACGGTGATAAAACTATTGCGAAAGTTTACTTTAATGTAGGATATTTAAGTACAAATCAAATGAAATTACATAAAAATAAAAGATAATATAACTATAACAGATAATTAATAGACAAAATTTTCAAATAAAAATCCATAACTTTTATAAACTCCAAACTCCAAATCGATTTGTCAAAATAAAAAAAATATGTAAGATCACAACTTGACGAATATGAATAGATATAAGATCACATATTGAATGAGACTTTGAGTTTTACCTTTCAAAAAAAAAAAAAAATATACCTTCCAAAACATTATAGCTCTAAAATCAGAAATCAATCATCAAAATCAAAGAATATGTATGAAAATAAATCCAAGAACATGAATAGAAATATTGCGGATAAGGAATAAGATATCAGATCGCATATAAGGAATAAGAAATCAAATTGCATAGAAGGAAACATAAATCTAAACGCAGAATGAAAGGGATTGGTATACTAAAATTTCTTAACTTACAACACTGCCCTTAATTATCTAAAAATGCAAGATACAGAGCAAAAAATGAAAATGCAAAATTTGTGATCGTGAGCTTTGATTTGCCAAACTAAATGATTGATATTTATTCTCATTTATCATATTAAGAACAATTCTTATATGACCAAACATATATATATATATAGAGTTGGAATCATATGTTACCGACCTCCGACATGTTATATAAGACCAAATCTCAATCATTCATTTTAAGGGTTCAGATTTTTTGATTTGATTTATTTTTAAATTTATTTTAAATCTAAAGTGAGGTTATTATTGTAAAAATAAATTCTTCACGTATCTGGTGGTTCCAATGTGAAAGATACAGAGAGCGATAGACGCCAACATCTTCTTCCACCGCCATCGCCAAAATCTCTCACTCAGTGCCGAGATTTTGTGATTTTGATACAAACGAACACACGATGGTAGGGGGCGAGGTGGTTGGAAGGCAGTGGTTGTGCGGTTCGCAGCAGTGGAGCTCTGTCGTTCACTGGAAAAATTGATTGTGTGTGATGATTCATATATTGGAGAATGTCGGTCCTTGGGAGTGGTTGCTGGGGAGGTGCGATCTATGGGGTAAGGAGATGAACATTTGATATAGAAAATTTGATTGTACCCGGTCAATAACAAATCTATGTGCATGCAGTTGTATCCATGGAGTTTTCATGTCGCAATTTTTTAACCATGTAGATGTTACATTATTTATATAATAACTAATGCATTATTTATTCTTTATCTACTACATTATCTTTTATAGCTTGTTTTTATTTAATTTTTCAAATACGACTCCATGTTTTGATATAATATTGAAATTGTAAACAAATAATGCAGCATATTTTTTGTAGATAATGTAACATTCATAGCACATTATATATCAAATTAAACATAATTTAATCATCATTCAAATGAAATTCCTATTGTATGTGTTCGAAATAAGATAATCGTAGTAAAATTAAATGATGTAATATCTAAAACTAAATAATGTAACATCATACACATGATAATGTAATACTGTAATATTAATAAAGAGAATTAGACAATGGAGAGCGATGAATACAGATAATACAACATAATATATCATTACAATATTCTTTATATTATATTGCATTATCTATGTTCAACGATCTGCATTATCTAATTCTCCTTATTACCTTATTAATGTTACAATACTTTTAAATATATCATTACATTATTTTTGTATTACGTTACACTATTTAGTTTTAATTATTACATTATTTAGTTTTACTACGAATATATTAGTCCGAACATATGCAATAGGGATTTCGTTTGACAGATAATTAAATTATCTTTAATGTGATATATAATACGTGAAAAAATAATTTAAATTGAGGGAGTTATGATTATTTAAAGTTTTATAAAAATTTTAGAGGAGAGAGAAAAATACAAATTTGGGAGATGTGATTCATGCTCACGTGATTACTACACTGTGGGTGTGAAAATTACTCTTATACCAATAATGTAGTACGTTACATTAGATAATGCTCCGAAAATATTTCTCTTTCAATTTAAATCATGATCGTTGAAATCTTAATCTGAAGGTTAGAATTTGGCCTCATATAACATATGGAGATAGGGTAAACATATAATGCATCCCTATATATATATATATATATATATATATATATATATATATATATATATATATAGGGCTGTGTTAATCTCACAAGTGGTCCCTTAATGGATGAAGAAAATGAATCCAGTCCATCTAATGAGGCCTGCGCACGGTTGAGATTTAATTTTAGCCCAAAATTACAAAGTTGCATCAGAGACCTAAATTTAGTTGCATAGTAAGGGCATTAATGACATAATGCACTCATAACTACCATGAATTAAATTCAAATCCCTTGATTTTAGGGGACCACATCTTAATATTATTTAATTTTTTTAAGTATGAGGGGACCACATCTTATCTTACAAAAAAATTATAATTGATTTTCTCACTATTAAGACACGTTTATATGTTATTAATTCTCTCACCTCCAACATTGCTATAGAACTTTAAATAATCATAGCTCACTCAATTTAAATTATTTTTTTGCTTGTCATATATCAAATTAAAGATCGTTTTATTATCTTTCAAACGAAATCCATATTGCATATGTTTGCAAAAATCTGATAGCCCTATCAAACATAATGCAACTGAACCGGTCTGTATAATGCAAATATACAGGCTTATATAATGCAACTTAAATCAGAAAATAAAAAAAATTTCAAAGTATCAATTACCTCATAAATAGTCATGCAAATTTATAGACATAAATTATGCATTTTTGCAGGTTTATATAATGCAACTTAAAAGTGGTATGATAAATTTGAGTTTTGAATCCATCATCATCTTCTTATTTACGTAACGACTTCTTCGATTTCCTCAAAGAGATGTCGAGTACGAACTAGCAGAGGAAAATGAAGTTGTAATACAATTGGGTGTTTGGTTGTTGGTAGGTAGTTGTATGAAACATTTGGATTTCATGCTCTGTTTCGTTTTACTATTTCGTTTGTCAATAATTTAAATTCATCAGACCACCTTTAAGTTGCATTTTATAAGCCTGTATATTTGCATTATAGAGGTCAGTTTAGTAGCATTATGTTTGATGCGGCTATCAAATTTCTGCAGAATATAGATTTTTTTCAGATTTAAGTTGCATTATATAAGCTTGTAAATATGCATTATATACGTCTGTATAGTTGCAGTATCTTATTTTTGCTACGATTATCTTATTTGAAACATATGCAATAGTGATTTCGTTTGAAAGATAATTAAATTATCTTTAATTTGATATATTGTTGGTTGAAAAATAATTTAAATTGAATGATATATGATTATTTAAAGTTTTATAAAGAAATTAGATGAGAGAGAATATGTAGAAGCAAAACACGTGTGTTTGATAGGAAAGAGATTATGAAATTTATTGTGGTCCTTCATGTTTAATACCTAAATGCCCTTAATTATAATTAAAAATAAAAATAAAGGTTAAATTTCAAAATTTAAAAATCAATCTGGACCACTTATTTCATCAAATTAGACAAGATTTATTCTCGTCTCCCATCTAATAGTCACTTGTGATATGATTACACCTATATATATATATATATATATATATATATATATATATATAGGGGTGCATTCTTGGTTGAATTCATCTTCCTGAATGAACTATGAACTTTCATTGTTGTGTGTGTAATTGATCATTATTGTATGTATAATATATCATTACAATATCATATAAACTACAATGATCAATTACACACACAACAATGAAGTATCATAATTAAGTACTATAATGAACTATCATATAAACTACAATGATCAATTAAACACACAACAATGAAAAGTTCGTAGTTCATTCACAACATTTAGTTCGGATATGAACACAACTCTCTCTCTCTCTCTCTCTCTCTATATATATATATATATATATATATAGGGTAGTGATCAGGTGAGAACAGGATTCATTCTCAGCATATTGAAAAACGCGGCATTTTTGCCCCAATATCGTGCAATTTTAGTCTTTAAAGGCTAAAACTATAAAAATACTCAAACACAAACAGCAACCTGCATTTTAAGCCCGATTTACTTCATTTTTAGCCCAATTTACTTCATTTTTAGCCCGATTTACTTCATTTTAACATAAATACGAATTAAAAAAAATTAAACATCTTCTTCTTCAAAGCAACAACACGAGCGTAGTCTCTATAAAACTCAATACCAACATCAACAGTTCTTAAAAATATGCCCTTAAAATGCTTCATCTTATTAACACACTTTGGAATAAATGAACATGTAAGATACAAAAATGCACAAAGTTAACACTAAAGATGCACAATATAATAGAAAAAATGAACTTCGATCTGAATAAATTTTTTTTAAAAACTATATTCATGCATAATTAACATCGTCGGGACCTAACACGAATGCGAAATCCAGAAACAAAGAAAAAAAAATCTTATCGACAAAATAAATATAAATCAATTCGAACGAAGAAGGAATAAATGAACATGTAAGACACAAAAAATGCACAAAGTTAACACTAAAGATGCACAATATTATAGAAAAAATGAACGTCGATCTGAATAAAACAAATTTTTTAAACTATATTCATGCATAATTAACAATGTCGAGACCGAATACGAATGCAAATCCAGAAACAAAGAAAAAAAATCTGATCGACAAAAGAAATATAAATCAATTCGAACAAAGAAGGAAGAAGAAATCAAATCGCGCAAAGAAAGGAATAAAAAATCTAATGAGATACTATTTCAGATTAAAAAAAAGCTAAAATTACAAAAATAACCTTAATTTTGCAAAACTGCAGGATAATTGAGGAAAACTGCACACGGAGTAAAATAGACCATGAGCGTTGAAATCACAAAATCAAAGGCTAAGATTTATTCTTATTTCTCATACTAAAAACTATTCTCATATGATCACTACTCTATATATATATATATAAGGAGAGAGAGAGAGAGAGTAGTGTTCCAGTGATAATAGATCTCAGTATGAGAAATGAGAATAAATCTCGGTCGTTCATATCTTCAGATCAATGCACCAGATAAATCACATGCCACTAAAAAAAATGTTATTTTATGGTCAATATCCTGCATTAACATTACATTGCAAAATAAAATGCTCAATCTCTCTACTTACGACATTTTATCTTCAATATTGTGCATTTTATCTAAGCAAACATGTATTATATTTCATTACAAAAAAAAAAAAAAATTAATCTCTCTAAAAAGGAAAGATTGCATGTATCAAAATATCGATATCTATATATAATCTGATATGGAAAATATTGTTATAAATAAGAAAAATTATCTGATTTTCAAAATTCAAATATATCTATCTTTAGTTTATTTGAATATTCTTACCATGTCTACTCAAATGAATCATCATCTTATTTGTGCATCAAAATAATTCAAGTTCATGTTGAAAGTTAACGTGTAAATTTTGAATTTTGTTCTGAGTAGTATCGATCATTTATACTTTGAAATAAACAACGAAATAATTCAATCTCACTATACTACATAAGTAAAATACATGTTGATGTCATTTAACTTAAAATAAGTTTATCATATATATATATATATATATATATATATATTTATCAAATATGCATTCTAATATTATTGTATAGCATAAAATAAAATACTATATTCTCACCTCATTTTATCTTAAAATATGTTCATTATATCTCTATAGAATAAGTATTTTGTGAAGGAAAATAATGCATTTATACATCATATAGTGCATTTTAAGTAAGATTTTTTAGGTTTCATAATCAGAGTATAAATGTTGCAGAACAGAAATGTTTTAATGACAAACTTGCACTTATCCAAATTGATTGTTTAGTAACAGTTTGGTTTGTCAAGACTCAGTTTAAGAGTCAAATAGTTGTTAGGCAGTTTAAAATATACTTCAACACTCGAGTGTTGAGTTTCAAGGTACAAACATTGATAAACAAAAAAATAGTAGATGACTCAAATGATTTATAGTGATTTGTACACCAAAAGGTCCTTTGTCCACTCTCAGATTAAGTCTGGAAATCCACTAAGTGACAGAATACAACATGGTGCTCCCACGATCTATTTCTAGTCGGTGAATGCCTCGTTCACCGATCCACTAGATCTCTTGCTTAGTCCTCTATCGTCCTTCACTTTGCAGCTCCTCGGAGTGTAGGCACACCACGCAGCCTCCTCATCGCTGGAGTTGAGTTTTTTAGAGTTCTCCTCGTAACTTATCAGTTTATGGCTAGACATCCGTCAGAGTCAAAGTACAGAGCGTACTTGACTGTTGTGTTCTATCTTGGAGAGAAAGAACACCAAGAATAACTTAAGAACAAGAGTTCTAAGTCTCGTGTTCTTGAAGGTGACACACATAAATCTTTGAATAAGCCTCCAACAGTTGAGTAGAAATTTCTACATAATTTTGGCTTGCTCCATAATAGGGTGTTTGGTGTTTGAATCTCTTGAGGTATTCGGGTATTTATAGGCGAAGGTCTAGAGATTTGAATTAGAGCCATTTAGACACATCGGATGTTGTCCAATCCGATGATTCTATTCTCTGCATGACAAGTTGCTTTTTTCGGGAAAACATGACCTGCTCCCACTTTTTCTGATCAACTTGAGGAATCTAGACTGAAGTCTTGAGTTTGCAGACTTTAAGGAATCTCCAATCCTTTAAGTCTGATCTTGTCAGTACCATTCCTCACAATATTCTCTTTGTCTCTTTCTCACACGATTCATACGATCCTTCTTTCCCTTTTTCTTCTTCCCAGTCTGATCACCCTTCTTCGGTGAAGGTGATACTTCCTCCTGGATTTTAATAAGGTTTTCCACACTTGTCTTTGGAAGTTTTACAATCTTCTGGGCCATTGTGGCTAAGGCAGCATGGCTAGACCTTCGTACTGGGGTAGCCACTTGCTTGGGCTTGGTTTTAGGAGCCTCGTTCTCTGGCTTTGTCTTTGGCTTATCCTGCTTCACACTCGTAGGGCTTGCATCATAATCTTCATCCTTCATCCTTGGCCTTCTCTTTGTTGGGTTTTTGGTTTTCATAATGGATTTTTCTGCAAAATTAGCGAATAGAATGAGATTACTCAAAACTCTTCACTATCTCAACCAACAATCCTCACGCATGAACTACTCCGGCTAAGGAAATACCCTCCCCCAAACTTTATGCTCTCGTAATTGAAAAGATATCGCAGTTCACAAACTCAAGAAAATAAGGGCAAGAATAGTTTTCCTTCGCCAAACCCACGCATATGTGTCGCACAATTTACTCCACCAACAACCAACTACCAAAACATTATTTCACCCTGACACACTCTCCTAACATATTTTTTCGAAGGAAAATTCAACAAAAATCAAGAAATCATCACATAAATTGCAAAGTCAAAGATTTGTTACACTTAACTACGCATGCATCCATGTTTGCCTCAGCAACTTCAACTCAAGTACAGAAGAAAAGTGAGAGGAAAGAGCAAGACTCACCGTTCTATCGACGCACTTCAACCTTTTGACAGAAATTTGTTTTTCTCTGCAGACTCTCTTTCTCACGAATGCCAAAGAAAGTAAATTTATCTAAACGCATTTTAAAAAACAGAAATTCAACAAAAAAATTGGAAACTAAATCTAAAGCCGAAAATTAAACCTACTCTGTACACTAAGCATGCTACTCACAGGCTGAAGCATAAAAATAGATTAACTAGGTTGAAATAAATACTGCAATAATATGAAATAAAATAAATTCTTCCTGGAACAAACCCATTAACATCAGATCAACACTCCTTGGTTCAGGGCTCCCTCTTGCTTCAAGGTTCTTCCACATGCATGGAAGCCTTCTCTTTTTCTATGCTTCCACCATAATAGTGGTTTAATCGTTGAATATTGACCTTGAATGTTTCACCCGTGCTATCATCTTTGAGATCCACAGCTCCATGTGGATATAACTTAGCCACTGTGAAGGGTCCTAACCATCGGGATTTGAGCTTCCCAGGAAATAACCTCAGTCTAGAATTAAAAAACAACACTTTCTGTCCCTCTTCAAATTTCATGTTCAAAATCCTGTTGTCATGTCGTTTCTTGATTCTATCATTGTACAGTTTGTCATTCCATATGACTGTAACCTTAGTTCATCTAGTTCATTCAACTGCAACAACCTTTTCTTTCCACTGGCTTTAGGATCAAGGTTAAGCATTCGGGTTGCCCAATAAGCTTTATGCTCCAACTCTAAGGGTAAATGACAAGCCTTCCCAAAAACCAATCTGTAGGGACACATTCCCAATGGAGTCTTATAAGCTGTTCTGTAAGCCCAAAGTGAGTCATCAAAATGCTTAGACCAATCCTTTCTTGTAACATTCACCACTTTCTCCAACACACTCTTCACCTCTCTGTTTGAAAGCTCTGCCAAACCATTGGTTTGAGGGTAGTAAGCCGTGGACACCTTATGAGTAACATTATACTTAGACAACATGGCAGATAAGCTCTTATTGATGAAGTGTGTGCTTTCATCACAGATTATAGCCCTGGGAGTACCAAACCTTTTAAAGAGGTTCCTGTGAAGGAACTTCATGACTGTAGCTGAATCATTACGGGCACAAGCACAAGCCTCAACCCATCAGGATACATAATCCACAGCCAACAATATGTACTCATTTCCAAAAGAAACTGGGAATGGCCCCATAAAATCCATTCCCCAGACATCAAACAATTCCACCTCAATGATATTGTTCTGTGGCATTGCGTTTCTAGCTGGCAACTTCCCAACTCTCTGACATCTGTCACAAGTGTTCACAAATGAATAAGCATCCTTGAACATTGTCGGGCAATAGAACCCTGATTGAAGAACTTTTTCTGCAGTTCTTTGACCACTGCAATGCCCTCCATATGCTGCAGCATGGCATTCTCCTAGAATTGACTGCATATCCTTTTCTGGCACACATCTTCTGAAAATCTGATCAGATCCTAACTTGTACAAGACTGGATCATCCCAATAATAATACTTTGTTTTATGTTGAAACCTCTTCAGCTGTTGACCATATAGACCATATGGTTTCCTGCCAGTTGCCAAATAATTTGCTATGTCCGCATACCATGGAGCTTCTTTTGCACAGCTCATCAACTGCTCATCTGGGAACTCATCATTGATTTTTTTAATATCATCTTCCACATATGGATTCTCAAGCCTAGAAAGGTGATCGGCTACTTGATTTTCCAACCCTTTCCTGTCTTTGATTTTCATGTCAAACTCTTGTAATAATAATAATATCCATCGAATGAGCCTTTGTTTGACATCCTTCTTTGCCATCAGATATTTTATTGCTGAATGGTCTGTATACACAATTACCTTTGTTCCAATAAGGTAGGATCTGAACTTATGAAAGGCAAATACTACAGCTACAAGCCCCTTTTCTGTGGTTGTATAATTCCTCTGTGCTCCATCCAAAGTCTTACTTGCATAATAAATCACTCCGAAGATCATGTCTTTTCTCTGCCCCAAAATAGCTCCCAAAGCATAATTGCTCTCATCACACATTAATTCAAATGGGGAATTCCAGTCTAGGGGTTGCATTACTGGTGCAGAGATGAGTGTTGCATTTAATTTTGAGAATGCCTCTTCACATGACTGAGAGAATTCAAACGTTTTGTCTTTTTCCAATAATCCAGACAGGGGCTTAGCAATTTTAGAGAAGTCCTTTATGAACCTCCTATAAAAGCCTGCATGCCCTAGAAAGCTTCTCACTGCCTTTAATGAATTTGGTGTAGTCATCTTGTCTATAACTTCAATCTTAGCAGGATCAACTTCCATTCCTACCTTTGAAATTTTATGCCCCAAGACAATCACGTGCTGCACTATGAAACGACACTTCTCCCAATTAATCACCAACTGCGATTTTTCACAAAGCTTTAAGAATTTCTCCAGATTCCTTAGACATGCATTAAAATTCTCCCCAAATACTGAAAAGTCATCCAAAAATATTTCCAGCCCATTGTCTATCATTTTTGAGAATATAGCAAGCATACAACGCTGAAATGTTGCTAGGGCCTTGCATAGCCCAAAGGTCATCCTTCGGAAAGCAAATGTTCCATAAGGGCAGGTAAAAATAGTTAAGCTTTGATGCTCTAGAGCAATAGAAATCTGATGATAACTCGAATATGATGGGTTTTGTATACTAAAAGCATTTATTATAATGAGTATACAACGGTTTATTCTCCTATCTGTTAAACAAACCTACATGTATGTAACAATGGTATCCTCTTGTCTCACCGATAGGGACGATCATACGGCGTGTTGTAGATCGCAAAAGACAGTATGATCACTTGACCTAGTGAGACATAAACCTAATCACAGCTGAGACACCGTATGAGGATACATCTGTTCGGATGGCTGCGACAGTGTCGGAATAAGTAGTTTGTCTTGATTACTTGACATGCTGGTACGCAAGGGTGGCGTATTGATGGGCCGCAGTGAGATGTATTCGACTGTCTGACATCAGCAAATACAAGATCTCGTTATTGATTGAATCCAAACCCAAATGAAGGTTCAGGGGTTTGCACGGATTGATTGTTGCTTTGACTTGCCATGGTGGAGAGCCTGAGTAACGTGCTCGTATATCCACATCTTGGGTAACAACAGTTCGTGTAGTACTGCCTGAGACTGGGTTTAGGTAACCATACATGAGTAATAGGATGGGGACGTTCCCTGAGGAGCTCAATGACATTCATCGTGCCAAAGTCCTGCATGCTTATTAAGTTCAGGCACGAGTAATAAGGATTGAGTGGTACTACTCAGGAATAATAAAATATTAATTAATTGTAGATAGAGCTTGTCAGAAGCTCCGATTAATTATTGAATGTCCGGTAACCTTAAATATGGGGATTCTCAATTAATGCAACCCGTTCTCCTAACGTGGTAATAAAGGGGTAGATCAGTATTAATTCTGTGTTGAAAAAGAATTAATATTAATTAATTAATTGTGTCCTGGGTTGTGGACATGGGAATTATGTAACACCCCCAACTGACCTTCCCAACTTTGGGGCGCGCTACAGTCGTGGTCAACGATTTTCAAACATATTTCACAATTTAAAAAAAAATAGCGGAAGACTTGTGAGAATTTAAAAGGGCATTTGAAATATCATTAAAACTCATTCAACGTCGTTCAAAGATCATAAGAAAAGAGATTAAGCACTTGTTCACAATTTATTCAAAATACGGGAAGGAATAAGGTTCAGAGAGTGGTGCAGCAGTGTGTGTAGCGTAGTGGAGATACGCATATGAAGATGCATATCTCAGGATCTTCCAAAAACTTTACAAATTCCTGCATCGTCTTTACACCACTGCTCCTCCATCCTCGCTGCTTAACCAGCGTATTTTAGAAATAATACGAGGGGCTGAGTACAATTGTACCCCGTGGAAATACGCCCGAAAACATACAATTTATATATATAAAAGCTATGCAACTCACGCAAATAAATACGGGGTTTTGTTGAAAAGAACCGTGTTATCTAAATTATTTTTATTTGCTCGCCAGCTATCTACCATGTTAACATATCTGTTTACTGTTATGTAACGGGAAGCTGGCCCTCTTCCACGTTACGATGAGTAGCTGGGAATGGACAAGCCACTCAACCCACTATCATCAATTTGTGCACAAGTCTCAGAATAGTCCATTGAGACCCGATCGATTTTAGGATCCATCCTTATCTCTACCCATAGGTATCAACACATCCACTGAACTACCTATCGCACCGTCAAGCGCTCTGAATAGGACGTCTATCCTTATTTTAA
This sequence comes from Plectranthus barbatus, assembly GCA_026898455.1. NCBI lineage: Eukaryota > Viridiplantae > Streptophyta > Magnoliopsida > Lamiales > Lamiaceae > Plectranthus > Plectranthus barbatus. Next base: position 108,431 of record JAPKLW010000985.1, on the reverse strand, counting down.
TGAGATTAGCACAGGAATATCCTGGATCATTCTCATTTAATAATCTCTCTGAAGCGTCTACTTACAGAGGTACATATATGAAACACAAAACACTTTATGCATAGCAATCAATTTAAAAACAAAACCTTTTTCACACCCATTTTAGAAACTGAGCAATAAGCTCGGA
>JAPKLW010000985.1:48183-98265 GCA_026898455.1 Plectranthus barbatus | reverse complement strand
TTTATTGCGCAAAATGAGAAGATAATTATTTCATTACAATACTTAAGCGATTAATTAGCTTAATTAATCTTGGGGTATTACAAATTAATTAATTTATAGGCCCACTTTATTATTTGCATTCGGTCCCAGGAATGGCCCAATTAAATATGCTGATTTGAGCCCAATAGCCCATTAGGGATAAAACCCTGGGTCTATAAATAAACCTCTCACTATCTGAAACCCTAGCCACTTTATAACACTCAATGTCAGTTGAAACCCTAGATCAGAGAGAGAGAGGGCGGCACATGCAGTAGAGGGAGGAGAAGGAATTTCGACTCTGGCCTACTGATACAAATCTGTGGAATCCTTACCAGTAGCAGATCTGAACAACATTGGGATACAGCCCTGAAGATCTGATCTGGAGAACAAGATTTTTTTTTCTTCCTTTCTTTATTTTCGATTTTATCTAGAGATTAGATCTCTAATTTCTATTTCCGCAGATTTAATCGAATCGCGTGGTTGAATCAAAGGGAATATTCAAATGAGAAAGATCGGATCAGACTCTACGGATTTACGGTAATCTCTCAATCCACAAATTAATTAAATTCATAGGAGCATGCTAGGTTATTGTGAATTATGATTATATGCAATATTTATAAATCGATCTGGTTCACTTGGGTTTTTGTGATTCGATTCACTGAAAATCCCTACAATTGGTATCAGAGCCAGGTTTCTGATTTGTGGCTCTATTGTATATAATAAATTCGATTATGCATGTATGAATTTTATTTTATGCCGTGGATGGTTTTTGTTCCTCGTGGCAACCCGTTTGATTCAGCCCGCGGTGGTTTATCCGTGTAGGGTTGAATCATTTTTGTAAAATCACGAGAAAATCCATGATTAGTGTAGATTTGATAAAATTGTAATAGAATAGTTTCTGTAATTTTTCAAATCTGTAATTTTAGGATGGGTAGGGACGAAAAACGAAGACGGAGCCGATGGAGGGCGGCGCAGGGCCGCGCGCGTGCGGCGATGGCGCAGGGCTGCGGCGGCGCGCAGCAGCGCATGTCGAGAGCGGCGGGCGACAAGGCAGCGGCGCCGAGGGCGCTGGGCACGCGTGGTGCTGTGCGCGCGCGACGGCGGCGGCGGCGGTGGTGCTGTCGTCGGTGGCTGCTGTCCCGTCGCGGCGGTTCATGTTTTGGTGGTTGGTACAATCCTGTGTAAACCCTAGGTTTGCATTAGGGTTTGGGGCCAATCATCAAATCACACAACCCTAAATCCCAAAAGTTATGTTTGAAGATTTGGAGGCCCTAGAAGATTTGAGTTTATCCAATTAAATTCAAATTCAAATTGTAATAGATAGGATTTTATTTTCCTATTTTGTGGGGCCACGAGAAATTTTTGTTTGCCTTAATTGTCCTCATATGATATGTGATTTATTATGTGTGTAATTAAGCATGTGTAGATAATAGGAAAAATATGTTTTACTGCTTTTATTATTTACAGTTTTCCAAGCATGCTTATGTGATTAATTTCTTGTTAGATTGTATTTTGGGAATTTTTGGGCTTATTTAATTACATGCAAAAATTTGGAAAATATAATAACAAAGAAATTATATGTGCGCAAATAAGCAACCATTTAAAAGAAAAGTACTAAGCAGATTTTTTAATTAAAATCGATAGACCTCCACAAAGCGGTCCTAGGCTGTAAGTGTATCTCTCGCTCTAGTAAACGTCTACGAGTGTAGCTTGCTAGTTCTTGGAGGTACATGGGTACGGTTTTTGGGATTTCTAGACAAACAATTTAAATCATGTGATTAGTGGGAGGGTTTTGCGTAAATGTCTACGAGTGTAGCTTGCGTAGATCTCTTTCAGAAGTATTCTAGGATTGATTTAAATTATAGATAACAAAATCTTTAAGGGCTGTGCGGTATGGTTACATGCCATGCTAAACTGTCTCTTTTGGCCACAGTTAAATTTGTGGTTAATCGCTTAGAAGCATCTTAGAATATAATGCAAGAATTGCATCCCTGTTCTTGAGAGATGGCTTGGTCTAAGTTTTTCACTCATTATTAATTTCTAATGTCAAAAGGTTCCTGACATGGTAGTGAAATTAAATGAATTGGGGCTTAAAACCCGTAGTTCTGGTTGAGGGTGACATCGTAAATGTTTACGAGTGTAGCTTGCGGTGGGAACTCTTGGGCAATTAGTGGAAAAACATTTATATTTGATTTTTTAAAAGATTTTCAATGCATTTGTTTTCGAAGTTCTACATGTATGTTCTTATTTAAGATTCTTTATTGTTTCAGATATGTCTATGTCTACTATCGATCATTACTTGCTCTCAATCCTCTAACTGGTCCAAACTTCCTTGAATGGAGTTTTTGCATCAAACACGTCCTTTATCTTAAAAATCAAGCATACATTCTTTTCATGGATCCACTGTTGCGTACTCATGATAAGGTCTGTGAAGTTGAGCTTGAATTTTATGAAAGATGGGAGGACGCTAATGAGTTCGCCTTTTGGCTCATCACGGGTTCCCTTTCTAGAAAATTAAGGCACAAGTATGAGTATCTTGAGAGGGCTGGAGAGATCTGGAAAGAACTTTCGACAACTTATGGCATTGTGGAGCGGATTATTAACTATGGACTTGTGCACGATCTTGTGTGCAAGAAGATGGTTGAAGATAGTTCGGTGACAGCGCACTGATAGCCGCGTGAAGCACACACAATTAACACGTTAAATTTATCAATCCGGTCTCTTTTCTAATTCGCTCAAGTGGATATCATCTACTCAATTGAAGGGTACCAATAGCTAGATTACTCAAAAGTCGTTGGTTTTCATCTATCTAGGCAATGAATCGTAAACTAAGCTTTAAATGCAAACAATCAATTATTAAACAAATTGCTAACTTCTCCAATCATGTAATTCAATCAATGGTTTAGGTAGATTAAGATAACAAATCTGACAATCTTAGAAGATAGTGAGTGTTTGTAAACTTCAATTGTTCCGAATTAAACCAAGTTATGTTGCAAACGAATTTTAATTCCTATGAGGTTGAGCAACCGACTCTAATGTCGCTAGTCACTTGCTACGGATAACTAGCGGTAGATGACACTAGGAATTGCAAACAACTACGTTATTAACTCCTAGGCCACTCCCAATCGACCGTCAATTATCGCCCTACAATCCTAGCACCGCACATGGATTGGAACTAGAATTATAAGATTATGCACTTATCACGACGATTCCGTCCGCGTGTTGGCTGCAACGTTCACGTCAACTACCTAAAGGCTGGCTATTACCTACACCTAATAGGCAAGAAACAAGCTCAAGTGCAAATCAACCCCTCATAGGAAAGTAAACAAGCATAATCGATTCAATCCATCACAATATCCATTATACAACACTCACTAATGAAATTAGTTCTCCATACCTTGAGTTAAGTACAAAACATATTGAGAATTGAGAGATTCATTAAAAAACTTCAAGGTCAACGATTGATCTTCTTCGGTTGTCTTCTTTGAATCCAATCTACCTCTCTTCCTTCTTCAATCTTCACCAAATGGATAGAATGTTGCTTGATTCACCTTGATTTAGGTTGGGGAAGTGTTTAGAGTTGAATCTAAGGAGAAGGATCGTGACGGTTAATCCAATTTTGGGCAAAAAGTTCTTTAATTAACTGATTTTCCCTCTTTTATAGGCGAGCAAACAGGGCCTCGGATCGCCCGAGCCTTCCTGAAAACCGTAGCAACTTGGGAATTCACGATCTGGCTCGGCCGAGCCAGACCTGCTCGATCGAGCCTGCTCTCTGTTGGTAGGGCTCGGTCGAGCCTACACTACTCGGCCGAGGGAGCCCTTTGTCCGGCTCAGCGCGGCCGAGCCTGCTTCGCTCGGTCGGGTGATTCCTCCAAGCCTCCGAAACTCTCCTTTCGCTCCGCTCGGACGAAGCTAACCTCCTCGGACTCCAAACTCAGACAATATTCCACCAAAATGCCACCAAATATGCCACAATATGCTCAAAACACGTCCTACAACATTTCAAACACAAAAACACGAAAACAAGACAAAAGAACAACAAAAGCATATGATATGAGGGTAAAATGGCCACAAACATGCACGCTCACACATCGAAAAATAGGTCATTTTACACACATATCATAATCCCCCAAATTTGAACCTTTGATTGTCCTCAATCAAAACAAAGTAAAGCAATCAATAAACCTCATCAACCAACCTCATAGCTCATCATAATCATCTTGGAATGCTCTTATCGAACGAGATCATCACCTAACTTTGTGACACGGTTAATGCTAACGACTCAAACCACTCATCAACGTTGGATAAAGAAATAAAAGCACTCCCTTACGTGTTTAGGGTTTGATGAATTTCTCTCATTTACAAGATATCGAGCACAATCTCCATAGGCTTGAAACAATTCTCACCACTATACTACAACGAGTTGGCTCCTAAAATCAAAAAGGTCTTTGTTTTTTGTTATAACGTGGCTTACTAAAGGGTAGGTGGTTTTGGGCTAAAGTGACGAACTTCTCCATATCCCAAAACCCCCAAACTTATTCTCTTCAATCCACTTCTAACCTTGAGGCTTTTTCATCAAATAACTCTCATAATTTTTTTTCTTTTCTTTCTTTTCTCATTTTTCTTTAGCACCATCATTTTTTCTTTCCTTTCATGGTGCCTTACTTTTTTTCTTTTTCTTTTTTCTTTTTCAAAGTACCCAAATTTTTGTTGGTACCCATTTTTCTGGGATTCAAATCAATCCTACACTCAATACTTTTATTGCCTCAACAATCACAACTCAAAGATATCAAATGATTCCCATCCCAACTCTCATCTCCGTATTCACCCTCATACACTCATTCCCCCCAAATTTTGTCCTAATAATTTCAAAGAAAATTCTCCATTTAAGCACAATCACGGGAAACAAGGCTATGAAGGGCAAAATTATGATATCAACAACCTTATACTCCCGAAGTGAAAGGAAGGACTAAGAATCGATGGCCTAAGATCATCTTTTAGTTACCAAACTCATGCCAAATAGATAGAGAATATATTCAAGTTCTAGATTTTGTGCTCTCAACCTTGCCACTCACAACCGATCAAAGTATGACAATATCAAGGCTAAAAAACTCTCGGCTTTTGTCAAGTCCAAGGCATTAACCTGGCACAAAACTCGGCAATTCAAAAGTTCAATTCGAGCACGCCTTAACAACTAGATTATGCCCTATCATTGGTCAAAGTAAATCTCAAGCCTTACCAAGTAAATCATGATTCAAATCTCCAATTCTCGTTTGGGTTCATCACACAAACACAACACAAGCACACAACATCCTAATTAACAATCTACATGCCAAGAACAATTGAATTGAATCTAAATGGTAGGAGAAACGATAGAAGGTGTTACCCATCGGTAGACATGATCAAACCGCTCTCCATTCCTTATTTGCATGGAGCACGATGATTTTGACAGGGTCTTAAAGGACAACTGGAAGGTGGAAAGGGCAGAGTCTGATTGCCAGCGCCACCTTGCAGACAAGTTGGAGGCTTTACAGGGAGTGCTGAAGAGGTTTAACTTCAAGGAGTTCGCTTTCCTCCAGGACAGGGTCAAAGCTGCTAAGGCTAATCTGGAGGAGGTTCAAATGGATCGTGATAGGAACCCACTTGATGGGAATCTGAGGAATAAAGAAATTGAACTCCGTAAGGAGGCGGCTCGCTTGGTCACTGCTGAGTATGATTTTTTCCGCCAGAGAGCACGTGGTATCCACTTGGTTAAAGCAGATAAGTCCACTGCCTATTTTCATTCTATTGTGAAGAGAAAGCATGGACGTAATGCCATTTCTTTTTTATGTGATGCTGATGGCGAGGTGTATAGTGATATGAATAGAATTAGGCATGATTTTATTCAGTTCTATTCTAATTTGTTTGGGCGCTCTGTTCCTCGTACTGCTGTTGTTCCTTCTGTTTTTCTTGCAGGTACCAGGTTAAGCAGTGAAGAGCAGCAAAGATCAGTTCGTTGGGTATCGGCCTTGCAAGTCCGTGAGGCTATGTTTGGGATTGGAGATGACAAGGCACCGGGTCCTGATGGATACTCCTCCTCTTTCTTCAAGAAGAATTGGAGTCTTGTGGGTCCCGAGGTGGTGGATGCGGTGCAGGAGTTCTTTGAGAAAGGGGTCCTGCTTCGCAAACTCAACCATACTGTGGTCTCCCTAATCCCGAAGAAGGCGCATGAGCCTACTGTTGCTGATTTTCGTCCTATCTCTTGCACTAACACTGTCTATAAAACTATTACTAAGATTCTGGCTGATAGGATGTCGTTGTTTTTGCCCTCTATTATTAACCCTGCACAGGCTGCTTTCCTACGGGGAAGGAATATCACTGATAATTTTCTTTTGGCGCAGGAAATAGTTAGAGGCTTTGAAAAGAAGACGCAGAGAAAAGGAGTTGGGCGGTGCTTATTGAAGATTGATCTACAGAAGGCCTACGACTCTATCTCTTGGGAGTTTCTGTATGAGGTCCTCCACGGTTTGAACTTTCACCCTCAGTTCATCCATTGGATTATGATATGTGTGACTTGCCCTACGTTTTCGTTGTCTATGAATGGGGGGGTGCATGGTTACATTGAGGGTAGGAGGGGTCTGAGACAGGGTGATCCTATGTCTCCGATTCTATTTCTTATGTGCATGGAGTATTTGTCTAGGCTCTTATCTGTCAGGATTAGGGACTCTAGATATGCGTACTTGCCAAAATGTGATTCGTTGAATATTACACACCTTATGTTTGCTGATGACTTGTTGGTTTTTGGCAAGGGTACTGCTGCTGGTATGCAGGTTGTGGCTGATGCCCTCAGGGAATTTTCTGCGACGTCGGGACTTGTGATTAATAACCGCAAGTCTAACATATATTTTGGGGGACTCAGTAGGTGGGAGGAGGAACAGATACAGCAGTTGTTTGAGTTTCTAGTGGGGACTTGGCCGATCAAGTTTCTGGGGCTTCCTCTTGCTTCTCACAACCTTTTGAATGATCAATATTCTCCCCTGATTGATCAGATTACGGGGCTTATTCGGAGATGGTCTAATAGTTCTTTATCTCTTGCAGGTAGGGCGGAATTGATTAGAGCTGTGGTGCAGGGGGTGGAGAACTATTGGTTTCAGGTCCTTCCGATTCCGGAGGGTGTGATTGATCGGATTAACAGGCTGGTGAGGACCTTCCTTTGGGGAACTAAGTCTTCGCCTGTCGCCTGGAAGACGGTCTGCACCCCAAAGGAGGAGGGGGGTCTGGGTATTCATGATGTGAAGAAATGGAATGATGCCCTTTTCACGAAGGTGCTCTGGAATATACATAAGAAGACGGATTCATTGTGGATTCGCTGGGTCCACACGGAGTACTTGAGGGGAGATGATCTATGGACCTTTAATATTAACTCTCGAGACTCTGTGTTTTTGAAGAGGATTTTTACTCTTCGTGATTCTCTTTTGCAGGCTGCTTCAGGGGATGCGGAGAGTGCGGGCAGACTACTTGATAGGATGTTCGCTCAGAAAGGGGTGACTGGGGCTTACGAGTTTTGGAGGATTAAGGGGACTCGGCGCTTTTGGCACAAGACCATATGGAAGTCTCCTATCCCTCCTCGTTTTTCTATTACCCTTTGGTTTATTTTACATGGCAGGCTTAAGACTAGGGACCGCATGTGCTTTTTAAGTGATGATGTGCCCTTGGTCTGTCAGCTTTGTGACTCTGTTAATGAAACCGCTAAGCATCTCTTTTTTGAATGTAGGGAAACCTCACGGGTTTGGAGGGATGTGCGGGAGTGGCTTGGACTGAAGCATAGGACATCGACCGTGGAAGCTGCGCTGAAGTGGTGCCTGCGGGAGAGGAGCTGGTCCAAAGTCTTGAAGAAAGCCCGTTATCTTGCTCTGGCCGCCACGGCGAACCATATCTGGCATGCAAGGAACAAGAAAGTCTTTAATGGTGCTCCCTTTGATGCCGCTGCAGTTGTGAAGGGCATTAAGGAGGACGTTTTTCGTATTCTTTACTCGGTGTTCCCGATAGATGAGGTTGTTGCTCATCTTGACTGGAATACCCATTAGTGGTCTCTTCTGTGTTTTCTGTTGGTTTGTGATCATATCGATAGTGTGATGTAGGTGGGCTGACCTAGTTAGTATGCCTACATCGCTTGGTTTTGAGTGTGATGAAGGGGGATGTCGTGCTGACCTAGTTAGGATGGCATTTCTCTTTCGGACCCAGGACTACTATCGGTATGATCGTTTTGGGTGGTTGATTTCTGTTGGGTTATCTCGGTAGGTGTGAGATTTGGGCCATTGTTGGGCTGGTCACCTTATAGTGTGCTTAGATGTCATCTTTCTACTGGGGTATGCCCCGTGTACTTGTATTTGCAGGGTTAGATTGCTTGTCCCGATGGTCACACTGTTTGTGAACCTCGGGTGTCTGTTTTTATCCCTGGGGTATGCCCCTGTGCTGCTGTAAGGTTTCGGCCTATACTCGGTTTACTTTTATGCTATTATCTTTTCAAAAAAAAAAAAAAAAAATACAACACCACCAAGTAATTGAGAATAATAAAGACAATAAAGCTCTCATATCCACCAAACTTACCACAAACCAATATTTCAAGAAAACTATAACATTTATCCACTAGCACCACCATTCATACCAAACCATTAGATATATCCACATACCAAAACCAAATAGAAAGAATTCAACTCATGCAAGATCGCAAAATGATTCATCAACAACCATTCAATAGAATTAAAAGTAAATCAAATCATCATCCACAATCCACAATCAAATCAAGGTAGATCAATATCATTATACAACCAAATCGAAAGATCCAATTATTCAAATTCAAACTAACTAACTAGACTAAGATAAAGATAAGGATAGAGAGAGAGAAGAGTGAACCAAAGTAGAGCACTGAATACCGGCCATTCCCCCCAAACTTAGTCAAGTTAGACTAAGTTTGTAAAAAGGTATACGGTGCAATCTCACTCCTCCTCATCCATCAAATATTCATTCAAAAAAAAAAATCAAAACAAACTAAATCACTAAAGAAGATAAGGAGGTAAGAGAGAAGAAAAGTAAATCGAAACCGGCAACCGGTACATTCCCCCAAACTTAGTCAAGTTAGACTAAGCTTCAAAATTAGTCGACAGTAATCAATCACTCCTCATACTCCAAACGCTCCCCCTAGCACATGTAATTCAAGTGATTAACAAACAACAAACAAGAAACATTATTGACACTATCTAGGCAAGGATTTAAAACGAATGAAAGAAAAATGGTTGGGTTGCCTCCCAACAAGCGCTTCCTTAACGTCGGTAGCTAGATGACCTTACCGAATCATCCATTATCAAAAATCTTGTGGGTTTTTAATACGCCTTTCTCCCTTAATTTGCATTTACTTGGGAGCAATTTGTCCAAGACGATCTTTCTTTCACCCCTTTCATCTCTCCAAGGAAGATTTACTCTCTTGATGAACTTGTAAGTCAAAGGTGGTAATTCCTTCTTCGATTTGATCTCTAAGGCATCTTCCAATTGAATCTAAAGTATATAAGTCTCAACTTGTCCCACATTCGGATTAATCATCAACTTCTCATCACCTCCTTTTACGATCAAATCATATGATTCATCCACTATCTCTCCTAGGATCACCTCCTTTTCCTTCTTATCTATCACTAATGAAGGAAAGACAAGAACCATATCACCACTTGGACCCCCGGACATATTTTCCTCATCATTTTTCTCTTCCTCATCTTGTTGTACTAAGGCCGGGACTTTTTGCAACTCCTCAAGTGAGAGTATCTCAAGAGCACCATTCTTTTCACTTTCAATGACTAGCATCTCTTCCTTGGCGTCTTTATCCTCTTCATCTTCTTGGAGTAAGGCTTCCCTTTCCTTCTTTGGTTCCTTTCCTTGAACCTTCACTATTTCCACATCTTGAAATCTTACTTCCTTAAGCACCATTACCGCATCCTCACATTCATCTTCCTCAATTCCATCCATCTCATCACTACTTCCTTCGAGACCTATTTCCATGTCAAGTGGTTGCTCTTGCACATGAGGCTTCTCACTCACCTTCTTCAAGATATTGGATAGTTGCATTCTTAACTCCAAAAGCCTTTCCTCGAGCTTATCCGGTTTCCTCTCCAAAGCTTCCCGTGATGATCTTGCTTCTCTAACTCTTTCATGATCACGGCTACCCCATTCATCACTATGAACTCTTGTTATGGATGGATTCCAAGTACGGTTCTCATAACGTCTACATGGAGAGTAGCCATTAGATGGGGAATAGTTCATGTTGTTCCGGAGGTCATAATTCCCCCATTTATCTCTATAGCTTTCATTACTACACTCCTCTTCTTCATTTCCCCAACTTGACTTCATAATGCGATCATGTCTAATCTCTTCCATCCATGGGTAGTTACTATTCGTCATTTCTTCAAATACCGTCCGAAGTGGCCTCCGTGGTCTTTGTCTCTCCAGCATTTTGGCTTTCATTTCCTTCATTTGCCTTTGTAGATTAATAAGCCTTTCCGAGTGAACTCCTCGATGATTCTCCATTTGACACCTACACAAGTCCAACCCTCTCAAAGTACCAACCAATAAATCAACTAACAACTAATCAAACAAAAGTTAGTACTCACCTACCAATTACAAGACAAACAATTCAACAAAACAAACAAGAACAATTAACAAACAAATGTTAGTAACAATATTCACACAGGCATTTCCTCAAACACCTAGCATACCATACTTCAACTTTCAATCATTCCACAAGACCTACTAAAAGATTCCCCGGCAACGGTGCCAAAAACGTGATAGCCGCGTGAAGCACACACAATTAACACGTTAAATATATCAATCCGGTCTCTTTTTTAATTCGCTCAAGTGGATATCATCTACTCAATTGAAGGGTACCAATAACTAGGTTACTCAAAAGTCGTTGATTTTCATCTATCTAGGTAATGAATCATAAACTAAGCTTTAAATGCAAACAATCAATTATTAAACAAATTGCTAACTTCTCCAATCATGTAATTCAATCAATGGTTTAGGTAGATTAAGATAACAAATCCGACAATCTTAGAAGATAGTGAGTGTTTGTAAACTTCAATTGTTCCGAATTAAACCAAGTTATGTTGCAAACGAATTTTAATTCCTATGAGGTTGAGCAACCGACTCTAATGTCGCTAGTCACTTGCTATGGATAACTAGCGGTAGATGACACAAGGACTTGCAAACAGCTACGTTATTAACTCCTAGGCCACTCCCAATCGACCGTCAATTATCGCCCTACAATCCTAGCACCGCACATGGATTGGAACTAGAATTATAAGATTATGCACTTATCACGACGATTCCGTCCGCGTGTTGGCTGCAACATTCACGTCAACTACCTAAAGGCTGGCTATTACCTACACTTAATAGGCAAGAAACAAGCTTAAGTGCAAATCAACCCCTCATAGGAAAGTAAACAAGCATAATCGATTCAATCCATCACAATATCCGTTATACAACACTCACTAATGAAATTAGTTCTCCATACCTTGAGTTGCGTACAAAATAAATTGAGAATTGAGAGAATTCATTACAAAACTTCAAGGTCAACGATTGATCTTCTTCGGTTGTCTTCTTTGAATCCAATCTACCTCTCTTCCTTCTTCAATCTTCATCAAATGGATAGAATGTTGATTGATTCACCTTGATTTAGGTTGGGGAAGTGTTTAGAGTTGAATCTAAGGAGAAGGATCGTGACGGTTATTCCAATTTTGGGCAAAAAGTTCTTTAATTAACTGATTTTCCCCTTTTATAGGCGAGCAAATAGGGCCTCGGATCGCCTGAGCCAACCATGGCTCGCCCGAGCCTTCCTGAAAACTGCAGCAACTTGGGAATTCACGGTCTGGCTCGGCCGAGCCAGACCCGCTCGACCGAGCCTGCTCTCTGTTGGCAGGCTTGATCGATCCTGCACTACTCGGCCGAGCCTGCTTCGCTCGGCTGGGCAACTCCTCCAAGCCTCCGAAACTCTCCTTTCGCTCTGCTCGGACGAACCTAACCTCCTCAGACTCCAAACTCGGACAATTTTCCACCAAAACTCCACCATATATACCATAATATGCTCAAAACACGTCCTACAACATTTCAAACACAAAAACACGAAAACAAGACATAAGAAAAACAAAAGCATATGATATGAGGGTAAAATGGCCACAAACATGCACACTCACACATCGAAAATAGGTCATTTTACACACATATCACGCACATCGAAGAACATGTGTGCTGGATGCGGAAAGGTGGATTGTCCGAATGCTAAAGGACAAGGTATGTCATTTGCATTTGTAACCGAAACATGTTTAGCATTGGTTTCTACTTATTCGTGGGTAGTGGATACTGGAGCTACTGATCATGTTTGTTACATTTTGCAGGGGTTCACACCGAGGAGGGTGCTGAAGAATGACGAGGTTACCATCTCAATGGGGAATGCAACACAAGTGAGTGCAGCTGCCATTGGAGATTTCACCTTGTACTTTGATGATTCTGTTTTAACTTTTAGAGATGTTTTATATGTGCCAGATTTTCGGCGGAACCTTATTTCAGTTTCCAAACTTTATGTTGATGGATATTCAGTTATTTTTTATAGTGGTGTTTCTATCATTGGTAATAACGGTGTTATAAGTCGTGGAATGCTGAATAATTCTCTCTATGTTATTAACTGTAATCATAAGTCTTCCGCAAGTATTGCATGTAACTCATCCGTAATTGATAATCCTGGAAAGAGAAAACTTACTTCTTCTGATGAGGATTTTACACATCTCTGACACTTAAGACTCGGTCACATCAGCTTGAAGCGGATTCAATGACTTGCAGATGACGGTACATTGGACTTAGTCCGGGCTGTACCTTATGAAGTCTGCAAATCCTACATCGAGGGCAAGATGTCAACTAGGCCTTTTAAGGCTAGTCAGTCTCGAGCAGAGGAAGTGTTGGAATTGATCCATTCTGACTTATGTGGACCGATGTCCACGCAGGCTCGTGGAGGGTACGAGTACTTCGTCACATTCATTGACGATTACTCAAGGTACAGATACGTTTACCTGCTTCGCTACAAGTCTAAATGCTTTGAGAAATTCAAAGAGTTCAAGGCTGAGGTAGAAAAGAAGGTCGAGAAAACTATCAAGTCACTGCGATCTGACCGCGGTGGTGAATACCTCGGTAATGAGTTCCTGCAGTATTTGTCAGATAACGCGATTACATCCCAGTGGACTACACCGGGTACTCCCCAGCAAAACAGTGTAGCTAAAGAAGAAATAAGACTCTTCTAGAGATGATAAGATCAATGATGAGTTATGCAAACTTACCAATTTCATTTTGGGGCTACGCATTGGAAACAGCAGCTTACGTGTTAAATGTGGTGCCTTCTAAATCAGTTCCTAAGATGCCTTCTGAGCTCTTCCTTGGTCGCAAATCGAGTTTGTGCAAGTTTAGAGTATGGGGCTGTTTATAGGGTATCCCAGGCAAACGAAAGGTGGTTACTTTTACTGTCCTGAGAGTCAGAGAGTCATTATTAGCACCAACGCTAGATTCTTGGAGGACGAGTATGTGAGTAATCACAAGTCAAGGAGTGATATCGTTCTTCAAGAAATTGAAAACGAGAATGCGATTCTGAGGGAAGGGGAACGTGCACGCGTGGGTGTACCTGTGAGAGGTACAACACCACAGACACGTTCTTCAGTGCAAGGTGCAGAACCACAAGTTACTGCACCTACTACTGACAGGGCACCGATGCCTCGTCGTAGTGGGAGAGTTATTTTCCAATCGGAAAGGTACATGTTCGTGGGTGAGTCTTCGGACTTGAGCCCGGAAGACGGACATGAGGACTCTGACCCACTGACTTACGAAGAGGCAGTGCAGGACAGGGATGTTGAAAAATGGTGTGTCGCCATGTATTCCGAAATTGAATCCATAACTGCTAGGATGTATACTAGAAAACTAATTTGCCGGATGGCTTTAGGGCCTTAGGGTGCAAATGGGTATACAAGAGAAAGAAAGGGGCGGATGGAAAGGTTACTGCTTTTAAGGCCAGGCTGGTGGTAAAGGGTTATAGTCAGAAAGAGGGCATTGACTATAACGAAACCTTTTCACCTGTAGCCATGCTCAAATCCATCCGGATACTCCTTGCCATAGCTGCGCATATGGACCTCGAGATTTGGCAGATGGATGTCAAAATCTTTTTTCTAAACGGTTACCTTAAAGAAGGAAGGGACCTCTATATGCAACAACCCGAGGGTTACATACGCAAGGGCGAAGAACATATTGTCTGGAAGCTTAGGAAGTCCTTGTATGGACTTAAGCAAGCTTCGAGGTCGTGAAACTTACGTTTCAACGATGTTATTAAATCCTATGGATTTGCACAATTGGAAAATGCAAGTTGTGTTTACTGACTTTGTGTCAGTGGGAGCGTGGTTTTCCTTGTACTATACGTTGATGACATACTCCTACTTGGAAACAACAAGCTAGTGATGTCAGAAATCAAGTGTTGGTTATCCGAACAGTTCTTAATGAAAGATTTGGGAGAAGCTGGCTGCATTCTTGGAATTAAAGTCTTACGAGACCATAAGAGAAGAATGTTGAGCTCATCCCAGGCATCCTATGTGGATACTATGATAGCCCGGTTCAGCATGCAACTCACCAAGAAAGGTTTGCTACCTTTTAGACATGGCGTTCATCTTACTAGTGGGCAGTGTCCTGAGACACAGAGGGAGAAAGATGAGATGAGTCTTGTAACATACGCTTCAGCGGTGGGCAGCCTCATGTATGCGATGTTGTGTACCAGGCCAGATATATGTTATGCCATTGGCATGGTAGCAAGATATCAGTCTCACCCTGGACAGGCGCATTGGACTGCGGTAAAGCACATCCTCAAGTATTTGAAGAGAACTAGGAATTACTGCCTAGTTTATCAAAGTGAGGAATTGTGCCCTGTGGGTTATACAGACTCGAATTTCCAAGGGGACCAGGATGAGAAGAAATCAACCTCGGGATATGTGTTTACCCTGGGAGGTGGAGCTGTATCTTGGAGGAGCTCAAAGCAGAAATGCATTGCTGACTCCACCATGGAGGCGGAATATGTAGCCGCCTCCGAAGCCTAGAAAGAGGGGGTATGGTTCAGGAACTACCTTTTAGAGTTGGGCGTGATTCCGAGTTTGCTGAGGAGCATCACAATTTATTGTGATAACTCTGGTGCAGTGGCGAACTCAAAGGAACCGTGGTCTCACAGGGCAAGCAAACACATAGAGAGAAAGTACTATATCATACGAGAGATCGTATCGAGGGGTGATGTGCTGATCAAGAAGATTGACAATAAGGACAACCTTGCTGATCCATTTACAAAGAGCTTGCCACAGAAAGTTTACGAAAGACATATTCGTGAGCTGGGTCTGAGGTGGATGCCAACCACTAACAGTGGTTAAAGAGATAGCAGGCTAGATTGACGGACTGTATACTCTGTAATAGCTTAGTTATGCTTTGAGTATAAGTGGGAGATTGATGGGTTTTGTATACTGAAAGCAATTATTATAATGAGTATACAACGGGTTTATTTCTCCTATCTGTTAAACAAACTTACATGTATGTAACAATGGTATCCTCTTGTTTCACCGATAGGGACGATCATACGACATGTTGTAGATTGCAAAAGATAGTATGATCACTTGACCTAGTGAGACATAAACCTAATCACAGCCGAGACACCGTATGAGGATACGTCTGTCCGGATGGCTGCGACATTGTCGGAATAAGTAGTCTGTCTTGATTACTTGACATGCTGGTACGCAAGGTTGGCGTATTGATGGACCGCAGTGAGATGTATTAGACTGTCTGACATCAGCGAATACAAGATCTTGTTATTGATTGAGTCCAAACCTTAATGAAGGTTCAGGGGTTTGCACGAACTGACTGTTGCTTTGACTTGCCATGGTGGAGAGCCTGAGTAACGTGCTCGTATATCCGCATCTTGGGTAACAACAGTTCGTGTAGTACTGCCTGAGACTGGGTTTAGGTAACCATATCCGAGTAATAGGATGGGGACGTTCCCTGAGGAGCTCAATGACATTCATCGTGCCAAAGTCCTGCAGGCTGATTAAGTTCAGACACGAGTGATAAGGATTGAGTGGTACTACTCAAGAATAATAAGATATTAATTAATTGTAGATAGAGCTTGTCAGAAGCTCCGATTAATTAATGAATGTCCGGTAACCTTAAATATGGGGATTCTCAATTAATGCAACCCGTTCTCATAACGTGGTAATAAATGGGTAGGTCAATATTAATTCTGTGGTGAAAAAGAATTAATATTAATTAATTAATTATGTCTAAGGTTGTGGACATGGGAATTAATTAATTTATAGGTCCACTTTATTATTTGCATTAGGTCCCAGGACTGGCCCAATTAAATATGCTGATTTGAGCCCAATAGCCCATTAGGGATAAAACCCTGGGTCTATAAATATACCTCTCACTCTCTGAAACCCTAGCCAGTTCATAACATTCAAAGTCAGTTGAAACCCTAGATCAGAGAGAGAGAGAGGGCGGCGCATGCAGTAGAGGGAGGAGAAGGACTTTCGACTGTGGCCTACTGATACAGATATGTGGAATCCTCACTAGTAGCAGATCTGAACAGCATTAGGATACAGCCTTGAAGATCTGATCTGGAGAACAAGATTTTCTTTTTCTTCCTTTCTTTATTTTCAATTTTATCTAGAGATTAGATCTCTAATTTCTGTTTCCGCAGATTTAATCGAATCGCGTGGTTGAATCAAAGGGAATATTCAAACGCGAAAGATCGGATCAAACTCTGCAGATTTACGGTAATCTCTCAATCCACGAATTAATTAAATTCATAGGAGCATGCTAAGTTTTTGTGAATTATGATTATATGCAATATCCATAAATCGATCCGGTTCACTTGGGTTTTTGTGATTCGGTTCACTGAAAATCCCTACAGAATACCCATTAAGGAAGCAATAATACTCTTGCCCAACTAGTTTGTCTAGCATTTGATCCACAAATGGAAGAGGAAAATGATCCTTCCTGGTTGCATCATTTAACTTCATGTAGTCTATGCAAATTCTTCATTCTGTTACAGTCCTGGTTGTAATCAACTCCTTGTTGTCATTATGGACCACTGTAACTCCTCCTTTCTTAGGTACACACTGCACATGGCTCACCCAAGAACTGTCTGAAACTGGGAAAATGATCCCTGCATCTAACCACTTAATGACCTCCTTCTTCACTACCTCCTTCATGTTGGGACTCAACCTCCTTTGCAGCTGAATGGAGTTTCTGCTCCCATCTTCTAAAAATATCTTGTGCATACAGATGGTAGTACTTATCCCCTTTATATTAGCAATAGTCCATCGTATTTCCTGCTTATGCTTCTTAAGCATATCTAGCATGTTTGCTCATTCTACTCTTTCAAATTTGCAGCATTAATAACCAGTAAAGTCTCTGATTCTCCCAAATAAGCATACTTTAGATGAGCCGGTAGAGGTTTCAAAGTCACTTCTGGAGGTTCTTCCATTGATGATTTAGACTCCTTCAACTCCCTGAATTGGAAATCCAATGGCTCAAAGGGATGTCTCACTCCCCCAAACTTTCGACCTTGCTCTACCTATGCTACAACATCTTCAAACAATTCTTCACTTTCATTATCCTTTTCTGAGTGATTTGCCAATGCAAATTCCTCTATTGCTGAATCAAGGACCCCTATAGAGAAGCAGTCTTTTGAGTCATCATGCACCTTCATGGCATTGAACAAGTTAAAAGTAGCTTGCTTATCCTGCACCCTCATAATAAGTTTCCCCTTTTCTACATCAATTAAAGTTCTCCCTGTAGCTAGAAAAGGCCTTCCTAAAATGATGGTTACCTCCCTGTCTGCTTCATAGTCTAGAATAATGAAATCGACAGGGAATATAAATTTGTCAACCCTTACCAGCATATCTTCAATCTTTCCTTCAGAGTGTGCAGTCTATCTATCTGCTAGCTGTAAGGATATTTTAGTGGGCCTGGCTCCTCCAATTCCCAACTTATGAGAAATTAATAACGACATCAAATTTACACTCGCTCCCAAATCACATAATGCTCTCCCCACATCCCAACCTCCAATAGAGCAAGGAATGGTAAAGCTCCCTAGATCCTTTAACTTAGCTGGAATCTGCCTTCTTAATGGTCCACTCACCTTTTCAAATAGTGACACTGTTTCAAACTCCTTCAATCTCTTCTTTTTGGACAAGATATCATTCATAAATATCACATAAGTAGGCATCTGCTCAAGTGCTTCCACTAGAGGAACATTAATGTGTATCTGCTTCAACATTTCCAGAAATTTCTTGAATTGCTCCTCTTCCTTCTGCTTTTTGAATCAGACAGGAAATGGTGGAGGTGGTGGTGCGTAATCATGCTCATCCTGTCCAAACTTCCTCTTAGTTTTGGTTATATTACCCTCCATATTCTCCATAACTTTCCCTACAGAATCCTTTCTCATCTTCTCTTCAGAAAACATCTCTTCACCCTCCACTTGTTTCTCTGCACTGAGACTCTCCTTATTTGCTACAACCCCTTTAGACGATCCTTCTCCAACTTCTTGGGTTTCAACTCTCCTTTCATCAAGTTTTTTCCATTTCTCAATGTAACTACCTTAATGCTCCTTTCCCGCATGGATTTTCAGTATTACTGGGTAGGGTGCCTTGTGGTGTGTTTCTAATCTCATTAGCTAACTGCCCCATTTGCACCACCAAATTCCTTAGTGATGAGGCTTGACTCTGAATAAGAGCATCTTGACTTTTTAGGCGCACCTCATTATGCGTCATAAACTCCTTCATCATCTCCTCCATAGATTTATCTGGCTTAGGAGGTGGTGCTTCCAAATTCTGTTGTTGATTAGCTTGCTGTTGATTGTAATCTCCTTTGTTATAAGTGTTATGCTGCTCCCTTGAGGCAACATTACTACCCCCTTGTCCAGACCAAAAGAAGTTGGGATGATTTCTCCATCCTATATTGTAAGTGTTTGAATAAGGATTATTACCTTGATGATTTTGATTCATATTCCCCATATAACATACTGAATTTGGGTTTGATAGGCACTCCTCAAATCGGTGTCCTTCCCCACAGTACATGCAACTCAAAACCACTACAACTTCTGTTGGCATGGAAGGGACCATAACCTGGCTAGTGTTTTTCTCAATGTTCATCATTTTAGCTCCCAAGGCTTCCATTTGCGCTATCAAAGCAGTAATGGGATCTTTATCAGAAACACATGCCACCTTCTGAGTTGAAATGGCTGCAGCCCTTGAGTTTGACCAACAGTAGTTGCTTGCAGCAATCTTGTCCAGGATTTCACAAGCTTCAATGTAGGTTTTATCTAACAATGCTCCTCTAGCAAATGCATCCAAAACCATTTTTGAATTTCCACTCAGACCATTGCAAAATGTTTCTATTTGAATACAGTAGGGTGTCCCATGGTTTGGACATCTTCTAAGCAACTCCTTAAACATTTCCCAAGCTTCACTAACAGATTCATCTTCCTGTCTAAAAGACATGATAGTGCTTCTGCACCGAGCATTCTAGTTGGAGGAAAGTACTTCATCAAGAATGTTTCAGCCAGCTCATTCCAGGTGGTAACAGACCCTGGTGGAAGATTAGTCAACCATGTTTTAGCACTGTCCTTGAAGGAAAAGGGAAACAGTCTCATCCTTAAAGCCTCTGGAGTTACTCCTTGTAACTTAAAGTTATCACACACCTCCAAGAAAGATCTCAAATGAAAATGGGGATCCTCAGTAGCCATCCCCCCAAACTGGCGTAAACTTTGCAACATTTGAAACATAACAGGCTTCAATTCAAAGTGTTGTTCCTCCACAGCAGGTCGAACTACTCTAGGATCGAATTCATTCAGCCCTGGAGCTATATACTGCCTTATACCTCTGTTTTGATCATCAGCCAAGGCTAACACAATTTCTGGAGTTCCAACTCCATTTCCACCACCCGATGGATTTGCTGCAACCATTTTCTTAACTCTCTATTTTCTCATATTCCTTCTAAATGTTCTCTCGATTTCTGGGTCAAATGGGAATAATTCTTGTTCAACTTCCTCACTCATACACAGCTAGCATCCCTACAGTCACAAAAAATTATTAGTTTTCAGCAACTTTAGTCAGCTAAATGTATATGTAGAACCTAACAATGTAATAGCATTCAGACTTCAAATCATCATTCTCTGGCAACAACGCCAAAAACTTGTTGTATGCTGCAATGTGATACTGTACGATACACAAGTGCACGTAATCTAACAAATAATATAGTTCAAGAGTCCAGATATCGTACCCAAGGGAGTGAGACTAAGCCATGCACAAAATATTGTTTATAAATTAAGTGATTGTGATACGAACTCTATCTAAAATTGCAAATATGAGTAAATAATAAAACTAATTAAAGCTAACATTATTAACACTTTTTTCTGCCACAGAATAAACATATAAAAACTTCTAAAACTTGGATTAATAATGATAGAAAACACACTTGGGTTGTCAACTTTTTTTTTATCAATTATCCTATATGCTCGAGCATGATTCTCGCTTTATCTCTGAGTCTTGCAACCTCTCTAAAGTGCATAACAAGCTTTCACTCTACTAGATCTGCATCATTTTATCATTCATCATATGTCTATGCGTGGATTGATAATCAAATACACTGAACCAGAGCAAGGGTTTTGCAGCAAGCCTAAGTTTCCTCATATGTCTACACAAGAATCATAGGTTGATCATAATTTCCTCTTCTTAAATCTCCTTTCGGTCGCATTAAGAGTGATATTCTTTTCCACTATCGTGCTCAATGAATCAGAGAATCCAAAACCACAATCAAATTTAGATTTGAACAAGAACATACTTCAACACATATTCAAATAGATATAACAGTCAACAACCCAAGCATTCAAGTTTTAGTTCATATTTGAAATAAGAAAAGTGAAGATAGCTATCATATTCATCTTCCTAACCATCTCCAAACAGAAATTAAATAAACCCAGATACAATCCAGTCTGCAGCTGTTCTTCACTCGTGCATCCAGTTCTTCTCATGTTTTTCATCTCCCCTCCTTCCAAAAGTATCTTCCTTCTTTCGTTTCCATCGATCTGCATCCTACGCGTGGCTCTCCATCCTGCCCTCTCTTGACTTGGATAGCACTCCAGTCGACACTTGTCAAGACTTTTAGATAAAATCTGAAAAGTGAGGAGATTCTGCCTGCAGGTGGTCCCCCAGATGTGCTTCTTCCACAAGGTTGGATGCGAGTCCTATGCTGAAGCATCAAATCCTTTTCCTCTTACTGCTGTTAGGCTCTAGCATGATGTTCCTGTGATTCCTTGTAGAAACCTAATAAATTAGACTAAGCACCACCTAACAAACATAAACGAGGCAAGATGTTTACTAAACTGAATTCTAACATTTATCCTAGCTTCATGACTCAAATGCGACACAAACCTAACTAAAATAAACTAAAAGGATAACTCTTTATGAGAGTTATCAGCCTTTGAAGGGATCACCGGGTCCTGTGCTAGGACCCCCAGTCCGCTGCTTATTTTGGACTTGTTTCTTCTTCGGCTTCTTTGAGACTGGCGTGTCAGCCTCAGCCTGCAGTGTGGTAGGTAATACTACCTTAGTCTCAGCTTGACTACTAGGATCGATGCACTCCTCCATTTCTTAAAAGTAGGACTCCACCTCTGCTTTCTTCTCTAGCTCTACTCTTTGCTCCTATGTGAGCTGCTGAGCAATGGCCGGTACAATGACCCCTTCTACACCTTCGGAAGCCTCATACTTCGAGATAGGCTCCTCAGGGTCCACATTCTGCCGGTCGGATAGGCACCTCGACCTCTTGTAATTGACATGCTTTTGCTGGGACTTGGTGACTAGAATGTAACCAGTCCAAACAAATCGTCGCCTATATCTATCTTGTCTGCGGGTATAAGGGTTTCGAGAAGATGACTAATCTTCAGCCCAAAACTGACGGAGTGAGTGAATGTATGGTTAGTCTTAATCTTGATGTTCCTATTCGCATTCTCCAGAAGCATGCCATATATAAACTCTGCCCAATTTCCTTTAATCCCATGATCAAGTGCCAGTATGACGGAGTATTTCTTCAGGTTTAGCTCTGAGTGTGAGCCATTCTCGTACTGCAACGTCCGGACAACTATATCGCACAATATCTTGTAAAATTCATCAAGCTGGGAGTTGGGGGTTCCGGATTTCAACTCGTCCTTGACTTCCTCCTTCTTCCACTTTTGCTAATGGTTCTTCATGGCTGTTTGATCATTTTCCTGATTAGTCGCCACAACAGGGCCTTCATTCCTCAAGGAATAAATATTTTCCAGCAGAGCAAGATCCACTTAGATCTTCTAGCCGAAACTACAAGTGATGAAATGGGATACATCTTTCACAATTACCGCGCGGGCGTTGAATTCAACTACCATGTGCGGATGGAAATCCTCGGGTTTGGCAATCAGATCGTTGAGAATGTGTTCACTCGTAAGAATGTCAACCATCTCCGATCCATAGAGTTTCCACACCAAGGGAAGATAAAGAATGTTCTCTTTCTGGACCTGGGCAGCCCTTTACTATGCGAAGGTTAGCTTCACCTTCTGGTCATTTTTCCTTCATAAAGTCATCAATTTGGCGTACGGGATGGAGGTATCGCTATCTTCTGTCTGATATAACCCGATAAATGATTGTTCATGTTCAGCAAATTTAGTCATAATTTTTTAAACTAGTGGGGGTTTAGAAGATCCGGCAATATAGCTTGATTCCACCATAAATGCATATTATTGAAGGAATTTGGACAATTTTGCAGAGAATGTTTGATCTTCAACAAATGACTTAGAGAAAATCAGGGTGAAATAAAGATTTCTTTGTTGAAGGGCGAACCCTATTTAAACGGTGTGAATGAACAGGAGACGTCAGTTTGGACGGTCTGGATTATAACAGGAGCAAACCCTATTTAAAGGATTGTTGCGACGGTTGAGATCATTTTGACCTACTACTAAAGTCGTCGGTAGTTGACGTGGCTATGTCGTCGAGTCTTGTTGCTACTGACATGGCGCATCCTCATTCGACCTTTGACTGTTCTTTGATTGTCCTTCGACCTTTTGCATTAAATTCAACATTAAATGTTGCATATCGCATAAGCTGAAGGGATTGCTGGCAAACTGAATTGTCAATCTATAACCCAGGTTGAAATTGGATATCAAAAATATATTTCTATGCCTATGAATAATCCTAGCATGCACCTATTGAAATACATAAGAAGGTTTATGCGTAATACCTGGATTGTAGAAACTATTGAACTTGGTGCGCAGAGATTTGATCATCAATCCTCTTTCTTGCACAACAAGATTTAATCCTACAAGATGAAGAAATTAAATCTACTGAAATTATAAGAATAATTTCGAAAACTGAGAGAGAGAAAGAAGAGATTGATCCTCCAGATCTGATCTTCTGATCTGTATCCCAACTCCGATCCGGAAATCTGGTGAAGATTCCTTCCGAATTTCGTGCCTATCGAGAAGCATAGTTTCCTCTTTTCTCAGATCAAGTCACCTATCACAACTCTCAATTACTGTTCTGCTGCTTTACAACTTATGATCTTGTGGTGTGTTGTGATCTGAGAGTCTGAGGGGTATTTATTAGAGAAAATTGATCTCAGATGGGCTTGAGCTTTCATGGGCCAGATCAGGGACCAAAATTTAAATAGCAAATAAGACGTATCAATTGATTAATTCTCATATTCAACCCATAATATATTTAATTAATTAATATTGATTCATGCCACCAAAGAATCAATACTGTCCTACCTATTTGTTACCACGTTATGAGGAACGAGTTGCATTGACTCGGAAAATTCCCATATTTAAGGTTAGCAAACATTAATTAATTAATTTGAGCTCCGACAAGTTTCCAAAACTAATTAACAACTTTTATTCCTGAATCAATCCACTTAACCATTTACACTAATGCTTGAATTTAATCAGCCTGCAGGACTTAGCATACCAGACCTTTTGAGCTGTTCAGGGAATGTCACAATCCTATAATGGATATGGTTACCAAGTACCAGTAAGAGACAGTCATACAAGATTTATATCACCCAAGATACAAATATACAAGTTCGACAAGAACTTTCCACCATAGTATCTCAAAGTGACACACAATTCTGAGTAGATTTCTGTACCTTCATTTAGGCATAAAATTACATCGAGCATCAAGATCAAGATTCTTTTAATGTCAGATAAATGAATCGATCTTACTTAGGTCCTATCAATGCGTACCGCACGCACCAGACATACCAAGCAACCAAGATAATCTGCTTATTGCCGCATATGTTGCAGCTTATACCAACAGTCTATGCTGGGACTGTCTCAATTGTGATACCATTTATATCTCGCTAGATTAACCAATCCATACGATCTTCTATGATCTACTACACACCGTATGATCTCCCTATCGACGAGATAAGAGGATACTTGCGTTTGCGACACATGTTTGTTAATTCAGACAGGAGATGAACATACAACATTAATGATTCCCTGTATATCAACCAATATCCCTTGTACATAATATACTAATCATAATGATTTCAGTATATAATTCCATTATAAGCAATAATGAAATTCGAACTTCCCGCCCATGCAGATTTTGAACTAATCTGCAAGCTTCGATTTAAGCAACTTCGGGCTGATTGGGCAAGTCTGAGAACCTTTAATGGTCAGTCTCAGACTTATGCGTTAGTCTCATCCTTCAAAAAATTGAGAGCTTGGACTCAATTATAACATCTCCAATTAGTTTTGTTTAGCATTGTGATGAAAAACTGATACCACTTGTGAAATATCTTATCACATGAGAAAAGAATTGAGAGTTGTGACTCAGTTTTATTACACATCTTCATCAAGATGAGACTTGTAAATTTCAGTCTGAATGAAATTCGAGCTAAATCTTTCAGTCTGTACAAAATTCAAACTGATGTACTCGAACATAAATTGATAATCAGTTTCAGTGTGAATTTTAAAGAAATCCAAAAACTAAGAGCTTGGACTTAGTTTTATTCCACATGTCCAGGAAAACCAAGGTATTCTTCAAGGCATTAAAAGAGAGAAATGAGAGCTTGGACTCATTCTTCACCCTCTTAGATCTCATCAAACTCCAAAAGACATAGTTTGTTACATAATTCTTTGAACACTGCTTCTGGGAGAGGCTTTGTGAAGATGTTTGCAAGCTGATATTCAGTTCAGATATACTCCACTCTTTTATCCTTCTTCTTGACTTGATCATGAATGAAGTGTTTTTAGATGTTAATGTGCTTGGTTCTGGAATGATAAACCGGATTCTTCATGATGCACATGGCACTGTTGTTGTCGCAATAGATTGGAACGCAACCTGAGCTTACATCATAATCCAATAGATGTTGTTTGATCCATAATACTTGAACACAACAACTAGCAGCAACAACATATTCAACTTCACTAATGGATGTTGTAACTAAGTGTTGTTTCTTGATGAACCAACCGATCAGTTTGTGTCCAAGAAACTAGTAAGTTCCACTTGTGTTCTTGCGATCAATTCGATATCCGCCAAAATCTGAGTCTGAATAACCATTAAGTGTAAGCTCGTCAAATCTGGGATACCAAATTTGAAGGGACTTTGTTCCCTTCAGATACTTCACTATCCTCCTTGCAGCCTCCATGTGCGATTTCTTTGGGTCAGCTTAAATCTCGTCACACTCCGATAGCATAAGAAATGTCGGGCCTGCTGGCTGTCAAGTAGAGAAGTGATCTGATAATGCCTCTGTAAGCTGATGGATTGGCCGATTCTCCTTCTTCATCTAAGGTGATCTAGGCACTTTGGCTCATTAGAATCCTTAAGGGCTTAGTCTTCTCAGGGCAGAACTTGGTAATCAGGTCCTTTGTATACTTCTTCTGATTGATGAAGATCCCTTCATTGGACTGATGAACCTGATGTCCCAAGAAATAGGTTATCTTCCCCATCATGCTAATTTGGAAATGACTTTACATGATCTGGGAGAACTTCTCACAAAAAGATAACATCTTGGACCCAAAGATAATGTTATCAACATATATCTGCACCAAAAGAATGTCTCCAGCGTCCTTGATAAGAATCAGGGTCGTATCGATATTTCCTTTCCTAAAACCATTCTTCAATAGAAACTAGGACAATGTTTCGCACCAAGCTAGTTGTGCTTGCTTTGGACCATAGAGAGCCTTCTGCAGCTTGTAGACCTTAGTGCCTTCTTCAAATCCTGGAGGTTGCTCCACATAAACTTCCTCCTTCATTTCTCCATTCAGGAATGCACTCTTCATATCCATCTGGTAGACTGTGAAGTTATGAGAGCATAAGCTTGGAATAACCTTCTGGCTTCCATTCTTGCTACTAGGGTTTAAACTCTCATCGAAGTCGATGATTTCACACTGTGCATCCCTTGGAAACTAGTCTGGCATTGTTACAAACTACGTTGCCAGCTTCATCTTTTTTATTCTTGAAAACCCACTTGGGACCGATCACAAACTGATGTGATGGTCTCTCCAGTAAGTCCCAAACATTGATTGCAAGAGAATTCTGCAAGTTCCTCTTGCATGGTATTGATACAGTCCAATCGGTTGACTGTAGTGCTTCCTCTATCTTTGTAGGTTCTGTCTAAGAAATGGAGCATGTAAAAAGGGCACTCCCTTGTCTTGTTCGGTCTAGATTGGTGACATCATCCAACACAACATCTTTAGGATGATTATGAAGCCATTTAGGTTGTTGAAGCTCTTCGACCTGGACTTGTTGAGCAAATGGCTCTATGGAATGAAAGTTTGCAACTGGCACGTCAGTAAGGAAGAAATCCTCTGGAATTATCTCATTCCCCAAAGCTGGATGATCTGTGTCTTGGTTTGCTTAAACTTATGCCTGAGTTGAGACTGACCCACCTTATGGTTAGCCTTTGTCAATCTGAACTCCTTCAGTCTGATCTCCACGACCTTAATTCTGAGCTTCGGCGTCTTTAGTCTGAGCCTCATCGTCTTCAATTTTTAGGCTTCTAGTCCATCAGTTTGTATCTTTGGATCTTCAGTCTGAACTTTTGGATCATCATTCTGAGCTCCATCGTCTTCAGTCTCGAACACTCAAGCCTGAGTTCCCCTTGACTTATGCCTTCTCGAAGGGAGATTAAATTTAAGGTCTAAGCAAGATCATTTACATCACTGACCCTCTCAATTATTTGATGTCCAACCGAGGGTGCTGGTTGAGAAGACAATCCATTCATCGGTCTAGTCGAGTTAGTTGGTTTAACATTGAAATAATTTCTGCCCAGCTGATCATTGACCTTAGAAACTTCTTCTCCCAGTTCCTTCATGATCTTGCGCACTAGAGTAGCCTCATCAAAAATAACATTACATGTTATTTCCACAACTTAGGTTGTCTTATTGAATACCCTATAACTCTTGTGAGAAGGATGTCCATATCCAAGGAACACCCCTTCATCAGCTTTGGGAGAGAAGGCATTCAGTTTCAACTTCCCATTGTTGTGAATATAACATGAAGAACCGAATGCACGAAGATGGGCTAAAGAAGGCTTACGACCATGGTATACTTCGTATGGGGTGTTTTGAAGATGATCGTTGATGCCGCTTTGATGTTGCGTGTAGCAGCCCGTCATCAACGCTTCACCCCAAAATCTTTCTCCCAAGATAGTCTCTGTCTGCATGGTTCAGACTGCTTCCTTCAGCGTCTAGTTCCTTCTTTCTGCAAGCTTGTTCTGCTGCGGTGTTCTGGGAGTTGATCTTTCCTGTCCAATACCAGCTTCCACGCAGAACTCCATCAGTAGGCCATTACAGAATTCTATCCCGTTGTCTTAGCATATTCTATTAACTGTAACTTCTCTCTGGTTCTGAACTCGTATAATCAACTTAGAAAGAAGAATCTTCACTCCGTCCTTCATCTTAAGAAGCTTTATCGACGTGTATCTTGAGTAGTCGTCCATGACTATAAGTGAGAATCGCTTTCCTCCAATGGTTGGTGGAGTTACTGGACCAAAGAGATCCATATGGAGTAACTCTATCACCCGTTTTGTGTCGGGGCTGACTGACTTGTTCTTGAAGGAGGATTTAGTCTGCTTTCCTTGTTTACATGCTTTGAAATCCTTCCTTCTTGAAATCACCTTGGTGCAGTCTTTCTACGAGTTCATGCTTGGAAAGATATTTGTTTATCTTGAAGTTCAGGTGGCTTAGTGTCTAGTGCTACAACCAATTCGTCTCCATGGAACTGATTGCCACAAAGCATGAATTAATCTGGCCGCTTTGCCAATCTATGACGTACAATCCTCCTTTTCAGATTCCTCTCGGCTTGACTTCTCCCAAATCCTTATCTTTAATTTGGCATTCTAATTCTTTAAAGGAAGCCACATAGTCATTCTTGCTCAATTTGCTTATGCTATGGAGGTTGTGCTTGAGGTTGGTGATGAGGGATACATTGATGATACGGACTCCATTCTGCTCGTTGCATCCCCTCCCTATAACTCTGTCCCTTGCGTTATCACCAAACAGGACTGATGGTCCTCTGACCATGTTGAGATCTGTAAAAAGATCATCATTTCCAGTCATGTGAGCTAAACATCCACTGTAGAGAATCCACTCGCTCTTCTCTTGAAGCTGATTTGCATGAAACTGTTCGTGCAAAATCACAAATTATATTTTAAGTCCCCGAGTATCTGCGGGTCTTACAGGATTCGCTCTTTGGATTATTCTCTTGGGAATTCAAACATTTGTGATTTTAACCACAGTCGGTTTCTTGTTCTCTTCAGCAACAACCTTTCCCTTCCTTCTAAACTAATGCATGATTTTGGTTTGGGAAGGTGTGTAAGTGTGTGTAGTTCTCTTGGAAGTGTGCTTTCTTTGAGAACCTCAAAAACCGACTCCCAAATAAGTGAGATATCTTGGTGGCTTTTTATTTGATAAGTTTTGACCACCACGGTTAGCCTTCACAACCCTTGAAATGAAAGTGTGTTTGGGCTCAGGCCTCAAGTAGGTGTTCCCCCTACTTAGTACATTCCTCCTTTCAAGATGAGCTTGAAATTTGGGTCCTCAGTGATTAAACTGACCGGGCTACGTGTTCAACTTCCTCGTAACATAGAAAGGTTGCTTGGTTGAAGTGGTCGATGGACTGACATCCTCACAGTAGAAACATATTGCTTGGTCAATCTCGGTGGTTGTGATGGCTTCCTTCCAATCTGAGCCTTTGCCAGTCTAGGGTTATGCTGTTTTACCAACTTGCCCTGAGATTTGGAATTACCAGTGTGTCATCGCTCTACCAGTTTTGGGTTGTTGGCTAACCAACATTTTGCATTACCAACTTTACTTAGTAATTTTTGCACTACCCCTTCACCACTCGACCTAGGCTGAGTACTAAGTTTTTATCTAACAAAACTTATGGTTTTCTTAGTACTAGTCTGTGCAGGGGTTTCATTGCTCAAATCACTTTCAATCTCATCGGTCAAAACTGAAGCCTGAGTTTTCAATGAGGTGTTTTCGCTGGCTAAAACACTCTTTAAAGCATAAAGTGTTTTAGAATTTTTTTGCTAAAATGTCTAGAGTGACTTCTTCTGAGTTGGAGAAATGCGACTCAGTTTCGTCAAGAATGCATGCAGAAAAATCAGAAACTTATGGTAAAGGATTTACCTTCTTACTTGAAGCAGTGAGTGTTGTCTCAGTCTCAGTTTCTATCTCTTCTTCATCAGTTTTTTCGCCGAATGCGACCATGAAAGCTAGAAGTTCTTATTCCTTGGAATCCTCATCAGATGAGTAATAATCATCGTTGTGATCTAGGATATCCGGTACTTCCGTTCTGGTCAGCATAGCTTGGGCCACTGCCTTTGAGGCTCTTCGCTCAAATATCTTTTTGAGCCTCTCTCGTCCTTTCTCCACAAGAGGACACTCGAACTTTAGGTGATCCGATGAGTTGCATTGGAAGCACGATTGAGGAGCTTGCTTGATGAATCTCTTGTCGTCAGTCTAGGGAGCTTCTTCCTTGCCTTAGCCTTTTTGAGGTTTGTATAATATGCACATTTGCTCATTTAGCTCAGTTATTGAGCTATCACCTTCCTTATGTTGAGATTGTGAGCTAGATGGGATCTCCTTTGGTTGAGTGCTAGACTGACCTGCTGGACGGTCAGTCTGGAAGGGCTTATTGGGTCTCCATTTCGAGTCCCTCTTCACGAAGTAGGCTACATCCTCAGCCTTTGAGCTAGATAGCTGGCTGCTCTCACCGCTTTGTTCTTGTTCACCATTTGAATATCCCATTCATGGGCTTTTGCTATTGGGAGAACAATTCATTCGTTATTAGTATGGATAGATCTTTATCCTTTAATGCGGTCGTCTTCACGAACTATTCTTTCTTCGGTATTTTGGTTAGTACTTTTACTTTGAGGTGGACAGTTGAATGGACTTTGTCCAAAGCTTTAAGCTCGCTGATAATGGCATTGAAACGGGCCTCCATTGCTTTGATATATTGATGGCACTAAAATTGATCACTTAAAATTAGTGTTTCTCAAGTAATAAAATATCAATCCAAGGATCTTCTTGCTTCGCCCAAAGGAATACCGTGTAGTTGTGAGGATTCTTATAGCTAGGCAACTTCTAGTCGTTGAGTTTTTGTTCAATTTTCCTAAGCTCAAATTTAAACTAACTAAATCAACACTAAAACAACAATCAAACTCATCATTCATCAATTGTGATTTCAAAGCAATTCTTCAATTTCGTAATCAAAATGGTAGAACAAGTCTCACAAATGCTCAAAGGAGAAAGAACGGATGTTGATAAGAAGGTAGGTGTGATCCAATTGAGTTTAACTATGGTGCAACCTTATTTAATTCCTAGATGGATGGACTATTACCCTACACTAGCCAACCCCCTATCACGACGAATTGACCATAGATGAGACTAGAAACCTCAAACAGCTACGTTATCGGCTCCTAATTAACTCCTAATAGCTCGTAAATCATTATCCTATGCCCTACCTCCGCACAAGGATTGGATCGAGGAATACAAGAATTCACACTAATCGCGACACTCCTATCCACGTGTTGGCTGCAATATTCATATCAATTAACACTTAGATTGGCTATTACCTACACCTAGGTGCATAAGAACAAGCTCTAGTGCGATTCAATCTCAAATAGGAAAGTAAACATGCATAACTCAACCTAATTTTCTCACACCTTTATTCAAATCAACATCCAAGGAAGTTTAGAATCCCATACCTATCTTGTTCATCATTACAATATCCAATTGAAAACAAGACATTACAAGAGATAGGTTTAGATAAATTTCTTCCCCTAATTGAGCACTTTGATCTTGATCTACCCCCTTGGATCTTCAAATCTTCTCCAAGAATGCTGGATTAGCTCCTTAACGCCTTGGGTGAGGTTTGGAAGGAGATGGTAGAGAGAATCGTAGGAGAAGCTTTGTAATTTTCCTTTAGATTTGACAAACGTTCTCAAAATAACTGAATTTCTCCCTTTTATAATGAGTTGGTAGAGCCCCAGATCGCCCGGAATGAGAGTGGATAGCCCGGAATGGCTTGAAACAACAGAACCGCTAAAACAGCCCACTTCGGATCTGTCGGGACAGAAATAAATCGATCGGAATCTTCCTCTGAAATGCAGACCGGCCGATCCTGCACAGGATCGGTCGAGATTTTCCTCTGAACTTCCTGGATCGGCCGAGCTTGCACAGGATCGATCGAGCCAGGCCTCTATGCCTTTAGATCGGTCGATCTAAAAGTGGATCGGTCAAGAATTGACTCTAAACTTCCCCTGCAACCTTCTCTGCTCTTCCCGGTCGATCTCCACACCTCTTTACTCTCGGATCGGGCGATTTTCCTCCAAAAGTTAGCTAAAAATGCTGAATTATGCCCAAAACCTTACCTACGCCATCCGAAACACACAAAAACAAAAACACAACAAAAAGAAGCAAATAGCATATTTTATGGGAGTAAAATGGACTCAAACATGCATGCACAAACATCGAAATATAGGTCATTTTACGCACATATCATAATCCCCCAAACTTGAACCTTTGATTGTCCTCAATCAAAACAAAGTAAAACAATCATTCAACCTCGTGCAATACCTCATAGCTCATCATTAATTATCTTAGCATGTCATAGTCAAACAAAATTATTACCAACTTTGTGACATGGTTAATGCTAAGGACTCGAACCACTCATCAAACATGGATAAGAGAAATGAAAACACTCCCTCTCGTGTCTAGGGACAATGAGAATCACTCAATAACAAGATATCGAGCTTGAGTTCCATAAGCTTGCATCAATTCTCACCACTATACTACAATGAGTTAGCTCTTAGAATCAAGAAGGTCTTTGTTTTGGTTATAATGTGGCTAACTAAAAGGTAGATAGTTTTGGGCCAAGTAACTAAACTCCTCATTTTCTCAAGAACCTCCTAAAACGTAAACATCAACCCCTAAACCCAAGACTTTTCCATTCTCACATCTTTCTTTCTTTGTTTTTTTCTTCTTCTCTTTTTTTTTTCTTCAATGACACCACCATTCCTTCATTTTGTGGCTACCTTTTCTCTCTTTCTATTTCAAACACTTGCACCAATTTTTTCTTAGGTGCCTAATTTTCAAGGACACGCAACAATCTTTTATTTCCCTTCTTTTATGCCTCATCAATTGCCATACCAAAATACGAATCAATTCCCATCCCGACTCACATCACCGTATTCACCCTCATACACACTTCCCCCCCAAACTTGGTCCTAATAATATCAAGGAAAATTCTCCAAATAAGCTCAATCACGGGGGTCAAAGATATGAAAGGCAAATAATTTTAAAAGTAAACACCTTATACTCCCGATGTATAAGGTAGGACTAAGAATCGATGGTCTCATATCATTTTCTAATCACATACTCATGCTAATAGATTGAGAATAGATGCAAGTTCAGATTTCTCGCTCTCGATCTCGCCTCTCTCAAACAAAATGATATGAAAATATCAAGGCTCAAAACTCACGACATTTTGTCAAGTCCTATGCATTAACCAAACACGAAACTCAGTAATTCAAAAGTTAAACTCAAACATGCTTCGATAACAAGATTCTGCCCTATCATAGGTTGAGGTAAAATTCAAAATCCACCTAGTAAATCATGGTCCAATCTCAAGCCTAAGTTAGGTTCATCACACACACACAAGCACACAACAACCTAAAATACAACTAAATTCAATAAATCTAAAGGCAAGAGAAATGATAAAATGTGTTACCCATTGGTAGCCACGATCGAACCGCTTCTCCCATGCCTTATGTAACTACTAGCATAAACACAAAACACCACCAAACATTGAGCATAATTCATCCCATTAAGTTCTCATTTCCACCGTTCATGCCACAAACCAACAATTCAAGATATAAAACACTCTCCACTAGCACAACCATTCAAACCTATCCATTAATCGAAACCACAAACCAAGCATAATATGAAGTAGTCATTCATGCCAACTCATCAATAATTCCATCCAAAATCATAATCAAACTATAACAATCATAAACCACATTCACTTCCAAAACCTCTTTCCACCATCATTCTACTATCCAAAATCAATACAAATAAATTATTTTTCCACTAGCTCCAACAAACATACCAACAACCAACATTTAACCAAACATAAATATAGGAAGTATCAACTCGTGCAACATCCATTCAAACAATCAAAATAAACCCATAAAAACATCCATTCATACCATCAAAATAAGCATAATCCAAAATATTCATCCAACCAAGGTAGAATATCAATATTAAGTACAACCATATCGAATTCAAATTTAAGGAAGAAATATCCATCAACTAAAACTAAACTAAGCTGCAAGTTAAAGATTGGATAAGGGAGATAAGGAATAAATCGAGACACCGGCTACCGGCACATCCCCCCAAACTTAGTCAAGTGAGACTAAGTTTGTCAAAAAGGAAGACGATGCTTGTCACTCCTCTTGGTCATGTGGTGGCTGGTCCCGGCGGCGGCGTTGGTAAGGAATGGGAACCTCGTCCTCTCGCCGATCAACAATTAATTTAATAACATCCAAATGCTCCTCAGAATTCATCAACCAATTAGATCGATCCTTCAAATCATCAACTTCAGTCAGTGCAGAGTTAGGCAACTCAATTCCCATCTGCCCAAATTTATAATAATAACATTCTCCAAATTGAGATGGAACCAAAAATTCCTTGGCAACCAAGGCAGTAGTATTAAGAAGCAGTCCAGGAGCAAAAACACCAGACACCTCAACACCAAAGAATTCGAAAATAGGCATCAACAAACCACCACCACAAATCAATGCAGTTTCCGACTTAAAGGTGTTGTTCCAACTTTCCATCAACCAACCTCCAATGGAAATTTTCTTTCCATGCAACAAAGCAAACAGAAAATGAAAGTCTATGATATCAACTACGCCAGATCCATCATAACCACAAGATCATCTCCCTATCACTTGATGAAGATATCGGATAACAGGATTCTTAATCAAAGATGACCTACAAGAAGTAATATCCAAAGCATCCAAAGTTTTAATTCCTGAAATAGACTCCCAAAATTCAACAGGATCAAGATCTTCAAAAATAAACACAGACTCCTCATGACACCCAAAAATGCCATCAATTTCTTGCCTACTCAAGAAAAATGTCTGACCTTCGAGTTTGAAATTCACAAGTGATTACTCCCAAAAGAAGTTATTATTTTAGTGTTTTATAGGTGTCTTTTATGTTGTTTCGAGTGTTTCTAACCCATATTAAGTTGTTATTGTGTTGTATTTATCTTTGTTTGCATTCTATGTCTTGTATAGTTATGTTTTGTTGTTTTTAGTTGTTTTGCAAGGAAAAAGAGTGAGATTAACAAGGTTTCAAGCCAAATGAGTGAAAGAGTAATCTGCTGACTGTTATGCTAGAGCATCTGAGTGGCATTACTAGGAGCTAAGAGACTGCACCACGGGGGACCACTTTGCTGTCACAAAAGAAAAAGTGATTTTCAGAGCTTTTTCTTGCTTTACAGGTGTCACACGAATTTTGGAGACAGCACACAAGGGCAAAAACAACAGCGCACCTTTTTTTGGATAAAGTAGGGCAAAACAAAAGGGGATAACAACTATTCTTCTTCAACAAGCCATAATTTTAGAGAGAGGAAGTCTGGGGGTTGCAGCACAGAGATGGAGGAAGAAGAAGAGCAGCAGCTGGACACATTGCTGCTGGTTTTTCTGCATCTCCATTTATGTTTTTGGATGATAGGATGAATGATAGTTAGATTTTAGCCATTTTTATTTATTTTCTTTTTAGTTTGAACATGAGCTAAACTCCTAATGCTTGGGTTGTTGACTGGTTTATTTGCTTGAATATATGCTAAAGGTGTTCTTGTTTCAAATCTGGTGTTTGATTATGATTTTGGTTTGTTTGATTCCTTAAACATGATGGTGGCAATGAATATTTCACCTAGGGAGACCGAAAGGAGATCTAGGCTTAGGAAGTCATAATCAATCTTGAATTCTTGTGTGGACATACAAAGAACTGGAGACTTGTAAGAACCCCTGTTTTGATAATTTCATTTGAAGATTAATTATGTCATAGACATATGAAGATTAATAAGAAAATGCAGATCTAGTAGTGTGAAAACATGCTAGGCAGTGTAGAGAGAGGTTACAAGACCCAGAATTGATGTCTGACCCATGCTGCAGAATGTAGGAAAGTAGATAACCAAAAGTTAGCAACCCAAGTGTATTTTCTCTTATTCTTAAACCTTATTTCTGAAGTTTTATGGTTATAATTTAGGAAGAACTGTTATTAATCAATTTAGCTTTAATTGATTTTATCATTTACGCATTTATGCAATTTTAGTTTAGAAAACCATCACATAAACCTATTTTGCAAGCAATATTGTGTGCACGGCTTGATTAAACACTCTCTAGGGTTCGATATCTGGTCTCCGAGATTATATTACTTGTCGATTGCGTATACTTGCGCATAGTTCTGTAGTTACCCTGCTGCAGCACACAATAAGTTTTTGGCGCCATTGCCGGGGAGTGTTGTATTTGAGTCTGAATGCTATTATATTGCTTGATTACTGATTTCATTTTATTTTTAGTATTTTTTTCTTGTTTGATTAACAAGGTGCTGTAGTGTTTTAATCTTTAGGTGTGAAAAGTTTGTGAACAAAAAAAAAAAAAGATGACAAATCAAGGTGGTGTTGCTGGAAATGGTGGAAACAACTTGGTGAATATCTTGGCTATGGCTAATGATAAAGACAAACCTATTCGTTGTTATGCAAACCCGTTGTTCCAGGAGCTGAAACCAAGCATTGTGTGGCCTGGAATTGAAGCTAACCATTTTGAGTTGAAGCCGGTAATGTTCTAAATGCTGGAGTTTATTGGCCGATTTAGTGGCCAACCCACCGATGATCCCCATCTTCATTTGCGGTCTTTCTTAGAAGTTTGTGACTCTTTCAAGCTGCAAGGTGTGAGTCCAGAGGCACTAAGGCTGAGGTTATTTCCCTTCTCATTGAGGGACAACGCCCGATCATGGTTGAGCTCATTTCCACCCAATTCTATCACCACTTAGAATGAGTTGACTGAAAAATTCTTGATGAAGTAGTTCCCAGCTGCAAAGATTGCCAAGTTTCGAAATGAGTTTATATCTTTTAGGCAAGAAAATGAATATGTGAGTGAAGCTTGGGAAAGGTTTAAGGAGTTGCTAAGAAGGTGCCCCTACCATGGGATTCCTAATTATATTCAGATTGAGACATTCTACTTTGGGCTAAATCTAAATTCAAGGATGATGTTGGATGCATCAGCAAGGGGAGCCTTACTGTCCAAATCTTATGAAGAAGCATGTCAACTACTGGACCTGATATCATCCAACAACTATCAATGGGAAGATCTAAGAGCTGCTCCAACATTAATTCAAAAAGTGCCAGGATTTCTACAAGTAGATGCTCTCACTGTTGTTATTGCACCATTGGCGGCAATGGGTTCAGCAATTGAGAGTATTGAGCATAACATTTGTCCCCAACCATTGTTGCAAAAGAAAAAATCTATGGTGGTATCATGCATTTATTATGGAGAAGCACACAAGTTTGAAGAGTGTCAAGCTAACCCAACATCTGTTTGTTGTGATGAAAATCAAAATTATCAGCAGAACCAGGGGAATAATCCATATTCTAACTCATGCAACTCAGGGTGGATGAACTATACCAATCTTTTATGGTATGAGCTAGAAAATTCCAATGTTGCAGCATCTGAGCAGCATAAGTCTGAGAGTTCTGGTTTCCAACAATAAAATCAGCAAAGAACTGAAGCACCACCTGGGAAGCAGCTGAATTCATTGGAGGATATGCTCAAGGAATTTGTTACAAAAAATGCAGCAATGAGTCAAAGTCAGGATGCCCTTATTCAAAGCCAAGCTGCTTCACTTAGAAATTTGGAAGTGCATGTTGGGAAATTGGCAACCGAGCTGAGAAATAGACTTCAAGGCTTACCGCTGAGTGTCACTTTCAATCAGAGGCCAGAAAAAGAATTTTTCAAAGCATTAACATTGAGGAGTGACAGGAAACCTGAGGAATTTTCCCCTGCACAGGGTCAAGAAGCTGAAAAAGAATCACAGAAACAGACTACACTTCATGCTGTAGCACAGGAGCAGCATACGACTGCTGAAAGGAAGTTTGCAACTCTACCACCACCTTTTCCACATGGGGTGAAAAATCAAAATGATGAAATGGAGAAGTGTCCTGCAATTGATGTATTTGATGTTTTTGCTTGGGAAATGCACGAAGAGTTGTACATGGAGTCCGAGCAAGTTGTAAATAATTACAATGAGTTTGAGGGGCCGATTGCAGATGAAGAATTTCAAAAACCTGAATCTCTTGAGTTGTCACATGGGGAATTTCAGACTCTGCCCACTGAACAACCAGAACTGGTATTGGACTCGTTGTTACCTTATTTGGAGGATGAGGACACATTACCCTTGAAAAATCCAAAACCACCTGATATTTGGTACATGGGGCAAGAGTTTAGCTCTTTGAATTCCATGGATGATATTTTGTTGAGAGAAGGTTGCAATGGCTTTGTGGAACAACAACAAATCAATCATGTGAATGAAGTTGTGGAGGAAGACTTGATCAAATGTTTCGATCCTGGAATCAAGAATTCAATTTTCATAGATGTTTGGTCTACCTTGTCCAATGTTCTACAAAGGAAAGAGAAATGACACATATGGCTGCATGCAATGAATTGGTTCCCAAGAGGATTTTGATTGAAGGGTATGTTTGTGTTGACTACAAGAAGAGGAAAAGAGTGAAGCAATACTTTGTTGGAGGGTCGATAAAGAGAAGGCTCCGGCCTCAATGAATGATGCTTAAGAGGAGAGATACTTTGGGCTATCTAAGAGTTTCAGACTCTTTGGTAATTGAGATAGCCCTGAAATTTTACTGCTTTCATTTTATTTCTGTCATTTAGTTAGTTTTATTTTTCTGTTATTTATTTTCTGCTTTAGTTCTTTTGTGATGCTCTAGCATGGGAGTAGCATTAGGTGGACTGTGAGAGAGGGATGTGATGCTGAATATCAAAGACCAAAACAAATTCATCCTGCAACAGCTAGGCACCATCAGAACTAAAGAGAAAGGAAATGCAACCACCTCTGCTGGCCCGTGACCCTTTGGTTAATTCGAAACTCATTCCACTTAAAAAAAATTATTTTATATTTGGTCATTTATATGTTAACTTTTGTTGGTTATTTTAGTTGTCTGTTTGTTGGGTGTGAATATTTGATGTTTTTATTTTAGTGTCTTAGGTTGTGGTTGCCTT
Organism: Plectranthus barbatus; assembly: GCA_026898455.1. NCBI lineage: Eukaryota > Viridiplantae > Streptophyta > Magnoliopsida > Lamiales > Lamiaceae > Plectranthus > Plectranthus barbatus. Next base: position 59,313 of record JAPKLW010000985.1, on the reverse strand, counting down.
ATTGATTTATGATATTTTAGCCAATGCTCATTTCTATGCCCGATGATGCTACATTTTATTTCTTTCTCATCTTTTGGCTTCATGAATAGTTTTTGGTTTAGCATGTTTTGTTTTCTTCAAATCTCTAGTTTTAACTTGGTAAATCATGACTGATTTGAGTTCCAAGTCCGTGTGAAAAAAATGGAATTCTTTTTGAAAACTACATCATGCTAGTTCAATGATTTGACAGGATTTGAGCTATTTTTACTTGTGAGATGTGTGAAATAGTTACCTCTTACTTGGCCGATAGTAGATTAGAGGCAAAATTAAGATTTGTGCCACTTGCAGAAATGATTTAGGCCATCTTTCACTTGTTTGAGCCTTCTACTATTTCATTTCATTCACAAATCTTCTTTGCACCTTTCTTTGTGCCTTATGTCGTTTCTTTCATTCTCCCCTACATGTTTAGCCAATTATCCATACACTCACCCTTATCCAGGAGTATTTTTAACTCTTCTAAACATTAAGGACAATGTTTGTTCTAAGTTTTGGGGTACACACTCGTCTTTACATGTTGTAGTCATTGTGTTTTGTGTTTTGTTAGAATAATCAATGTTGAAGCATTCCAGTAACATGAGTTGTACGGCTGAAAATATTGAAGAGCCAAAGTTTTGTATCTTGTATTAAAAAAAAGAGAATACGAATTTATAAAAAAAAAAGAAAAAAAAAGAAGAAGAAGAAGAAGAGAGGAAAAAAAAGAAGAAAAAAAAGTTATAAAAAAAGTATAGTTTGTTTTATTTTTATCCTTTTAGAGTGTGTTCCTTTCTCTTTTGTTAATGTTGCAGTTTAGAATAAGTCCTAAATTAAGATAGTTGAGTTATGCTCTTGGATGATAGTCACTTTAACCATATTCACCCATCCTTAACCTTAGCCTTACATTACAAGCCATGAAGTCCTTTTGATCTATAAGTGGCATAGATTCCATTAGTGGAGAAAATGTTAAAGGTCAAGTGGGAGTCAAAATAAGTAACATTGATGATCACTGAGCTTGATGAAATAGCTTGAGTCGGTTGAAAAGTTGTGCTAGCTGATGTTGAGGCATCTTGTTTTTGGAACTTGGGACTTCAAATTTGATTGAGGTGCTTTGTTAAATCGATGAGATATGTTTTTAACAATTTCATGTTGATCATAGACTATTTTGTTAAGCCTTTCTTTTTACAATTTTGCTGAGGGCATGACGGGATGTTGCTTAGGCTAAATTTGACTATCTCATGAGGGCTTGTACATTGATGTTTGTTTGTCTGTTTTTGTCTATTTTTTGTGTCTTAGTTGCTTGGGGACAAGCAACATCTTAAAAAATAAACACAGACTCCTCATGAAATAGACTGTGTCGTTGTGTGTTTGTTTGTTTGTTTGTTTTTATCCTTTGTTTGTGTCTTTGTTGCTTGGGGACAAGCAACATCTTAAGTTTGGGGGGTGATAACTCCCTTTAGGAGTTATTACTTTAGTGTTTTATAGGTGTCTTTTATGTTCTTTCGAGTGTTTCTAACCCGTTTTAAGTTGTTATTGTGTTGTATTTACCTTTGTTTGCATTCTATGTCTTGTATAGTTGTGTTTTGCTGTTTTTAGTTGTTTTGCAAGGAAAAGGAGTGAATTAACCAGGTTTCAAGCCAAATGAGTGAAAGAGTAATCTGCTGACTGTTATGCTAGAGCATCTGAGTGGCATTACTGGGAGCTGAGACTACACTAGGGGGGACCACTTTGCTGTCACAAAAGCAAAAGTGCTTTTCAGAGTTGTTTCTAGCTTTACAAGTGTCACTCGAATTTTGGAGACAGCACACAAGGGCAAAACTGGCAGCACACCTTTTTTTGGATAAAGTAGGGCACAACAAAAGGGGATTTTTCACAACCATTCTTAGAGAACAAGCCACAATTTTAGAGAGAGGAAACTTGGGGGGCTGTGCAGACATGGAGGAAGGAGAAAACCAGCAACACTGTGCCCAGCTGCTGCTGGTTTTCTTATTTCTTGGTTTATGTTTTGAGTCAATACAATGAAGGATAGTAGGAACATGTTTTATTTTATTTTTAGTTTTAATATGAGCTAAGTTGTTTTGCAATTGGGTTGTGGATTCTTGATTTGATCTTGAATATCTTAAAAAATAAACAAAGACTTAATATCCAAAGCATCCAAAGTTTTAATTCCTGAAATAGACTCCCAAAATTCAACAGGATCAAGATCTTCAAAAATAAACACAGACTCCTCATGACACCCGAAAATTCCATCAATTTCTTGCCTACTCAAGAAAAATGCCTGACCTTCGAGTTTGAAATTCACAAGTACCGGAAGACCATTGGCGCTCCATGTAACACGAACCGAAGCCAAGAATTCCTTCGTAAGCCTCATGTACGCCGACAAATTTCCATAGAGTAATTTCCTCCATCAGATGCCAGTGAACAGATTCCAAACATCCTTCTTCAAACCTAGCGCTTCTAAAGTCTTCCGGCATAGATATGTAGACCCCACAACTTGCCTTCCTGCCAAACTCCTGTATCTTGCAAATTCTTCATCATCAAATCCTTCCGGGTGACGTAGCGAGGAAGAAGAACTCCTTGTTCCCTCACTGTTCATGATAAACAAAATCAACGTTTAAGACTTTTCGATTCAGAGAAAGAAAACACAAGAAAAGAGTTTAGAAGAGAAATTGTGATAGAAATGGAAATGGGGCAAAACGAGCCCTAGAATTATTTTTAAAATTGCGCGCAGATCGGCTGATCCTAGGGAGGATCGACGGAGATGAGGCTCTGTCCTCCAAAAATTTGGCCTTCCCGATCCAGATCGACTGAGCCTACATACGCTCGGTCGATCTCCTGCCCTGCGCGCTAGAAATTTGAATTTCCTATCTCTCTCGGCGGATCCTACATCAGCAAAGGTTAGGATCGGCCGATCCTTCACGAACCAAGGCGATCCGACACAGTTTCGGCCAAAATTTCCTTCATTTTACCACTTTTCCAACACCATTTTGAGTCTTCATCTCCCCAATCCTTTATCCTTCATCACAAAATCACATAAGTCTGTAGAAACATCCAACAACCAAGCATCCTTCAGCTAAAAACAACACACCATAAAATTTACAAAATTAAACGAACTAAACATTTATTCATTAAAATGAAAATTATGAAATTGAGTAAACATTGGGTTGCCTCCCAACAACCGCTTCTTTATAGTCAATAGCTTGACTTCTTACCTCGGATTTGTCAAACATGATCAAATGGAGCCGATCCGGAGCTCATACCTTGCTTAAGTACCCAATGTTCGTCTGCGAAAACAAGCTTCCGCCATGCCATCTGAGGTGGCTCCTCATCCACACGAGCCTTCTTGGTTCTTCCTAGTTCATGCTCCAAATAATCCCCCGGCTCATCGTATTCTTCATTCTCTTCATCCATGTGAGCTAAACACGGATCATCATCCTCCTTAAGCCTCTTTTTCACACCTCCTTTGTCAACTTCCCTTTGTTCCTCAACTCTTATTTCTTCAAGACTTCTTGTTGGTAAAGAAAATACAACTTCCTTTCCACAACACCGGAAAGTCAATTCACCATTCTTCATATCAAAGAGAGCATCGACCGTATGCAAGAAAGGCCTCCAAAAAATGAGGTGAATACCTCCCTTATTCTCCATATCCATAATTAAGAAGTCAGTCGGGAATGTGAAACTCAAAATCTCCACGTGCACGTCTTCAACAATCCCCCGCGGGCAAAACAAGGTATGATTAGCCATTTGAAGCACATGGTTCGTGGGTTTCAATTCTCCTACATCCAATTATTTATACAAGCTCCAAGACATCACATTCACACTAGCCTCGGAATCACACAAGGCTTTCTCGACATTAATGTCCCCTATCTTGCAACTTACAATACAGCTTCCCGGATCATCCTTCTTGTTAGCTACTCTCTTCCCTTCATTCTCATTTCTTCCATTTCCAAAATCCACCTCATCACTCAACTCATACTCAATGAGTTCATCGAGCAACTACACACGTTGTATCTCATTCGGAGTCGGCATCTCTATGTCTCATTTCTTAACATATTCAAAGAAAAGAACTTCGTTGTCTCGCTCTTCCTTCTCATCCTTAACCTTTTCTTTTTCAACTATCTTCACTTCTTCTTTTACCACCACTCTTTCATCAACTTCAAACTCCACGTTCTCCACTTTTGGAGTCATAACCAATGTCATCGCATCTTTAGTTCGCTCACCTTCAACCATGCTACAACTCTTCTTTTGTATCACCTCCGTGTCACTAGGGAACTTCCCAGCTTGGTGCTTCCCACTAAGTTGCTTAGAAAAGGATGAAATTTGCAATTGAATCTCTGCGAACATCCCATCATACTTCACAAATTGTTTCTCCAATTCCTCACTCGGATTTTTCCTCACTTCTTGATTGCCATATCTACCACTTCCACCTACATAACCACCTTGACTACTACTTCCCCCACCCTCCAATTGCATCGGAGGATTGAGAGCATTGTTAGGGTTTGCGTAGGAGAAGTTCGGGTGAAAGTGGTTGGAGGGATGATAATACATATTGCCCGGAGGGTTATATTGAGGTCTAATGTTATTTTACCCCATTCTTTGATTCACAAAATTCACGCTCTCCGGGTATACTTCCTCGTACTTCATCATCATTAAATCATCCCGTCTACTACCCGAGGTAGACAACACTGATGGGTTTTGTATACTGAAAGCATTTATTATAATGAGTATACAACGGTTTATTTCTCCTATCTGTTAGCAATCGTACATGTATGAACAAAGGTATCCTCTTGTCTCACCGATAGGGACGATCATACGGCGTGTTGTAGATCGCAGAAGACAGTATGATCACTTGACCTAGTGAGACATAAACATGATCACAGCCGAGACATCGTATGAGGATACGTCTGTCCGGATGGCTGCGGCATTGTCGGAATAAGTAGTCTGTCTTGGTTACTTGACATGCTGGTATGCAGAGGTGGCGTATTGATGGACCGCAGTGAGATATATTCGTCTGTCTGACATCAGCGAATAAAAGATCTCGTTATATTGATTGAGTCCAAACTCTAATGAAGGTTCAGGGGTTTGCACGGGTTGACTGTTGCTTTGACTTGCCATGGTGGAGAGCCTGAGTAACGTGCTCGTATATCCGCATCTTGGGTAACAGCAGTTCGTGTAGTACCGCCTGAGACTGAACTTAGGTAACCATATCCGAGTAATAGGATGGGGACATTCCCTGAGGAGCTCAATAACATTCATCGTTCCAAAGTCCTGCAGGCTGATTAAGTTCAGGCACGAGTGATAAGGTTTGAGTGGTACTACTCAGGAATTATAAGATATTAATTAATTATAGTTAGAGCTTGTCAGAGGCTCCGATTAATTAATGGATTTCAGGTAACCTTAAATATGGGGATTCTCAATTAATTCAGCTCGTTCTCATAACGTGGTAATAAAGGGGTAGGTCAGTATTAATTCTGTGGTGAAAAAGAATTAATATTAATTAATTAATTGTGTTCTGGGTTGTGGACATGGGAATTAATTAATTTATAGGTCCACTTTATTATTTGCATTAGGTCCCAGGTCTGGCCCAACAAGTGTGCTGAATTGAGCCCAAAATGGCCCATTGGGGTTTCCAACCCTAGGTCTATAAATAGACAGCTCTCTCTCATAAGTTGAAACAACATAGTTGAAAAACCCTAAACCTAAGAGAGAGAGTGGGCGCCGTTTTTGAGAAGAGAAAAGGAGGAGAATTTTCGAATTCTGCTCTTGCTCAAGTCACAGATCTACGGAGTCCTCACCAGTAGTAGATCTGACCAGCACCGGGATACAGATCTGAAGATCTAATCTGGAGAAAAACATATTTCTTCTTTCCTTTTCTTTATTTTCGATTTTCTCTAGAAATTAGTTTTCTAATTTTTGTTTCCGCAGAGAAATCGGATTGCGTGGTTGAATTGGATTTTGGAATTCAAACGCAAAAGATCGGTACAGACACTACAGAATTACGGTAATCTCTCAATCCACAATTATGCATTAAATTCATAGGAGCATGCTAGGGTTTTTGTGAATTTAATTATGGGCAATATCCATAGATCGATCCGGTTCAGTTTTGGTTTTGGTGATTCAGTTCACGTAAAAACCCTACAAACGCATCAAGTTTCCTTTGGATCACGACAATCTCTTCTTTAAGCTCCTCACTTTCCTTGGCCTCATTCACCGTCTTGAACTACCGGTAATCCTTCCTTTCCCTTGGCCATTGATAACTATTTTCCGCCATTTTTTCTATTGTCCTCCAAGCTTCGTCTTCTTCTTGATCTAGGAAGGCACCTCCCGATGAGGCATCCATCATTACCTTCGTGTCATAGTTCAATCCCCCATAGAACTGACAAATTTGTTGACTCCGTGAGAGCCCATGCCTTGGACATTTCCAAAGCAAATCCCGGAATCAATCCCATGCCTCATATAGTGATTCGTCATACTGCTATCCAAACGAGGTAATGTCAGATCTCCTCTTCAAAGTGAGACTCGGTGGAAAGAACTTAAACAAAAACTTCTCACAAAGTTCCTCCCATGTAGCTATATTCGACTTATCTAGACCCTCAAACCAATGTCGAGCACCACCGCGCAGGGAGAAAGAAAACAACCTCAACCGGATTTGGTCTTGTGGCACTTGATTAATCTTAATCGTATCCGTTATCTCCAAAAATCTTGAGATGTGAACATTCGGATCTTCCGTCGCATGTCCCCCAAACTGATTATTCTAGATCATCTGGACCAATTGCGGTTTAATCTCAAATTGAGTGGCGTTCACTCCCAAGCGGAACCCTCCGGTTGCTTGCTCTCCTTGCGGTCTAAATAAGTTTTGAAGCGGCCTTCTCGGTTCATTCCTTTCATTGATTATAGCCCTCATGAGTTCCAATTGCCTTTCCAACTCATCAATCCTTCCCGTCTCTTGCTGGTTCTCAATGTCAATCTCTATGCCAACTCTTTCACCTTCAAAATTTCCCAGAATTTTTGTTCTTCTCTCAAACGAGCCTTTGACCTTGTTATCATAAACTACCTACAAAATCTAACAACAATTCTTAATAAAATACAAAATCCAACAGAAAAACAACAAACAACTAATCAAACAAAAGTTAGCAATCACCTAGACAATTTAACAAACACCTAGCCTACAATTTCCACACTCTCAACAATATCCAATGACCTACTATTAAGATCCTCGGCAACAACGCCAAAAACTTGATGGCACTAAAATTGATCACTCAAAATTAATGTTTCTCAAATAATAAAATATCAATCCAAGGATCTTCTTGCTTTCGCCCAAAGGAATACCGTTTAGCTGTGAGGATTCTTATACCTAGGCAACTTCTAGTCGTTGAGTTTTTGTTCTATTTTCCTAAGCTCAAATTTAAACTAACTAAATCAACACTAAAACAACAATCAAACTCATCATTCATCAATTGTGATTTCTAAGCAATTCTTCAATTTCGTAATCAAAATGATAGAACAAGTCTCACAAATGCTCAAAGGAGAAAGAACGGATGTTGATAAGAATGTAGGTGTGATCCGATTGAGTTGAACTATGGTGCAAACCTTATTTAATTCCTAGATGGATGGACTATTACCCTACACTAGCCAACCCCCTATCACGATGAGTTGACCGTAGATGAGACTAGAAACCTCAAACAACTACGTTATTGGCTCCTAATTCACTCATAATAGCTCGTAAATCATTATCCTATGTCCTTACTCCGCACAGGGATTGGATCGAGGAACACAAGAATTCACACTAATTGCGACACTCCTATTCGCGTGTTGGCTGCAATATTCGTATCAATTAACACCTAGATTGGCTATTACCTACACCTAGGTGCATAAGAACAAGCTCTCGTGTGATTCAATCTCAAATAGGAAAGTAAACATGCATAATTCAACTTAATTTTCTCACACCTTTATTCAAATCAACATCCAAGGAAGTTTAGAATCTCATACCTATCTTGTTCATCCTTACAATATCCAATTGAAAGCAAGACATTACAAGAGATAGGTTTAGATAAATTTCTTCCCCTAATTGAGCACTTTGATCTTGATCTACCCCCTTGGATCTTCAAATCTTCTCCAAGGATGATGGATTAGCTCCTTCACACCTTGGGTAAGGTTTGGAAAAAGATGGTAGAGAGAATCTTGGTAATTTTCCCTTAGATTTGACAAAAGTTCTCAAAATAACTGAACTTCCCCCTTTTATAACGAGTTGGCAAAGCCCCGGATCGCCCAGAATGAGAGTAGATTGCCCGAAATGGCCTGAAATAATGAAACCGCAAAAACAGCCCTCTTCGGATCGGCCTGGACATAAATGGATCAACCGTAGTCTTTCTCTGAAATGCAGACCCGCCGATCCAGCACAGGATCGGCCAAAATTTTCCTCTGAGCTGCCTGGATCGGCCGAGCTTGCACAAGATCGACCGAGCCAGGTCTCTGTGCCTCAAGATCGGTCGATCCAGAAGTGGATTGGTCGAGAATTGACTCTGAACTTCTCCTGCAGCCTTCTCTGCTCTTCCCGGTCGATCTCCACACCTCTTTACTCTCAGATCGGGCGATTTTCCTCCAAAACTTAGCCAAAAATGCTGAATTATGCCCAAAACCTAACCTACACCATCCGAAACACACAAAACACGAAAACACAATAAAAAAAAGCAAAAGACATATGATATGGGAGTAAAATGGACTCAAACATGCATTCACAAACATTGAAATATAGGTCATTTTACGCACATATCATGGATTCTCCAGAAAGCATCTGGAACGATTCATATCTGTCAACGCGTACTTGCAGTTTGTTTTTTTCATTTGGTCTGTCTCTTGGCACAAGTTGTCGAGGTAATCTCATTCCTCCTTCGCATTGTTGAACTACATTACTTCCTCAATTAGGGAGTCTGATAGGAATGAGATGATAACTTCATGAGCGATGGAGTCAAGATGGTTCCATCTTTTGTCTTCTGAAGTCCACTCGTTGTACGACTTCTTGACAATTGTAGGATCGTCAGCTCCGAACGGTGGAAGGACCTTCGTGATCTTCATTGGTCCTCTCTCTAAGATATTGACCATCTCGGGATAGAAGCTCTTGAGTTGTATGGATGATCTCATCTTCCATATCACGTACTTCTCAACATTGTACGGAGTCAGTTTCAGAATAATCATCCTTAATATTTGATAATCTGAGCTAAACAAGAAGAAAGTGCAAGGAAAATGGATCCGGTCCTAAGTGACTTCAAAACAAATAACTTGCTAGGACTGACCGCTCTGGTACCACTTGTAGGTCCCAAAATCAAAGTATAAATGTTGAACAGTGGAAATGTTCTAATGATAGGCTTGCACTTATCCAAACTGGTTGATCAATACCAGTTTGGTTTGTGAAAGCTCAGTTTAAGAGTCGAATAGTTGTTAGTCAGTTTCAAATATACTTCAACACTTGAGTGTTGAGTTTTAAGGTACAAACACTGATAAACAGAAAAACAGTAGATCACTCAAAGGATTTATAGTAGTTCAACCACCAAAAGGTCCTACGTCCACTCTTCAGACTGAGTCTGACCGAGGTGAAATTTAATAATAAGAATAAAGAGTTTAATATGATTGTTTTATGTCCGACCAAGAAGAAATCAATTCTAAGATTTAATCTGATCTTTATTGAAATTGACTAATATATGTTTTTGAGACCGAGATGATATAATCACTCATTAGTTATCTAGGTTTTAGTTGCCCGACCAAGAAATTAATTCCACTAACTAGATTTTCCACCATAAATTCTTTTTGTGTTTGATTTATTTCTTTCTTGCATGTTATTCAGTTTGGTAGAATTTCATAGGATCTGTGTTTTTATCTATTTGCATTTCCTTTAAAAGTTATTTTCTAAACTAAAAATCCTTTTGGATAATTTTTTCCAAACAAGAAATTGATAAATTACATTTAATACTTGAGATAATTTTGCAATACTATTCCCTTGGGTTCGACAACCTTCTTATTATTATACTTATTTGCTCACTATTCTGCAATAGTTTTAAATTTTCCTAGTGATCATCTATCATTAATTCTGGCATGCTCGTATTGAAAATGAATGCTAAGAATAGGATATTAGGAATACCAGGAATAAAATATCTCTGAATTTGTGCGCATGGATTAGACCTTAGAATTCTTCTTGTGCACTAAGGATTTAATCCCACAAGAATTAGCATTAAATCTCTATTTTTTTATGATAAAATCGATTAAAAAAAGAAAGGGAAGAGAAATGACCATCAAGATCTAATCTTTTAATCTGTATCACTCGCTCATATCCGGATATCTGGTGAAAATTTCCTTTAGATATTGCACCAATCAAGAATTAGAATTTCTTCCTTCTCAGAGAAAATCACCTATCAGCTCCCAAGTATATGGTTTGATGATATGCAACTTATGAATTTATATTATGAGGAACTGAAGGGGTATTTATAGGAGGATAGTGAATCTTATTGGGCTTGGGCTTTTCATGGGCCAGACCAAAGACTAGTATTCAAATAACAAATAAGGTCTCTAAATTAATTAATTTTCGTATTCAACTTAGAATACAATTAATTAATTAATTTTTATTCATGCTACTAGAGAATCAATACTGACCACCCCTTTGTTACTACGCTATGAGGAATGGGTTGCATGACTCGGTATATCTCCATATTTAAGGTTATAGACATTCATTAATTAATTTAAGCTTGGACAAGTTTATAAACTAATTAACATCTTTTATTCCTAAATTATAGCACTCAACATTTTCATTTACACTTGAACTTAATCAGCTTGCAGGACATTAACATAATGAACTTTCTTAGCTACTTAGGGAATGTCATCATCCTATATATGATATAGTTACCTAATTACAGATCTAGAAGTTATACGAAAATTGCTATCACCTAAGATGCAGACAAGTACATGTAAGACTGTCCACTATATCATCTCAAAGTGACACATAAGCTTGTGTATACTTTTGGATTTTTCATTAGGCTTTAGATATTGTCAAGCAAGAATCGATCTTAATTAGGTCCTATCAATACGTATCAAATGTATCAACACATCTAGTAAACAAGATAAGCTACT
>JAPKLW010000985.1:24531-48173 GCA_026898455.1 Plectranthus barbatus | reverse complement strand
CCGTATATTAAACAAAACTATTCATAATGCTTTCAGTATACAAGTCTATCAATCTCCCACGTATACTCAAAGCATTATAATATTGCTTTCATGAGTATACAGAGCGTCCAAATAATCTAGTTATTACATAGAGCATCACGTGGCTGGCTTCAACCTCAATTTAAGGTTACGAACATATCCTCATAAACTTTTTGTGGTAGGGCCTTTGTGAATGGATCAACTAAATTATCCATCGTGTCTATCTTCTGTATCAGCATATCGCCTCTTGCTACGATTTCTCGTATGATATGATACTTCCTCTCTATGTGTTTGGCTGCCTAGCGATTTTGTGGTTCATTTTAGTTTGCCACTGCACCAGAGTTATCACAATATATTATAATAGTCTCAGTCAAACGAGGGATTACGTCCAACTCCAATTAAATTAATTTTTTTTAAACCAATTCTCAATATAAAAACTTGAGTTTAGAAAATCTAAAATTTTTGAAAAAAGTAAAGCAGCAAGCTCAAAACAATGTGAAAGCGATTGACGTAAAATATTTTTCAGGTTTTTAGGAAAGAAATTAGTTTTTCACGATATATAAAAACTTTGAATGCGAACTTTTTTAAAGATTTTGATTATAAACTTTATTTCTTTCTAATTTTAGAATTATTTAAAAAATGTATATTTATTTTGATTTCTAATTTTATTTTGTATATTTAAATTTGTTTTTTTAGATTGAGAAGTTACATATAACCTTATTTTTACACAAATGGAATAATAGAGATTTTAAAACATAAAATATTTTAATGAGTCGATTTTAATCGTTGAGGAGTCTAATTAACCCGCAAAGAGTCATGAAGGGTCAAATATGCTTTTAATACAATAGTCAAAAGACTAATCTGAACTTTATCCCTAAAAATAATCATTAAAATCTCTCGTTCGTATTAATGTGATGCAATCGTAGTCAGTAATCCTTAGAACGATTATATCTTTTACCGTTAGAATTGATAATTTAGTTTCTGAACCATCAATTCTGTTTAACAGAATTCTCAATCCTAAACCGATGCATAAAAGTACTCCCAAGTTTTGATTTGGAACTCAAACCCGTGGAACCGAATCTGGTTCAAAATAATCATCTCAAACCTTTAGCAAAAAGGATTTATATAATAGTATTTTCATAAATTGATCAATTCTCATTGTTTTTTACATGAGAATCGACTGATGATCATCTCAGATTTTGAATTGTCATCCCTTACAAATATAAGGCTAATTATAATATCACTCGGAGAAATAATCGATCGTTCGGCTTTTCATTTTTTTTTAGTTCAGCATTGACTTATTTTACTTTATTACACTTTTGATTTTTGAACAACAATTAAATGCTTACGAAACGAATAAATCGTGCATTATCTTCCCATATGTAAAATATAAATTAATAATAGTACACATATGTCAGACAAATTAATTTGATGGTGCCAAAATAAACTCAAAACACATATAAATATTATTAATTTAATTATTACTATCCCCATCTCCTCTCCGAGTGGTAAAAAGTAAAAAAAATAAATTAAAAGAAATAGAAAAATAATTAAAGGATTCTGTGCAACCAAAAACATAATGCCACATACGGTGGTGCAAGTGCAACAACTTAATAAAGTTGCAATAACATACGTCTATAAATCATCACACATCAAGCATGATTTATTATAAATAGTTGAGAATAATCCATTATTAAAGAAAAAAAAAACCAAAAATATAGCAAAAACCTATATGGGAATGAATGCATTTTCTCTCTGTTGTAAATTAATTATTTAAATATTTAACGAGTTAGTTCCTCATACAAGAAAAACGTGAGAGCTGGAATAAGTGGACCTTGTAGTGAATGTGCGTCGACAGTATTTATTATATTAGTGAAATCATAGAAAATATTGTTCATATGTCAAAACAAATTAAGATAATGATATATATAGGATATATAGAGAGAGGGGGGCCATTTTTCCCGGGGCTTGCATGTGCCCCTAACATGGTAGGCCCCTTCTTTATCAAAGATTTTCAATATTTCTTGATCCCATTTTTCTAATTTCATACACTTATAATTATTTTTCTAATCATATGATTATAGATATTGCGTGAATCAATTAATCACTTGTTTGAATTTGATAGGCGACAATGAGATTATACTAATTAAGTCTTTTAGTATTGATAATATTTTTAGAAATTATTTTATTTCATGACATCAAGGATAATTTAGAACCCGAGAAAAATTATCAATTTATGATGTGATGAATCTCAAAATTCCTAACTCAAGATGCGAGAGATAATAAAATTTACTGTTAAGAACCTTAATATCAGATCTGGATTGTGGAATTTGATATCTTTCAAATTTTGAAAATATGGCAAAAAATTGTATGAAATGGTGTTTTTTTGTGAGATGTTGAGACATCTATAAAATATATCATTTAATAAATGATGTATTAAGCATAGTAAATAATGTATTGTTGAATACATTATTTGTTGTGCTGAAATACATTATTTGTATGTACAAAAATCTTATGAATATCTCACAAAATAACATCTTATAGGAGACTCAATCTTAAATTAAATATTTATCGTTTAAGTTTTTAATCGATATCTAAACTATTTTGAGATTCCTTATCTTTATTAACACTGATCAAGATCGAAGTTTTTTTCTTTTTTTTTTTTAAATATCTCATTTATTGGTAATTTTGTATTGAAAGATAAACTAATACGATTAATTAAAGGAGAGAAAATTATGTAATATATACCGGGCACATGTGAGCATTACGGTTTTAAATTGATTGATTTGCAAAAAGGATATTTATTTTGGAATACTTTTTGAGTTGAAATTAGTTAGATGATAGAGATTTTAATGAAATAATCATGTCGTCAATGGGATCTCGAATTGAAGGAGAGAAAGATTGTTCATCATATATCAATTATACATGAATATTAATGAAGGAGTAGTTATTTATTTTCATAAATACGCTAATGCTTGTAATTGATTTTATAATATTTTTTGAATGTAATCGATGCGATTAGTGAATTGGTCATGGATTTTAATATTCCTTGCTTAATAAAGCCGACCTGCAAAAGACTGGCTGATTAAGATGGGAAACATTTTTATAGAATTATTTTGATTTATGTATTTTTATTAATCTTCGAGACAAGTGTTGTCAATTTTTAAGATTTATGTATCATATTTATATGATGGAGTAATGATATGCTGCCCACCTAATGGTGAGCTTCCGTGAGCTATAAGAATATAATATACCCTAATTGGGTGTATGAACCCTATGGTTGAATTTATAAAATTAATTTAAACTATAATAAATTAAAATTATAAAAAATAAATGATTAACAAAATAAAATTTTATTAAAAAAATATGAAAATATATGTTGTAGCTCACAGAAGCTCACCATAAGGTGGGCAGCATATATATATTCTTATATGATGAAAGGCGACAACAGCTTTTGTCATTATTCACCGAATTAATTTATGTGCTTCGCCTGTAATAACAAACATATATAATTGGTGTTTCTTATTCGCTAAGTATTTAATTTATAATTAATTAATTATGAGTTTGAAAATAAAAAAATATAAATACTTTCGGGGATCAACAAGTAGTATCAGAGCGATTGATCTTTACAGACTAGCTACTTCTGAATCGCTTAAGACCAGATCCATTTTTCCTTGCATATTTCTTGTGTTTCTGTGTTTAGCTCAGGATAAAGATAATGGTGAACAACACTAAGTTGGGAAAGTTCACTCCGGAAACCTACTCCACCTGAAAAAAGAGGTCGTTGATCACATTGATGAATATACATCCCGAGATGAAGCAAGTGATCGAGCAAGGACCAATCAAGATTCAAAAGGTGAAGACTTGAATCAGCGAAGATATTTAAGGACCAGAAGAGATGGTAGACAAGCCGTACGCAGAGTGGACTCAGGAAGATTGAGTTCATGGTCAACTGGACTACGTAACCATGGATTTGATATTAAATTCTATATCAAGACCTCTGATGGCTGAAGTCTTGGAGTACAAGAATGCCAAAGAAATGTGGGACTTTCTTGGCACCCTGAGTAAAGAAACTGATCAAATGAAGAGGAACAAGCTACAACAATGCATGGACAAATACGAGTCGTTCCACATGCTTCCTGGAGAAACAATCAATGACATGGAAACTAGATTAAACTCCATCATAGCAGAACTGAAGAAGTTGGGAAGAACGTATGAACTTCCTGACATGAACTCAAAGATTCTTTCGAAGATGCCAAAGGAAGACTAGTTTGTCAAAGTGACAAACTTGAAGGAGAAAGATCTATCAACCATGAGCACAAAAGATGTGTTCGCTCAGCTTCAGGCACATGAATGGGACATCATGCAGATCAACAAGAGTGAAGCTGTACGAGCTGCAGTATCAATCGAAAATCATCCCGAGGATGAAACATTCTTCGTGAACAGAGACGTACAAAAGTGGAAAAGCAAGAAGTCATTCCACTTAGACCGCCCAGCTCAATCCAGCCCAACAAAGGAGATCACATCAACCAGTGGATCTCTACTCAAAGAAGCAGAATGCTCAGTCAACAAGCTAGAGGAGCAGATGAAATAATTACAAAAGCTACTGCTGAAAGCTATAGGCAAAAAGGAAGAACCTCAACAAAGCCAGACAGCCGAACAGCCAAGAAGACGCCAAGAACGTGCTATGAATGCAACTCTCCTGACCATATAAAATTCGTAAGTCCTCGAGTAGATCCACATGAAAGGGAGAGATTGAGAAAGCTTTTCGAGAAACGTGTGTCAAAGGCTGTCGCCAAAGCTCTGCTGACCAGGAAATAACTACCAGACATTCCAGATCACGTCGATGAAGGCTACTTATCAGAATATGAAGAGGATGTCCTCATGGTATTTATGGTCAACGTCAATGACGATACTGACGGTGATGAAGAGCAGATTGCAGAATCAGCCCTAGCTGTCATTAGAAATCAGATAACAAATTCTGTTATGTTTGCTGCTTCTACTTAAAAAAATTTGCATGATACCGCTGATTCATGTTTCTCAGAATTAGACGATATAACTGTAGATTTTCTTTTAAAAGAATTTTCAAAGTTTCATGCATTAAAAGATATTTTGATTAAAGAAAATTCCTCGCTGAAATTTCAGCTTTCTATCTTGATTTGTGAGATTGAAAAATCTAGGTTCGTAGACGAGGAACTCTCAAAACTGAATTCTCTTCTCTAAGTAAAAATTTTGATTGTTTAAAACAAGAGAATGAAGTTTTGAAAAACAAAAACTCAGTGCAAAATCCTTGCCAATGTAGATTTTCTAAGAGCACGAGAGATTTAGATAAAATATTAAGTGTCCAAAGGAGCACGAATAACCATGCTGGATTCGATTTTGAAAAGGGAGAATCCAACAATGCTGAATCTAGCAGATCAAAGAAAATTATCTCTGTCCCAGCAAATGGGACAGAGCAACACACTGCTAGGAAAGACGAAGGGGACAATGCTATAACAGCAACAGTTGCTCAGCAAAAATGCTGGCAAACTAATGACCCCCTGCTGACTGCTAAGCAGAGACTGAAACGTATGCTAAGACGAAGCCAGCAAAGTCGAAGTATGTAACCCAGTAGATTGTTCCATCTTCTAAGAAGGTTCATACAAAACCTAGCAAGGCTAAGCAATCTACTGAGATTGCAAGGAAGCCAACATCCACACCAAGTAGGAGGAACACCTACTTAAGGCCAGTCTAGATCATTTCATTTTCAAGATACTTTGAAGGCTCAACACACCACTACACATTTCCATGTTGATTCAATGTATTACCCCAATAGGAAGGGAAGGGTAGTTAAACGTAATAACAAGAGAAATGTCAAGATCACAAAAGTATGGATTCCTATAGGACTGATCCAGAGAACTAATCCTACAGGACCCGCAGTTGATCAGGTACCTAAAAAGTAATTTCTTTATTTTGCAGGAACATGGTCTTGCAAGAAGAACATCGAGGAAATTAAAAGAGTGAATCCTAGACAACGGATGCTCAGGTCACATGACAGGAGACGAAGAAATATTCAAAGACCTCCAGAAGATCAGAGGACCTTCAGTTCCTTCGGTGACAACTCAAAGGCTAGAGTAATCGGAAGAGGGTGCATCGAGCAAAATGGAATGCACATCATCAATGTGGCCCTCGTCGTCAGCCTCAAGCACAATCTACTAAGCATCAGTCAGCTAAGTGAAAATGGATATATCGTTTCCTTCTTTGATACATGTTGCGAGATTGCTGACAAGACCACTAGAGACGTAAAGCTTAGAGGAATCAGAAAAGGAGGACTCTATGTTGTAGATTGGTAAAGTGGTCAGCAAGCTTCATGCTTCATCGCATTCAACAAAGAAGAAATCAACTGGCTATGGCACAAAAGGCTAACATTCTTAAACTTTAAAACTATCAATTATATCGCCAGAAATAACATTGTTACAGGACTGCCCAAAGAGACCTTCAAGAAGGAAGGAGTATGCCGAGCTTTCCAACAAGGGAAACAAGCCATGGCGTCCTTCAGATCCAATCCAGAAAAGGCCATATCAAACAGAATCATTGAGCTGCTGCACATGGATTTATTTGGCCCTATGTCTCCACCCACTATAGGTAACAAACATTATACCTTAGTTGTTATTGATGACTATTCCATGTACACGTGGGTGAGACTCCTCAAGAGCAAAGATGAAATCAAAATAGTCCTACCGGAGCTGATACTTTGAGTACAAAATGATAAAGAGCTCACGGTGAAGAGAATAAGGTCCGACAATGATATAGAATTCTTTAACGGGGCTATAATGGGCTTCTGCGCCAATGCTGGGATAGGGCACGAAAGGTCCACTGCAAGAACACCTCAACAAAACAGTTTGGTAGAACGAATGAACATGACTCTAAAGGAGGTCGTGCGAACAATGCTTGCCTATACAGATCTAGGACAAAGATATTGGGGAGAAGCCATTATGAATGCATGTTATACGCAGAACCGAAGTGGCTTGGACCTTCGATTCAACAAGACTCCCTATAAGATCTATCATGGTCGTAAGCCTTCCTTAGCTCATCTTCGTGATTTCGGTTCACCATGTTATATCCATAATAATGGAAAGTCAAAGTTAAATACTTTCTCTCCCAAAGCTGATGAAGGAGTGTTCCTAGGATATGGACATCTATCTCACGAGGGTTATCGAGTGCTTAACAAGACCACCAAACTTGTGGAAATAACATGCAATGTTATTTTTTATGAAGCTACTTTAGTGCGAAGGACCATGAGGGACCTAAGAGATGTAATTTATAAAGCCAATAATGTCAATGATCAATCAGGCTCAAATACTTCCAAAACTGAACCGATTGTTCCGACTGGGTTGATGTGTGAATCTTCATCTATGCTGGAGACCTCGGCTGATCAGCAAACAACCAAGATGGCCGGTGATGCAACTGGTAATGCTGAGGCCACCCTAAATCCTCTCAAGGAGCTCACATGTTAAGGGGGAACTCAAGAAGGAGAAACCATTCAGCAAAACAAAGACGTTGCTGGAAATCCCCAAGATAGCGAGAGGACTGCTGAAGATGATCAAGAACAAGCTGCTGACGGAAGAAGTGCCACTCCAGCAAATACAGATCCAACAGATGATTTATTAGAAGACAACAATTTAGCAGACGTCAACCCAACAAGTGTAGTTGAAAGCCTAAACAACCTACAACTTGTTGATGTTCCTGTTTCTGAAAGTCAAATTGGAGCATCCAGTAGTCAAACCATTCCAGTCTCAGAGTTGCAAAGACTAAAGTAGCTGCTGAGAGACCACCCTTCAGAAGAAATATTAGGAGATCTTGCCAATCCAATTCGAACCAGACACATCGCAATGCTAGTCTGCTATATATATCTCAAGAGGAGCCAACCAAAGTTGTTGACGCACTGAAATCCGCCAATTGGATCAACGTGATGCAAGAAGAATTGTCAGAATTCACGCGGAATCACGTATGGGATCTCGTAGATCGACCAACACATCAATCCGTGATAGGCGCCAAATAAGTATTCAAGAACAAGCGTAAAGAAAATGGACTTGTTGTGCGGAACAAAGCAAGACTTGTAGCTAAAGGATATGCGCAGTGCGGAGGAATTGATTTTGATAAAACATTTTCTCCAGTAGCCTGACTAGAAGCAATCATGTTATTCCTTGCCTATGCTGCTCACCATGGTTCCACTGTATTTCAGATGGACGTCGAGAGTGCATTCCTGAATGGTAAACTGAAGGAGGAAGTCTACGTGGAGCAACCTCCAGGTTTCGAGCCTGGAAAAAAGGTGTACAGGTTAAGGATAGCTCTGTTCGGTCTCAAGTAAGTCCCAAGAGCGTGGTATGAGATGCTATCACAGTTTCTGCTGAAAAATGGATTCAGGAAGGGGAAGATCGATCGGACACTCTTATTGATCAAGGATGTTGAAGACATACTGGTCGTCCAAATCTATGTGGATGATATTATATTTGGATCTAAGAGTCTAACCATGTGTGAAATATTTGCTAAGCTCATGCCGTAACTTTCAGATAAGCATGATGGGGATGATGGGTTTTGTATACTGAAAGCATTTATTATAATGAGTATACAACGGTTTATTTCTCCTATCTGTTAACAATCTTACATATATGAACAATGGTATCCTCTTGTCTCACCGACAGGGATGATCATACGGCGTGTTGTAGATCGCAGAAGACAGTATGATCACTTGACCTAGTGAGACATAAACCTGATCACAGCCGAGACAACGTATGAGGATACGTCTGTCCGGATGGCTGCGGCATTGTCGGAATAAGTAGTCTGTCTTGGTTACTTGACATGCTGGTACGCAGAGGTGACGTATTGATGGACCGCAGTGAGATGTATTCGTTTGTCTGACATCAGCGAATACAAGATCTCGTTATATTGATTGAGTCCAAACCCTAACGAAGGTTCAGGGGTTTGCACGGGTTGACTGTTGCTTTGACTTGCCATGGTGGAGAGCCTAAGTAACGTGCTCGTATATCCGCATCTTGGGTAACAGCAGTTCGTGTAGTACCGCCTGAGACTAGGTTTAGGTAACCATATCCGAGTAATAGGATGGGGACATTCCCCGAGGAGCTCAGTAACATTCATCGTGCCAAAGTCCTGCAGGCTGATTAATTTCAGGCACGAGTGATAAGGTTTGAGTGGTACTACTCAGGAATTATAAGATATTAATTAATTGTAGTTAGAGCTTGTCAGAGACTCCGATTAATTCATGGATGTCCGGTAACCTTAAATATGGGGATTCTCAATTAATGCAGCCCCTTCTCATAACGTGGTAATAAAGGGGTAGGTCAGTATTAATTCTGTGGTGAAAAAGAATTAATATTAATTAATTAATGGTGTCCTGGGTTGTGGACATGGGAATTAATTAATTTATAGGCTCACTTTATTATTTGCATTAGGTCCCAGGTCTGGCCCAATAAGTGTGCTGAATTGAGCCCAGGAGCCCACTAGGGTTTTACAACCCTAGGTCTATAAATAGACCTATCATTCTCTGAAACCCTAGCCACTTCATAACACAATTTGAAAAATTCTAGATCTAGAGAGTGAGAGAGGGGGCGCCGATTCATAGAGGAGGGAGGAGAATTTTCGAATTCTGGTCCTGCTCAAGCCACAGATCTACGGAGTCCTCACTAGTAGTAGATCTGATCAGCACCGGGACACAGATCTGAAGATCTAATCTGGAGAACAACAGATCTCTTCTTCCCTTTCTTTATTTTCGTTTTTCTCTAGAAATTAGTAATCTAATTTCTGTTTCCGCAGAGAAATCGAATTGCGTGGTTGAATTGAAGTTTGAAATTCAAACGCAAAAGATCGGTATAGAGACGACGGAATTACGGTAATCTCTCAATCCACAAATATGCATTAAATTCATAGGAGCATGCTAGGTTTTTGTGAATTTGAATTATGTGCAATATCCATAAATCGATCCGGTTCAAATTGGTTTTTGGTGATTCGGTTCACGGAAAAATCCTAAAGGGGAAGATGCCATACTTCTTAGGTCTAAGAGTTCAGCAATCCAGCGATAGGATCTTCATTCACCAGAAGAAGTACACTAAGGATCTCCTTAACAAATTATGTCCAGAGAAGAGAAAGACATTATGGATTCCCATGAGCACGGCATGTCAAATATCGATGGACGAAGAAGGCGAATCTGTGGACCCAACAACATACCGAGGTATTATTGGTTCTCTACTCTATCTAACGGCCAGCAGGCCAAATATTTCGTATGTTGTAGGCGTATATGCTAGATGTCAAGAAAATCCGAAGAAATCGCACATGGTGTACGAGCGAAGGATTATCAGATATCTGAAAGGGATAGAGTCCTTAGGAATTTGGTACCCAAGAGCAGACAATCTTACATTCATTGGATATTCAGACTCCGACTTCGGAGGATGACGAATAGATCGGAAAAGTACGAGTGGGACATGTCAATTCCTTGGTCACAAACTGATAAGCTTGTTCAGCAAGAAGCAACACTCTGTAGAAACGTCCACAACAGAAGCTGAATATGTGGCTGCTGCGAGCTGTTGTACACAAGTGCTGTGGATCAAACAAAAACTTCAAGATTATGAAGTCAGCACCAGATGTGTTCCAATATACTGCAACAATAATAGTGTGATGTGCATCACGAAAAATTCAGTGCATCATTCAAAGATGAAGCACATTGACATCAGACATCACTTCATTCGACACCACGTTGAAAAGAAGGATATTTCTGTGGATTACATCAGAATAGAAGAAGATTTAAGGAGCTTTGTCGTAAGCCTGGTCTATTGGAATTAGACGAAGTTGTGGAAGAATGAGTCTGAGCTCTCATTCAGTTCTTGGATTTCTGGAGATGATGCGGAATAGAGTGTGTCCAAGCTCACACTCTTCAGCAAAATGCTGAGATTTATAGTCGGATTGCTGAGTCCCAGCTCTCAACAGTTTAGACCACTAGAAACTGAAAGGTTACTTTTCAGCAGATATAATAAGCGATTGTTGAGTCCCAGCTCTTAGCATATGAACAAGATTACTGAATCAATCTTGGACAAATGATCAGATACGGGGAATCAAAATCGAGAAATCTCAACCGACAAAACAGTTACAAACCCAATTATTGGAGCAAAATTAATGTGGTAACAGTCAATATTTGCTATCATTTCCAAATATTTTGCTCAAGGCTTGAGACGATTCAGTTCTGGATATGGCGTCTAGAACGGCCACGTGTAAAGTGTTGTCAAAATCATCGATTCCCAAGGCAGATGAGTTGATTGATCAAGAAAATCTCAAGGTTGGGTATGCCTATTTAAAGGGTGGTTTCTTTCGCTTAGGAAAACATAGCCAAGCCTCTGAAAATCAAACCCGCTTCATGCCTTCAACCCCCTCCGATTAAACCGTGTTGCTCAAGAAAATCAAAATGGCGTCCTCTACCATTTCACTAAAATAACTTCAAGATAGGTTCGAGCAATGTGACTTGGAAGTCTCCAAATTCAAAGGAAGAGTCGTAATCTTCACAAAGATCATATCTAAGAAGATTCTCTAGATTTTTGGTTCATCTCTGATAATGGGATTTTTGATATTAGAACCGAACGGAGTTAGACGGTCCCTTCTGTTAGACCATGACAGCTTTACCGTTGGAGATATATAAGCTTCTCAGGTAGGTCTGAGGATGGATAATCCTTAGTCACATGGTTTGGGAATTCCTTTGGGCGAGGGTTCCCAAATTACTTCTTCCTAATCTCTTATTCTAGGCAAAAGCTCAGAAAATGGAGACAAAGAGCAGATGGAGGAAAGGCTTGAGGATGGAGTAGATGCAACTCAAATACATTTGTTTTGCATCCAGGGCTAAAGAAGCATGCATCTAGACGTGCGAGTATGCAGGTGTTGCAGATGTTACCCATCCTAAACAATGTAGGAAACATCTGTATGACACCCGATGTTGATGGGAAGTGCGGACAAGGGCACCGACCTGAGTAGATGGTGAGATTTGCTAGCGTCGGACTTCCTGTGAAAAGTAACTAGATTGTCCGCAGGCTAACAAATGAAGAGATGTCTCTGAGCTCGAAGGAAGGAGATGAGGTGACAAGAGACATCTCTCAGCCATCTAGGCGTTGCTGTATAAGTGGGGAGAAATGTAGCAACGAGCTCGGGGAGGAGACTAAGAAGAAGAAGATCTAGCAAAGGCATTATTTGGAGCAGTTCGAAGAAGAATTGGATTATTGTAACTTTTAGTTTTATACTTTGCAAAGTGTAACGCTTATAAAATAATGATATCAATAAAACAATATGCTCATTTTTATGACAATACTTTGTTGTCTCAAAACAATAACTTCCTAAACAAAATGCAAGATCATTACACTCCTTGTGTACATAGAATCCTATCTAAAATACTTATAATTTTCCTTGGTTAAAAATTCGAAGATGTAAAGGAAAATTAGAAGATAGGAATTTCAGAAGTGTCTCTTCCAAAACCAAGTTGGAAGCAGAGTTCTTGATGGCTAAAATGATAAATTATTATCAAGAAAAAACTCTCTGCTGACTGCTGAGTCCGAGCTCTCAGCAGATTCCCGATGGTTACTGAGTTCAAGCTCTCAGTATAGGACTCTTTGAACTTAAAAGATTCAAGGATTAAAGAAGAGTCTGAATGTACTACTGAATCTAAGCTTTCAGCAGGTAACCGGTGATTCTTGAGTCCAAGCTCTCAATAATGTTACATTGTTTGCTATATTCGGCTTAGTAGACAAAATCGGAAAGAAGGTTACTGAGTCCAAGCTCTCTATAAGAATACTCTTTGAACTTTAAAAGATCAAAATGTTTAAGAGTCTGACTCATCTACTGAGTCCAAGCTCTCGGTAGAATCCCGAAGACTGCTGAGTCCAACCTCTCAGCAGATACCCATAGATGGCTAAGTATGATATAGTAGCATATTCAAGAATGACTGCTGAGTGATGCGGCTAAAAGTTCAATACAAATTAAACTCCTAGCTACTCAAGAATAAAATTTTTCAAATCCAGGTCCTTCTTCCCTTCGCCCGCTAGAATACCGGGATACTATAGCAAAGTCTAATTGCTAGGCAAGATAAAATCGTTGAGTGATTTCTATCAAACTAAGCAATCAATTTAAACCTATGCTAACAACATATAACAAGCAATGAATTAAACCAAAAATCAACATTCAATCAATTCTCTCCACACTTTGGTAAACCAAGACAAACAAATACTCAAATGAGGTAGATAGGATGTTGAAATAAACATAGATGTAATCCAATTAGGTTAATCATTGATGTAAACGAATTTTAATCCCTAGGAGATTGAGCAATCGACCCTACACTCGTTAACCCCTTGTCACGGCGAGCTAACGGTTGATGATGCTAAGACTTGCAAACAGCTACGTTATTAAGCCCTAGACCACTCCAAATAGAACGTCAATTATTGCCCTACGACCTAGCACCGCACAGGGATTGGAACTAAAATTGTATGAATCCACACTATTCACGACGATTCCGCCCGCGTGTTGGCTGCAGCGTTCACGTCAACTACCTCCTAAGTTGGCTATTACCTACACCTAAGAGGTAAGGAACAAGTTCTAGTGCAATTCAAGCTCTCAAAGGAAAGTAAACAAACAATTATCAAACTTAATTTTCATGCATCCTTGTTCAAATCAACATCCAAATTGAATTAGAGCATCATACCTCTCAATTGTAACAATACAAAGTTGAAATAAAATACATCCTTTACAATTGATAAGTAGAAAATGAAATCTTCCCCAATTGGATTTGCTAGGTCTTGATCTACCCCCTTGGATCTTCAATTCTCCTCCTAGGATTGATGATTTAGCTCCTTGATAGGTTTTGGAAGAGATGGAAATGGAATCGTAGAGAGAATTTAGGAGGTGGTTATTCAAAGTTATGAAAAGTTATGAATTCGTCCTGAAAATAACCGTTTTTCCCCTTTTTATAATGAGCAAACAGGGCCTCGGATCGCTCGAGCCAAAGTTGGCTCGCCCGAGCCATGCTGAAAACTGTTAAATGCTGAAAATCACGTTCTCGCTCGGCCGAGCCAATTTGGCTCGACCGAGCCACCTCTCTAAAGGGCTTGGCTCGACCGAGCCAAGTTTGGCTCGGCCGCGCGAAGTCTCTGAACAGCCCCAGCACCCTTTCTGCACCGCTCGGTCGATCTTGCTTCCCTTTGACTCCTAACTCGGGCGATTTCCATCCAAAACTCATCCAAAAGTGTTGTTTTATGCTCAAAACACATCCTACAACATTTCAAACACGAAAATAAGACAAAAGAACAACGAAAATATATGATATGAGGGTAAAATGGCCGCAAACATGCACGGGCACCATCGAAAAATAGGTCATTTTACGCACATATCACTGAGTCCAAGCTCTCAGCACATGACTATTATCTACGAGATACCAAGAACTTAGGAGAATTCAATTTCGCTGCTGAGTCCAAGCTCTCAGCAGATATCAAAGGTCTACGGAATACTAAGATCCTAGAAGAATATGAGTTCAATGTTGAGTCCAAGCTCTCAACAAATTTGTGGTATATATAGTATTCTGAAATCTCAAAGGACTAAAAATTGACTGTTGAGTCCAAGCTCTCAGCAGGTGTAACTATTAGTTGTTGAGTTTAAGCTTTCAGCAAGAATTGATAGGATGCTGAGTCCAAGCTCTCAGCATAGGCCTACTGATTGTTGAATTTGAAGCTCTCAGCAAAATATCTTTTTGCATGCTGAATTCGGTCCAGCAGACAAAGAGAGATAATGATTTCAAATCTCTCAAAAGGTGGGATTATCTGTTTGACGGAGCAACTGTGAAGTCTACAACAATTGAAAAGGAAACTAGCTGCACAGGGCAGTGACAAATAAGCAGAAGCCATGTCAGCCACGAACAACTTTCTATCATCGTGGGACGTAAGGCAAACCGTCATCAACTGCCCAACCGTCGATCCAGCCAGATCAGAAGAGAGATCCAACCGCTCACACAAAGCTTATTGCTCACAATTGTATAAAGGAAGTTGGTTTGGGATTTCTAAACCCTATTATTCTATATACTTCTGATTTTGAATTTTTCTTCAACTCTACATCTCTTTGAGTTCAGAAAAATTATCAATGGCAAAATCATCTAACCGTTCCAGTCCCCGTGCCGAATCATCCGGAAGGCCATGCATTCTCGAAGAACATGAACAATCTTAGTTGGCGTTCACAGGTGTAATCAAGAAGGAGCAGATTGATGAATTAATCTCTTATTATCACATGGTGGCCATTGCTCACGGAAGAGCACCAGGCGAACTTACCATTGAACAAAAGAGGGTGGCTCAAGTTCGAAAGGACAAGAAACTCTACGAGCTATTGTTCAAAAAACCACTACTGCGATAGACTCATCGGCAAACTCGATCGAGAAGGCTTTCTGAAGTACTTGTTCGCAGAACCCCTCAAGTTTCAGCCTTACATAGTTGCAGAGTTCTTTGCCCGAGCCGTGATTGATAAGAGTGAGAAATTCTTCACCATAAGTGTTTTGGGTATGAAGATAATCGTGAGTCCAGAGGTGTTATAAGAGAAGTATGGCCTCAGAGCGGATGGAGAAGACGTTGCCACCTACAAAGTATATGATGAAGAAGAAATGCAGAAGCGATGGCACAAGTGGAAGAAATATACCTTCACAGAGCCATGGAAATCGGCTGCACCATTGAGATCACTGGAAGAACCCGTGAAGAGTCTAGCACAAATTGTGATATGGATGCTGGTAGGCAAAGTTAGTTCACTTTTAGAACTGAGTGCCAAGAAGTTTGTTGTGATGATGGCGATTGATGATCAAGTCCGTGGAAATTGGACGAAGTTCATCTATACCAAGTGGCTGGCGCACGTCTACAAAAACAAGAATATCAAGACGGAACATACGGTCACCCAGGGCGTGGGTTTTGGACTCAAGATAAGTCACTTTCTTGAGGGCATTATACCCAATGGGAAGCGCTGCTGTGGAGAAGATTTGATACCGGCCGACTACATACCGCCCACCAAGAAGCAACAGCCCGCAAAGGACTTCAAGGAGCCACTAGTTCCAAAAGGAAAAAGCAATGTCGATCCCAATGAGCAGGTCTCTAATGAGGAAGAGCCTTACCAAGGAAAATCTATTATGCCGACTACTATTCCACTGATTGAGGAGGAAATTGAAGCGGAAAGAACGCAAGCAGAATAGGATGCCCTATTCAAACAGTTTGAACGCCTACAAGAGATCACACAGACGGAACCCCCTATGCCACCTGTAGTGAAGAAAAAGCACACGCAGAAGAGCTCTCAGCAGAGGAAGAGAAAGTCAGCAATTGAAGAGAAAGCAAAGAAAAGAGGAAAGAAAGATCGCTTTCAAGGATCAACTGTTCAGGTCATCATCCCAGTAGTAGAAACATCACTACCATTTCCTGATGTTGCCAAGGATGCCGACAAAGTGCCTGTCGAGTCAGCCTCAGAAGAAACGAAGAAAAAGCTATAGTTCTCTGCAGAAGTGAAAGAAGCATAGAAGAAGAGGCGTCAGTAGAAGGACTTGAAGAAAGCAAGGGCGCAAAAGGAATTTGATAAGGCAATGCTGAAGATGACTCTCGAGCAAAGGGATGTTCGATATGAGCAAGTCAAAACTGCCTATGAAGAGCGTAATGCCAAGACACAAACTGGTGATCAACCTGGACGCATCACCAAGAAAGATATTGAGAAGGCAAAAATCACAAAAGGCAAAACTAGGGTGAGCGATGCCGAATAAAGGATTATAAATCCAAATGCTCTATCAGATGCTGAATTTGACAAATTGCAAAGGAAAGGAGCATTCAGGGATTTGCAAGATGTGATTCCAAGAAGATCCAGAGATTCGACGATGCAGCAAACTCCTACGCAAGGAGAAAGGAGTTCTGCTACTCTGCGTGTTCAGCCCATCACTGCGCAAGGGGGAAGTGATGGTGTTGATGTTAATATTGAAAAAGTTGTTTGACAGGATGCTACGCCAGGAGATAGCAGTGTTGTGAAAGAAAGTGTGAAACAGACTATTGTGCAAGGAGGTAGCAATTCTGTTGTTGAGAAAAAAAAAATGAGGATCAACAACTGGCTATGCAGGGAGGAAGCCAGGTTGTTACCATTCTAGCATAAAGATTTGGTGCAGGAGGACAACCAAACATCTGCTGAAAGAGAAGGCGACAAGGCAGCAGAGAATGAGAATGCTGACATTAATGTGATAATCAATGAAAATACAACAACTGCTGAGATAGTTGAACAGACGACTGGCCAACAACCTGAATAAACAGCTGAAAGGGAAGCTACTGAGAAGGAAGTTGCTGAGAAGAATTCCAAGGAGAAAGAAGCAACTACGTCACTAGATGCTGAGACCCGAGCAAGATTGGAAAACAACCTTATCGCAAACGTAAGAGCACATAGCGAGAAGTATCTTCGTGCTCTGGGAGTGGATCCAGCTATTGTTCCGGAATGGAGGTTAGGAGCAGAAAACTCCCTATGTGCTGAACAAAACCATTGAAATGCTATGGCAGAGGCGTATTCCAACTCCTACTACTCCCGAAGTCTCAGGTATTTCATTCAGTGACATTCCAAGTGAAGATGACGAAGAGATGACAGGGAGTGCAGAAGCTGCCCAGGGGGTCTTGATGCTTGCCAAAGGTGAATCTGTGTTCAGAGAATAAACATTGAGAGTGCCCATGGAAGGAGCACCTGATAGGAGGTTTAAAGCAAAGAGGATTGCCAAGTGGTGCCCTCTTGTCACGGTGAAGGACGAGAAGAACGATGACCTCATCTCGTGGGCAAAAGACATCTGTGTGTTCATAGAAGCCCAAGTTGCTGAGCTTGAGACCACATATGCCTCTGAATTCATGAACGGGTCTACTGATCTTGAATGGTTGAAGATAGAGTTCCAGAGGTGGAGATTCTTCGACTTCGCCACCCACGAACTACACTGAAGACCGTGCAATCATGATGGCACGAATGGGTCTAAGCTATTATAGGAGTGAAGAAGAATGGGCAGATGATTGGATGGATCAGACATCCAAGAATATACCGAGAAGCAAGTAGCTGCCAGACTGCAAAAGATCAAGGCCCACTGACCAATCACAGGATATCGCTCACTACCAACCTCTGAATATGCCATTGCTGATTCACCTCCGTTCACTCAGAAGTTCAAATCACCAGCAACAAGACGAGAAATGGCTACAACTACTGGGTTTCAAGCAAGATTAGTAGAAGAAGAAGCCGCACAGAAGAAAGCAGAGGATCACAGGAAAATGGCAGAGTTTAAGGAGCGGATACTCACTAAGCTAGTCGATATCCCATTTCGGGTGGATATTTTTAGGACTCCCTTCCAGTCACTGCTGAAGAAGAACATGTTTAGGAAAATGAACCCATTATAGCAGAAGATGTCGATCTGACTGCCACTCCATCTCAGACACTGACCACCACTGCTGACATTCCTACCACTTCACATCAAATGGTGCTATCCGAGGAATCCTTGTTCATAACAATTGAGCCCCTGAGCTCCAGTACTTATAATAGGGACCTCCAGCAATTCATCCATGCCTTGGTAGGAAGAAGCATTGGAGAGCAGCTTGTGTCGATTGTGCGAGCTGAAGTGCAAACCCAAGTGGTTGAGGCCAAGAAGGAACTCCACCAGACTCTACAAGACAACTTTAAAACCTTCTCCACCGACCTTTTGGCTGGAATGAAAGAGGGGGAAGAGAAGAGATTGGCAGAAGAAGCAAAGTGGCAAAAATAAGAAGAAGAGAGACTTCGGCGCCTCGAAGCACATAGGAAACTGAAAGAAGACTTAAGGAGACAACAAGCTGAAGAAGAGAAGGAGGAAAAGAGGAAGAAAGAAGAAAGGGAGAGAATTAGAAGAGAAGAGAGAGAAGCTTTCATGGATAACTTCATGAAGGTCACAACCAAGACCCTCAGAAATCTGAAGAAACCCACCGGCTCCTCCAGTGCCAAAGATGCTGATTCGGACTCCTCAACAACCAAAAAGTGATCCTTTTGAATCTCACAAGTCTTCCGGTAAAAGATTTTTGTTTTCGAATTTTGGTGGATGTTTCCTGTATTTCACAACATGATTTTTAATGGAAACTAATCCAGGTTGAAGACAACACCTCATTGTCCAGCACTGAATTAATTGCCACAGCTGAACTTACACATTCAGTGTAATCAGCAAAATTTCTTGGATTGCTGGGTGTGTGATATGTTCTTGTTTGTTGCTCTATATTTGCGTGTGAATGAGCTATATACTTATCTTATTAATGATTTGAAAGCCATTTACTTGAAGCAAAATTTTTAATCGAGCAATACCCTTGATATTTTGAGGCGGAACATTTAGGAATCATACTGAGTCTAAGGGAGTTGACATGCTGAGAATAGAATGGATAGGAATATTTTGTAATCTCGGTAATTAGTTTTCTCGTGATTAGTTAGTTAGAATTGAGGCTTTGATTGCGCCAAAAAGGGGGAAATTGTTAGAAATATTATATCCCCTTGGTCTCAATTGTATGTATTCTGGTTTTGGTGCATCAAAGCTTAGTCAATCTAGTTTCTAGCAACTTAGTATCGAGTCAAATTGTAAGAGTCTTATAAAGGATTACTCGAGTTATAATAGAACTAGAGTCAATGATCGAAGAATGCTGAACGAATCAGCATATTTGAAGATTAAAGAATGCTGAAGGAATCAACATATTCGGAGATTGCTGAAGAAGCTAGTAAAAGCCTAGCAAACACAGAAGAATGCTGGTTACGCCTAAAAGAATGCTGAAGGAATGAAGGTAACATATTGTTGAATCTCGCAAGACTGCTGAGAAATCAGCAGACTACCAACTACCAGAAAACGCACAATAGCAATCAACACACAATACAAAGTCGTGAATCAAAAGGATCCAAATCACAAGGAAACCCGACGAATCAGAGTGAAGAATAATCAACGGACACAGGGAAAGTTTCCATATTCAAACTGAAAGATTCGTTCTGACAAAGATGACTAAGACAAGGAGATCGTCAATCAGAGAGAAGGGAGACCTGAAGAGTCTCTGTGCTTCGCAGGAAAAGAAGGACGGAGATTGGCGAGCAGACACTCTGTGTCTAACGGATAAGATTCAAACAGCTATTTGAATCTTCACCTATAAATAGGTGTTATCAAAAGGATATTGAGAGGTTCGCAATGACATGATAAAAGTGGCTAAAATTGATATATGTTTTACTAAAATGATTATTTCAAATAATTAAGACTAATTTCTAACATATTTTTTACAAATATAAGCATTAACTCTGAGTTGAGTTAATTTAAATTGCTCACTTGAAGACCACTATAAACGAATTATACACTTTTGTACATGAGTACGACCTATCACTTCTCCTTACATTCAAATATTCAAAAAAGTTTATTTGCCATTTTTCAAAGTGTTTTGTATTTTTCTAGATCAATAATTTTTTATAGTTTTGTCTTTGTACCTGCAAATCCCTGAGAGATAATTGTCTAAAACCTAACCATTAGACAAAAATAAATTCTTTTAAAGGTGGACAAACGAGAATACACTTTATAGATTTGGCCACTTAGTATTATTAGTTTGTATTTATATGTTATAATGGAGGCTCCCATGTGACCTGCAGCCGTGCGGCAGATCTGACCTATGATCATAATCTTGATCTAGATTAAAGAAAATAAAATAGTATTGTCACATATTATATAAATATTATTTGTTAAATAAGAAAATTATACGAAGAGTATCATAATGTATGAGAGTATAAGGACATAATTCATTTACATAGGCGCATTATTTTCTAATATAAGAGTAAATGTGCTATAATTAATAAGAATTGCTCAAGTTGTGGGTAATTTGTTTAGGTTAATTTAAATTAAGGATTGTTGATCCTAACCTTTGGATTTTCGTTCTAACTCATCCAACAAAATAATTTATACCCATAATTTTGTAAAGTCTTTTGTGTCCTTAAACATTTCTCTTCTCTATCCTTTTGAATTATCAAACTATTATATGAAATATTTATTATCTCAAAACAAAATTAAAAATATAATACAATCATCAATTTAAATATATAAAATAAACTATTTTTATATTCAACAATATTTTAACATATATTAAATTGATGATTAATAAGATTATAAACCATTCTCATTATTCATTGGTAGATATTATGTGTAGTTTTGATAAAATGTCAAAAATTGACAAGACAACTAATTTTATAGAGCTGATTTTAGTATAATTGACCCCAATTAGAATTTAATAGATTGATAAGTTAGAATTGTAATATTAAGAAGTCAGGCAGCAAATTACTAGAGATCAAGTTAGAGAAAGAGAGTTGTCAAGTTGAAGGCAAGTCATCAAGTGACAGTTCTATCGAAATTGGTGTTATGGGTCAAAGTCAGAACTAGTGAAATAGTTCAAAACGAATATATCACAAGCCAGACCCAACTAAGAAGTCTTTTGAAAGAAAATAGATGGCCCACCCGCAAAGTCCTTCGACTACGAACAAACCAACCTCTACGATGATGCGAAGAGCCAGATTGTCTTCGACACCGAAGGAAGCAGATCAAGTCCTTCATCCTGAATACAAGCAAAAGAACCCTCAAATAGCTAAGGTAGCAGGCACGCTCGAACCTACGAGTGACGAAGGAGCCCCCGAAGGAGATCCTTCAAGCCATTGTTGAAGGACATCCATCGTTCCATTCAATTAACTTAGATGTCACTGTCAAGTCCTTCTAGTTAGGGAATCTACAGTAACTAATCTTGAAAATTATGGGATTAGCCCATAATCACCTGCCTAATTATTTGTTTAATTAGATTCATTTGTATTTGTAAAAGTAGGGATTTTGTACTTGAATAAATACAACTGAGTATTGTCTCTATCTTTGGCATTGCTTCAATCTTGTCATTTCTATCTAGATCTTTGGCTTTAGTGTCTTCACACACATTTTGAACCACAACAATTTGACAAACATCGTGGGGCTCGAACCCATGACCACAAGGTTCAAAGCTTATCCCTATCGTAGGGTTCTCTGAGGCCATGGTTGTCAATAAGAAGGAAAGTGTCGAGCATATGACAACAAGCGATAAAAGAGATTTGGCCAAGGGCTATCGAATAGATGTTTAATATTCAAAGGAAGGAATGAACTAAAAAAAGAGTGACACCATATCTGAAGCCACGGGTGAAAAAGGCAATGGCATCGATCCTCCAGACTAGAAATATAGTACTTGAGTTTAGCTCGAGCAACGACATGTTGTTTGTAAAGCACCTTGAATTCGTAACGAGTGATAGACGGAGGAGTGTGAGTAAGTGCACCTTTCAGAGAGAGAAACGTGAAAGCCCCTAAGCTGAGAGACTGAAGAAGAAAAAGATTCCAGAAGAAGAAAAAGACCATTAATTTAATATATCGAGGGCAGATGTATACAATGAACTCAAGGCAGAAGATGAAGAAATAGATGGAGGCATAATTATAAAAGGGAAAGAAATTGACCATAAGTTGCATAATCAAATGAGATTGAAAGTTACTGAGGGATTATTCATAGAGAAGATCATGAAAGTAAAAGTGAAGATGAAGGAATTTACAGTGAATAATAATAGTTTCCAGTGAGGATTTAAAACATCAATTTGGATGACATGATTAGACCCACAGTACGAGTGACACGTAGTAGCAAACATTAGATGCATTCATTTGTGCGAAAAAGATCGAAGGAAATTTTATCATTGAAGAAATAAAATTGTATAAATATAGGACGTAAATTAATCCATCAGAAGGATAAAATCTACATTCACATTAGGCATTCTGCACATGGATCTCCTTTCACACTTGCTCTCGAACCACCTCATCAAATGCCTCCCATTCAAAATGATATTAGTCTTACTCTAACATTGCAAGGAAATCAACATCACAAGCCTTTTCAATCCACGTCTGAAGCTCTTCAACTTCACATTCAAGGCTGAGAATTTGAATGGTGGTCTCCAATAGCTGCTTAGTCATGAACGTTTTGTTCGTTTAAACCTCCCACACTTGATGCTTTCCTTCCAGTTGTTCTCTAGACATACATGCAAAATGGAAATAATGCAACAGGAGATGACGAAGGACATTATATCCCTGCAAGTTCGATGATCGATGTAAGAAATAGGGGAATTGCGTTATGAGTTAAGTGATAATCGCCAGTGGCACGAAGCAAAGTGGCTTTAGGATTCACCAAATGAAGAGGATGGTCTCGCAGAAGCAAAGGCTCCACATCGTCATTCATGGTCAGATCAATGAATTGTATAGATTGAAGCAAAGTAGGGGCTTCAAATGAACCACCATCTTAAGTATTAGTCGGACACTTGTCATTGCTCGCTTGATTGAGCAATTGATCAACAACAGTCATTGTCTTCCAAAGCAGAGGAGAAACAACTGAGCGAACAACAGATGGAGGTTGCTCGATGAGGAAGTCCCTTCATATTCCCTTAGCCTCTTTCCTAGAGCACGATCAATATGCAAGGCAACAACCTCTCGAAGCAACTTGATGGAGATCTCGGTGGCCTGAAAGAAGAAGTTTAATTGAAGTTGTTTTATTTCCTTC